>JASVEL010003809.1:0-58211 GCA_032618575.1 Nicotiana noctiflora | reverse complement strand
ATAGAATTAAAAGTTTTATATAGTTATTTTGGATTGTAAGTATTATTAAAGCATGTTAAAAATGCTTGTAAGGATTAATATTGAGTTTAAGTTGATTTAGAATTGTTTTGAAGTGAGTTTTATAGTTCCATAAAAGTTAATAAACTTGATCAAAGGGTATTGGATGGGTAATGCCGAACATTCCTTTTGCAAAGAATTGTTTAAGTTAAGTTGAGTTGGGAGTAGGTATGCTCGAAGCGGGTAAATATTTTATGTTGGTGTGGGTAATTGTGAATTTATCCTTTTTTATTATTATAAATGACGTCGGATGGACCTTTTCAAAACCATTGTTTATATTTTTATCACATTAAAAAAAAAGTTGAGAAAATAGCTTCATATTAAAATTTTAAAGCACGCTCGCCAGAATTTTCTTGTGATCACAAAAGTTTTCAGCGCTAGAATTTTGAAGTACTAGAAATTTTGTTTGTCATATTTTCAGCTAGAATTTTTTAAAAATGTGGTGATCTGTCAGAATTTGTAGCAAAATCTAGACAATTAGCATAATTGTTGAAATCTTTTGCCTAATACAACAACTACCCAGTATGTTCCCACAAACACACATCATGCTATCGAACTTTCCCTTATACAAATATATAATATTAAGTGAAAATGATAAATGAATGAGTTCATTATTCATCAATTTTTGAATTTTGTGATATTTGCCTCGGAAAGTTCTTAGTTTATAAACATGAGATATAAAAGAACTTTATAATGTATAGATAATAATAAAAGAATCTGAATTAAAATTAGAAAGTCAGATAGTTAGAAATTAAAAAAAAAAGATTATACGCAAAGGAAAAAATAAAATTGATAAAAAGGTAAATATATTATCTAATTTAATGAAAGAAATTATCATATTAACTCACCTAATCATAATTTTACCAAATTAAAAGTTTATTAAAACTTAAAATCTTTTATTAATAATTACATAAATATAAATTAGACCAGTACTTTATATTTTGGGCTAAGGCAAGAGCTTCCCCTGCCTTACCCTAGAAGCCGCCATTGTTTTAAGTTCACCTTACGTCGAAGCCGCCATTGTTTTAACTATTTTCTGCAGTTAAGTTGTAAAGAGGCGCACAAATTAGGTTAACGAGCAAGAAAAGATGCAGCATGATGAGGTCATATGGCAAGTTATCAGACACAAGCATTGCAGCTTCATGGCGAAGTCAGAGTTTTTTCTTAATTTGATTCTCAATTCATATACCATTTGTTTGACATATGGTCTTTATTTGATTTAACTTTTTTTTCTTTTTTTTCCAATATTGACAGAATTGAGACAGGGATATTTTGCCGAAATCCATATAATGTAACTGGGATTTGCAACCGCAGCTCATGTCCTTTGGCTAATAGTCGGTACGCCACCATTCGGGATCATGATGGTACTTATGCACAGCTTATTTTTGTCATTTTTGAAATGATATACCAGAGGCTATAGTTTTTTTTTTCTCCTTTTTTTTAAATATAAGGAAATACTTGTAATTTGTCTTAAGTTTTTCTTAATATTTGCTGTTGTTACTACTTGTTGTCAATGCTTCTTTTCATCTCTATCTGCCCATAAGGTGTGTAGACACTACCCTCCCCAGACCCCACTTGTGGTAACTTGCTGGGTTTCTTGTTGTGAGGAAATGGTTGTTATCGTGACCCTAGGGCATACAAGATGTATGAGTTAATGTTTTAGCTGGATGCAATTGGAAAATTGTTCTGTTTATGATCACTTGTGAATAACTAGGCTGCAATGGAAATAGGGATTTTTACTTGTGTTACTTGTACCCTTCCATTCCTATAGAGTATTTATAGTAGTAGTAAATGTTAGGTTCGAGTCGAAGATATTCCTATGATGTGAAGTGCCTAAGTGGCTTGGGGTGATTATCATATGGAGTATTTGGATTATATTGATTTATCATTTTTGTCTGGGTTTTGAGCTATTAGTCATGAGGGTAGTTTTAACTTTTTCTTGATGGGATAAGCTAATATGGTCATCCTAAATGTTCTGAGCTTCATAGTAAGCTGTCTAAAGAATCTATAGTCTGCTTTCATTGGAGGGTTCTTCAAAAGTGCTTGTTTCTGGTTCTGTAGTTTCTATTAGTTACTGAATTTTTTTGTAGGAGGAATTATAATTTTCTTTTGGATCCTCTGATTTGTTTTTGTGCTATGCAGGAGTGTTCTATTTGTACATGAAAACAATAGAAAGGGCTCACATGCCAAACAAGCTTTGGGAAAGAGTTAAATTGCCTAGAAATTACGAACAGGCTCTTGAAATCATTGATAAACATTTGGTAATGCAAATAACTTTTGTTTTCTTCACTTAACGTTGTATGCTTGTTGTTGTTCAGACCAATAACTTTCCTCCCCCTCCCTCCCCTCTCTCTTAACTACCACAGATGTACTGGCCAAAGTTTCTTGTGCACAAGGCAAAACAAAGATTAACAAAAATGACTCAGATGCGAATAAGAATGAGGAAGCTTGCTTTGAAAACAAGGTTCGGACCTCCTTTCTCAGAAATTTGGTTTACGGTTAAATAACACTTAAAGTGTATATGTGCTTGGTGATTAGTTGTCTCAAATTTACTTTTTATCTTACTCTTTTACGGTCTTGAGCATTATTATAGAGGAAATTTAAGGTGCATGCTTGAAAGTTATAGATTCTTGTTTGTTTTATCAATCTGGCTCTTCATCCCGTTTCACCTTCTCTCACCCTGGCTTCCAGAAGAACGAATACAAACAAGTAATCTCCTGGTTTGTTAATGAGGCAAAGGTTGAGCTGACTATTAGATGTGGTCCAAGTAGACTTGTAGTTAGATGAACATTTAGGTGTGGTAAGTTAAAATTTTGATATTTGTCCATTTAGGAGAGAAAGGGAATGTGCTGTTCCATAAGAGCCTCTGTTTATCACCTCTTCAATGGCTATACCAACTGACTGCAATATTGGATAACATACACCCAATGTATGCCGAATCATAATTGTCCCATCTTATCCGGTTAGAATAATTAGCTGCAGCTTTTACCCACGATGAATGTACTAGGTTTTACTTTAGTCTCTGGCATATGCAGCTAATCGAGTCCTCTTTGTAAACCCCCCTTTTCCACGATCCCCAACTACTGCCTTCGTATAGCCCCCTTCTATCCCTTTTCTTCCGTCTTTCCTGCCACTGCAACTCCCTAACTGTTCTTGTGGGATCCTTGGTTCTCTTAACCTGACATGCCTTCCCCATCCACTCGGTCCCTGCATCTCTACGAAACACCCCACCCACCCACCTAGCCTCCACCGTTATTGCTTATAAAATCCCTCTTCCACTGCCCTAACTAGTTCACAGTCTTCATCCTTGCCCTCGTTGACCCAAAAACCTGCCTCCCCTCTATCCCATAGCCCTAAAACTGTTAGAATACCTCATGGTGGTGAATTGTTTCTGGAATTAGGGTGGAGGGGTTTTGCTAAATAGACATACTCTCCCCCTAATTGGGACCTTAATACAGGAAGCCCAAAATTGACGGGCAATGAGCTCAATTACCATTTCTAAGTCTTGTGTCAAGGATGCAATGCCACACTGCCTTTTTTAAATACAGGGCATAGATTGCAGAATAAATATGGAAGTACCACGCATAATTTTCTTGAAATTGCATAGTTATTGGTATTTGCAGGGACTCCTCTCTCAATTGACTTGAATTAGATTGTTCAAATAACCTTCCTCCATGACAGTATCCGTGGTCATTGCTGCTGCAAAGGCGTGGCCCGCGTGGGCATTCTTTTATTCCTTTCCAGTCTAGATTATGTACATAATTATTTTTTGATGGCAGCAGTGTCCTGTCCAGATTATGTACAACATAATTGTTTGACTCTAAATGTTCGCAACATTTACAAATTCAAAACAATCGATGAAAATGAATGGCTAATCATAGCAAGTCGTAACATACAACAACAGAAAATATTGGTGATCTTTGTTCATGATAATGGATTAATCTGCCTCTCCATGAAGAGGTTCAGATTTTTACTATCATGTTTTGATAGATCTACCGTTATTCTATTTTTTGTCTTGGGTTCTCACTCTGTGTTTTACTCTGTATTTCTTAGAGCCCACATGGGGAGAGATTGGCCCCCTTTTTTGATTTCTGCCCTTGTATTTATAGACATTTGCTGTACGAGTTGACCTTCTTGGAGATCGAGCCCATATTAGGGGTTATTTCGGACATATCCGAAAAGTATCGACCCCGGCCAAGGCTTTGGGCGAATACGGGTAATATTTTTGATTGAGGCAATCTTGGTGCCTGTTTTGCTAGTCAAAAGAAACGGTCGATGTGATTGATTGTCGTGGGATCGAATTATACCTATACAATAATCGCCATAGCTGTAATGATACTATATTCTTCCGGTTAGTAGTTGATATGATAATGAGCTTTCTAACAGCTGCATAGTTTCAAACTTCTCTAGGGGGATCAATCTCCCATGACAATTAGGTAAGATGGTATTGGAGAATATTCCATTTTATCCTAATTCAAGCTAGTACTTAGAAAGCTTGCTTTACCCAAAAAATATGGTAACAGTTGTGTTTGAGCTAAAGAACAATCTTAAATTTTCCTCCCAACTTTTTCGAGAAGGGACTTGTTTACTTCTGTATTTTGGTACCTCCCCTTGAGGAAATACATCGTTGCTTATGGATGTTTGACTGAAAGCATTTTCCTGCACTTGCTATATGCTTTAATTTGTTCTCTGTCTCCAGGGAGAAGATAATGACCACACCTAGGAAAGAAACGAAAAGAGAATCTCGCCGACAGGAAAAGGCTGAAAAAGCAGCTCTTCTCGATAAAGTGAGTTTAAGCTTGTAATTCTTTCCTTTGTTCGGGGTAGCATTTTTCCCCTTAGTTTGGTGGATCACCTGGCTATTTCCTTTACAAATCATGCCATTTGTACTCTGCAGAGCATTGAGAAGGAACTGCTGGAACGCCTTTCTAAAGGAGTATATGGTGATATATACAATTATCCTGAGCGGAAGTATCTAGAGATTCTTGGTAGGGAAGAAATGCAGGTTGCTAGTGAAGAAGAAGATGAGGAGGTCTTGATCAAAACCCCTGTTATGTTGTCTCTTAAATATTCTCGTTTTGCTAGTTTCCCTTCTTCTCTTGGTTGCTACCTCCTCCCCCCCTTGTTTTTTGGGGTTTGGGTGGATTGGGGGTTTGTGTCGGGCTATCAGCTTGTGGCCTGGGACTGCCCTCCTTTGGCAAAGCCTTTCTAAGTAAATTGGTTAACTTTGCTGATTCATTCAGATGAGCCGTTTATTCATTCTGCTGTTAATGATTGAAATAAGCAGGAACATGAAGTAGAATATGTTGAAGGCTATGATGAGCTTGAAGAGGAAGATGATATGGAAGATTTTGATGGTCTTGGAATTAGAGACAGTGGCTTGGATGATGATGATACTGGTAAAGTTCTTAATGGATGGGCTCTCCGTTGCTCATCCTATTCCCCCTTCCCAGTGTTTCATTTGTATAATAAATTACTGGCCACATCACCCTTTGAGTGAGGACGCGATGCACATATTTAACTCAGAATTAACAGTCCCCCTAGGTATACCTAAACACCAGGAACGAATGAGTTTGCATTGTATTCTCGTAATATTTAGTTGGCATTCAGACAAATATTAGGCTGAAGTTGAAAAAGAGAGCATTTTAAGTTGAAAAGAGTACTAATAGGAACAAATTGAAGTAGAAGTTGCAAATTTATGCCAGTCGTTGGTGCTGATACATTCATTTTATCTCTGGCTGAAGCACTTATTCATGTCCATTGTGGCGAGGAAGTGTCTTTCAAAGCCATGATTGTGAACTAATTTTAGATCGTGTGACCATGTGGCAGTTGGAATGGACGATGAGGATGATGATGATGAAGAAGAAGATGACGAGGCTGTTGCAGTTCATCAGAAGAGGGGTAGAAAAGATTCTGTTTTAGCTAGAAGAAGAGCAGGGAAAGACGAGCCAAGTGCAAATTCAAAGAAGAAGGCAAAAGTTCTTGTGGAGGTAAAACAAAATTATATGCATGATTAGTTTCCTCTAACGCGTTCAATCTTTGTTATAACCCACCTTTTGACTATATCTCCTATAGGTTGAACATGAGGGTACGGGTGAAAGACGGGCAGCAGTACAATGAGAGATTGTATGTATTCCGTTATTTTACAATTATCAAAATGCTTGCTTAAGTGGCCGGATATTCTCAAAATATGCACCAGACTCCGCTAGCTAGAATGAAATGGACATGTAAGCAAAAGGATCTTACTAATTTTGATCTTGTAATAGCAAATTTTGTAGCCATTGTTAGTGTTCGAGTGGAATTGTGTACTAAAAGTAGCGTTATTGACCTTGTAGTTGTATTTCTTCTCTGTGGTACCCATATTATAACGGTTGGCACAACAACATATCCAGTATAATTTCATAAGTAGGTATCGGAGAGGGTAGTGTGAACACATACCTTATCCCTATCATATGGAGGTAGAGAGGCTGATTCCAAAGACCATCGACTCATATTATAACGTTTGTAAGATTTATTTGTATCTGCTGCCACAAGTGTTTATGGTAACCACGCAATATAATTCCTAAATTTGAAATGATACTATTTAAAGTTTATTAATTTTTAAACATTTAGTTTCATTATAATTCACAATATCGTTTTGTTATGCATTTGACAAGTAGATATTACTAGTTGGGGCCAATTTCTGATGATAATACCAAAGCCCAAGCCAGGTAATTTGAAGCCTATAGCGTGAAGCCAGCTTGTCTAGATGATTGTTATGTTACCATTTTGTAATATATGGTATAGTATTGTATTATATTATGTTATAATAAATTATATAAAATAAAAGAAAAATTTCACAAAAGAACAATTGGGTTCCCTATTTTATAATTTTATAGTCCATATTTCAATTTACAACTAACTAGCCCAAAAATAATAGGCTAATACTCAACATTTAACTCCAATATATCTTCAAAATTACTATTTAATTTTTAAAAAAGATTGCTTAAGTTTTAAAGTTAATTTTTGAATTAGTATGTGCGACCCAAATATTAGTTCAGCAAAATAAATTCGTTTGGGTGGTGAAAATTAAAATTTTAACAAGCTAAATATGTGGGTTTAAATTTTGAGTTGAATTTTGTGAGAAATTTAGAGTGGATGTTATTTTGACTTGTTAGAAATAGCATGAGGAGGTTGTATATAAAATTTGAAGTCATTTAATAGAGATTTGGACTAGTTTTGAACAGGAATTGCAACTGAAAATCGTGGAACAAGTTCGTCTATAGACGTTTGTATAAAGGTGTATAAAATTATATAATAGTGTATAATAGTGTATTTATACACACATATACACTATTATACAAGATTATACATAATTATACAAAAAACTGACTTCGTCTACTTCTTTGCGTTTTTTTCCTGAAATTTAACGCAAATCTTACTCATATCTACTCCAAATCACTTCAAATTTAAATTTTGAACTCCTTTTGATATTTTCTATCAATTGGAACAACACCCAATCAAACAACTAATAAACTCAAACAATTCTATTTTCGAAAGCAAATCTTTGAATGACCTTTAATGCTGGACTTCTACTCTTCAATTTTCTGACATTGCAAAGGGGGGAGAAACAGAAAATACACGGCCTCTTGAAGCATATGTAAGATGTGGGAAGAAGAGAGAATGAAAACAATGGTTGTGAGAACATAGATTTAACTCCATAGCTTTTAGAAGCCATGGTTGCAATGATACAAATTTTAAATTTGCTAATGCTTTCAAAATATGTACAATATGGGCTAGAGAGGGTACAACTTAAAAATATGAGCCATTTTTTAGTTGGTTTATGTAAAGTGGCCTCAACTTTGGGCCAAACAAAATAAGGCTATAAGAAAAGAGATTTTAACATTGTTAGTCTCTTTTCTAACGAATATTTATATAAATAGCATTACTGTTGCATTATTATAAAAAGAGCCCATTCATTTACACTTCTAGCATTGTTAATGATTCTTTACGTTGCATTTTAATTTTTTAAACGTAACCACAAGTTAAGGAATTATTCAAGCGCATTAATTAAGTTATCAAAGCATTCTCTCCACCATTAATCTATACATGTCTTTTTCCTTCAATTTTTGCTTTTCCTATTTTTTTATCATTCTCCCATAAACTACATAAATCAATCCACATTCCATTACCATAATAATATTGTTCAAAGTATTTTGTTTGTGAATACTTATACTGATATTATACCAAATACCTTACATAAAAAATAAATGTAGAATATTAGCATACCATTATACCAAAAACAATTAAATAAATAGATTATTATACCATGTATTTCAAGACAAAATATATAATACTTTTGTACCTAAACAAAATCAAATAAATAGAATATACCATATATTTTTAATACAAAGTACATTTTTTATACCTAAACACAATTAAATAAACAAATTATACCATGTATTTTTAGGTAGAAAAATGGCATGTACTTTATCTTACTTGGGCTGGTTATAATACTGTCGAGTTTGGGTATGGAAATGAAAGATATGGGTGTATATGAACCAAACCAAAATAGTGATTCTGTTATCCATGTCAGAACAAATAAACCAAATATTTAGTCGATTTCTTTATACTAGTTTGCTTCTCGTATAATATATGCAATATATAGAATGAGAAAGATTATTGCCGTTATATGTAACCCAATTGTCAGACTCTAACTTAGGAATCAAATTAATTGTGGAGCAGTATCCAAGCGAAACTGAAACTATAAAGGAAAAGAAAGATTTTAATGCTTGATTTTAGGGGTATCTTTTTATGATTTCTTGCTAGAAATATAATAATTTAGTGGCCTAATGTGTAAAATACATTTAGCTGCTACCCAAGTGAAATATTTCCTGAAATTTTGCCTAATTATGTTTTTTGCTCATAAGAAAAAGCTTATGCTTTTCGTTTTGTATTGTCATGCACTAATAATATGAAAAATAAACTTACAATATTATAAAGAAAAAGTAAGGTACGAGATAAAATTACTATATAAGAGGCTTGGTAAAGAATAAAAGAGTATTATTTAATAATAAGAAAGGGCATAATAGAAAGGGAAAAAAGGTAACAGTGAATCGATTGTTTCATAAAGTGAAAATTTTTATCGTTATGTAATGCTGAATTCAACGATATTATATATGATGAGGAAAAAAATAATTGTCCAATATTTTAAAATATTGTACAAACAACATTACTTGATTAATATTTGTGGCAACTATTATTTTCAATCGTAACACAATCCAGCTGTATTCCAGTATTCGCATTGCCCTAACGCCCCTCCCCTTCAAGCTAAAATCACATTTTATTTTTGGAGACTCTTTTAGTTGCTAATTTAATGCTCAACATATGATTTTTGTCTTTCCTTTCTCTTCTATAATTGATTTTATATTAACTTTAATTTTGTTGGCACCTTATCTCTCTCTCAATAATTATTCGGTGGAATAAATATTATTTATTGGTATATAGGAACGCTTATATGACAATGCATATCTATATTATATTAAAAGTATGAAGACCCTTAGTGAAATATCGTTCGCCTTTTTTAACCTTTAAAAGTTAATTTTACACTAGATAAAATAGCCATTTTATTATTTTCTATAGTTGAAATTTTAAAAATCAAGTACAATTTTGGTTATTAAATCTTTCCTTATTTGAACTTGGTAAAAACACCTAAGATTTAGGAATTCATAATCAATTAGTTTTACAATATACAAATAATTTGCTTATTTGAAATACTAACATAAATATAGCTAAATTTTATTACTATTTAGGAAATTAAGATTTACTTAGGTAAATTTTAGTTCACTTCAGAAACAAGTACAAATATGTATGTATGGGTCAGAACCCGACCCTATAACAGTCAACAAGTTTAATCGTTTCTCTCGGATGACTACAAGAGTAATAAGTGCCATGACCGCTCTTAATTAAGGACATTTTTGGCATCCTTCTCCTTCCCCATGGGGGCTCTAAAAAAACATGCAAAGCAAAACAAGGAGAGAGAACCCACCAAAGAAAAGCAGAAAGAGGGCAGATCCAAATAAACATGATTGTAAGGTTCTGAACCTCCTTATGGGGAGGCAGACCACCCTATTGTCATAAATAAAGATCACTCATGTTTTTTGTTGCTAGCAAGATCATCTTTTATTATCTTTTCCCTTACTAGATTCTTGACGTGTTATGACTTGCTATGATTGGCCCTCAACTTACATCTATTGTTTTGAATTCATAAAGTGATCGATAACTTTTGAGTCAAACAATTTGGCGCCATCTGTAGGGATTTCCTAGCAAGATCGCGTAGCTCCTCCTGAAATCAAAAGTAAAAGGGAAACATCGAGAAAGGGAAAAATAACCCGATCAGAGTAAGCCTAATCCACCTCGTCCACACACTTGGGATTTAGGACATGTGCCTTACCAAATTAATTCAACCACGGTTGAAATACAACTCGGGCTATGCGCCCTCGACTCAGAATAATCAACAATGTTCAATAGCAGTTAAATTGGGACTCATGCCATGTGCCTTCGCCAATCAATTCAACCACGGTTGAAATACAACCCGGGCTACGCGCCCTTGACTCAGAATAATCAACAATGTTCAACAGCAGTTGAAGTGGGACTCAGCCATGTGTCTTTGCCAACTAATTCAACTACGGTTGAAATAGGATTCGGGCTACGCGCCCCCGACTCCAAATAATCAACAATGTTCAACAATAGTTGAAATGGGACTCGGGCCATGTGCCTTCGCCGACTAATTCAACTACGGTTGAAATAGGATTCGGGCTAAGCGCCCTCGACTCCGAATAATCAACAATGTTCAACAACAGTTGAACTGGGACTCAGGCCATGTTCCTTCGCCAACTAATTCAACTACGGTTGAAATAAGGCTCGGGCTACGCGCCCTCGACTCAAAATAATCAACGAATGTTCAACGACAGTTGAACTGGAACTCAGGCCATGTGCCTTCGCCAACTGATTCAACTATGGTTGAAATAAGGCTCGGGATACACGCCCTCGATTCAAAATAATCAACGAATATTCAACTACAGTTGAACTGGGATTCAGGCCATGTGCCTTCGCCAATCAATTCAACCATGGTTGAAATACAACTCGGGCTACGCGCCCTCGACTCAAAATAATCAACAATGTTCAACAGCAGTTGAACTGGGACTCAGGCCATGTGCCTTCGCCAATTAATTCAACCTCGGTTGAAATACAACTCGGGCTACGCGCCCTCGACTCAGAATAATCAACAATGTTCAACAACAATTGAACTGGGACTCAGGCTATGTGCCTTCGCAAATTAATTCAACCACCACTGCTAGGCCAGCCTGACCAATTAACAACAATCACGGAGCCATAAGCTCACTTTATCCAATTTAAGCATACGGAAATAATTCAACAGTGATAGATACATATTAAAAATAGGGAGCCAAGTCCCAACACGTGCCAACTCCCATAGACCGAAGGGTCAAGAGTCATGAGCCTCTACGGAATATACAAGTGTAAATAGTGAATATAACTGTGCACAAGTGTGGGATGATCGGAACAAAATATAGACAAACTGGAGAATCAGGTCCTGCGAACGCTGGCAGCTACCTCGACCGTCCAAAAGCACTCCCGAGCCGCAATGGAATCAGCTCTGCTGTAATGTACCTGGATCTGCACACAAGGTGCAGGGAGTCGGGTGTGAGTACTTCCAACTCAGCGGTAATAAAAGTAAATAATGCTGAAGGGAAGAAAACCACGCAAGGCACTATCTCTTGCTACACAATACAGAACTATCATAAAACTTCAAAACACTATCATTTTATTCCTTTTCAGCATAAGTGAGTAGATTATTTAGAAATCTCAATTTTTAGCTACTTTATTTCATTATAACATACCAATACCTGGGAGAATCTCAAGCAGTGCAAGTCAGCACTCAAATCAGCCTCTCGGGCTCAGCACTCCTTAACAATTTATACCAGGAGATCTGGTCAATAAAGCAACAAATGCACATGTGCCAGTAAAGTATGAGTGCTAAAATGTTATGCCACGTAGTACACGTAAACCAATGTATGTATGCCATGCAACGCATATGACCGCTACGGCGTGTAGCCCGATCCTTTTGGGTACCCGTGCTCACCGGGGGTGTCCAGACTCCGGAGGGGCTCCTGCGGCCCAAGCACAATATCAATATCACACTCGCCGCGGCGCGCGGCCCGATCCATATACCAATGCGGCGTGCGGTCCGATCCATGCATGTGTATGCATATGCTCACATGAATGTCATGCCCTAACATATGGCCCTCGGCCCCAATCAATCTAACAAATAATCAAGAAAGCCCTACGGCAACAATATCATATTAGCTCACAGCAAAAAAAATGTTATTAAGACCTTGTTCAAGTTTTTCATAACCTTATAAAAATGTTGAATAGCAATAATTCCATTTTAAACCTTAAATTTAGAATAAAATATGCTCAGTGTTATCAAAACAGTGATACCAATCCTTGAAGGATTCAAATAATTGGCACGAAGCCCAAACATGATAATTAGTCCAATTCATTTTAACAATTAGGTGTTATTATTTATTACGCGGGACGGACCAAGTCACGATCCCCAATGGTGCTCTACCCCACGCCCGTTATTCGGCATGCAAGTCACCTCAACACAACACTAAGATGTGCAAGTCCGGGGTTTACTAACCCTCAGGACATCATTTACAAGAATTACCCACCTCGAACCGACGAAAGCTCATGCCCGCGACGCCTTAGCTCCTCGAACCGGCATCCACGCACGTCAAAACTAGCACAAATCAGCACAAATATATCAAAATAGGCTAATGGAACATAACCCAATCGAAAGAACTCGAAAAATATCAAAAATCACGAAATTTGCAAAACCCGAGCCCCGGGCCCACATCTCGAAAAATTTCGAAACTCATATTTCCAGAACCCTCGTCTCGCCACGAGTCCGTACATATAAAATTTACCAAAATCGGAGTTCGATTGGCCTTTCAAAACCCAATTTTCATTTTCAATATTTAGGCCACAATCCTTCACAATTTCTACCCAAATTCATGAAGATTGATGTTAATTCTACCATAAAATGATGTTTTTGAGTCAAGAAACTTACCTCCGATGAATACCCGATGATTTCCCAGCGTTTTCCCGTGATTTCTTCTCTCTAGGGCTCAAAAATGGGGGTTTATGAAATGAAACCCGTATGTGAAATGTTTCTGGTTTTAATTCACTGCCTGGGACTTTTCTTCTACGCGTTCGCGTTCATTGCCACGCGTTCGCGATGCCCAGCTCTGGATTGACCTTCGCGAACGCGACCTCCCCAATGCGTTCGCGATGCACTAGCTCCCAGCCGCCTGATTTTCTTTCTACGCGTTCGCGATAACCCTCACGCGAACGCGATGCACACCCTGACAAACCTACGCGAACGCGACATCCTGAACGCGATCGCGAAGCTCAAGAATCCTGGCCTACGCGAACGCGACACCCCTGCTCGCGAACGCGATGCTTTGATACGCCTGGCCTTCGCGAACGCGGCCCATGCCACGCGAACGCGAAGGCTTAATGCCTGGGCAGTAACCTGCAATTTACAGCAGGCCTTTTCCAAGTTCAAAATGCCCGATCGATGGTCCGAAATCCTCCCGAGGCCCCCGGGACCCCAACGAAAACCACCAACATACTCCAAAACACGATATGAACTTGTTCCAATCATAAAAACACCATCCTAAACATCAAAATCACCAATTACACACGGATTCAAGCCTAAGTTTCTTCAAAACTTTCAAAACTAACATTCAATCCAAAACCCGATCAAACGACGTCCGAATGTCCTGAAATTTTGCGGACATATCCAAAATCCCATAACGAAGCTACAGGAATTGTCGAAATTCCATTCCGACCCCCGGATCAAAATCTCACCTCCCATCGGATTTCGCCAAAATTCAACCTTAGCCAATTCAAGCCTATTTCTACATCGGGCCTCCAAATTCAATTCCGATTGCTCTCCTAAGTCATAAATGATCCCCCGAAACTAGTCGAATCATCAGAGAATCCGATTCCGAGCACTCTAACTCGATAGTCAACTCTAGGTTGACTTTCCATATTTAAACTTCCTTCAAACATGCTATTTGCTTCATTTTCAATTCAATTCACTCCTAACTCACCCGATAGGCTCTAACACCGATATAAAAGCATAAAACATGTAATTGCAACATGACGGGGTGGTAAATTCCCATAACGACGGGCCGGGTCGTTACATTCTCCCCAACTTAAACAAACGCTCGTCCTCGAGCGGACTCAGAGTTGTACTAGAAGCAACTCAATAGCTGAATGACCTTACCAAGCATATACTCGGGCGATCATACGTCACCCTATCTCACATAAGTCCGAAAACACCATATAGTCAAAATTTCACAGACCATCTAAACCATAAATCACATTGCACTTTCCGAAATCATATGCCAAATGCTAATCCCATGCCTATACTCAGGATACACTCGAATCCACTGCAATAACCCATATTCACTACTCCGGGTGAGATCATATGATGTATCGACAACCCAATCACTCGAGACGATAGTCTCTAGTCACAACAACTGGCCATAATAACATAATACTAGCTGAAAACCTCTTTCATTAGACAGAGTCTTATTCCAACACCTCCATATCATGCCCACGGCAGCTGAAGCACGCGATATACCGAACCCATCTCTCAGGTTAACCATTCGTGAATCTGTTTCCCCTTTAAAAACTGATACCACAATAGGTAAGATCCAATATGCTCATATTCATTAATGACTCCAACGGTCATTTCGATTATGACACACCGCACTGGTGACATGACATCTCAACCACCGGCCTAAGCCGCGATGAGCACAACATAGGCTCCAATAGAAACGCCTGAACACACTCGAATCATGACAGCTCAAATCATGATCACTGTCTCCAGCAAAAGAGCTGCAATTCAATTCCTCTGTGCCATCATAACATAGATCTGAGATCGCGTCTCGCATTATAGAAATAGAGTACCTGAATCCTCCTCGAGAGGTCATAACATCACGTGGCCTTGCCACGATTCTTGATTCTATCCAAACACCATTACTCATGAAGCACCTCAAGTTACCAAGCTCAAAACGGTCAGCCACGCACATATTTAGGTCCGAACCCAAGCAATCAATCTCACCCACGGTGAAACAATTAATGTACGCTATTAAATCCTGAAAGGACACAACCGATATGCCATTCGCCAAGTGATACTCAATACGGTCTTGTCCTCAAAAGCCAGGAAGTATTGTATACCAGGTAACATATAACCATCCAGATACCATACCTGTGGCGGCGTGCCACCCGATCCAAATAACCCGTGGCGGCGTGCCACCCGATCCACGCATAAATCTCGCAAGAAGGAAATGCATATCGAGTCAAATTTTCTCATTACAACAAACATATATATATAACCTCAAGCTCGGCCACATGAAGCGCATCTGACAACGTTTCTCAATACTGGAACTGAATCAATGGTAGATACCTCTACACTGACATCCGCCACTAAGGTCCAACCGACAAAGCAATGCCTACCAGCCGTCCGCTGGTCCTGTGTACAACTACTCTGTTGGAGCATACTCTGATGCTCTCTGCTACGCAATTTGTGCCATTTTCCGACATAGTCCATATCACATTAGTCTAGACAATCTGACCCATGACAACCAGTCAGCAATCAAGTATCATAATCCGAATTCGTCTTATCAAGTCAAGAGAGAGCCTCTAAGGCTTCCGATTTCCAATAATCACAAAACGGTGCCGATGCACACGATATACAACCACTGCATAGGCGGATTAACGAGAACTTCAAGCCTCTTACACATATATAACATATGAATCACTATGCCCGATTCCGTATTCCACCGTACATATACATAACGCACATCAAGCGTCCATTCATACCACGACGACCATTCAGAAATTTCACTATGCCATCAACGACTCAGTTATTATAGTCGATCCAACAAGAGAATACCACCATACCACTGGATATCATCAGTTTACATTACCTTGTCCTTTTTTTTTGGATCATATTCCCTGCCAAGTTAATAGAATAGCAGTATCATTTTCTTAAATTATCAGAAAGATCGATCTTAATTCACCTGCAGCTGTCCGCGCTACTCAATAATCTTTATTGACTTCCCAAATATTATGCACCGATCTCAAAATCTAGAATATACCATTATCAACTTTCCATAACACATCGTGTATACCATATCACACTAAGACAACATGGAAATTCATATCCCTTTCCTCCGCCTTAACATCGACGCACTCAACTAGTCAAGGACTTTCATGATCCCATATAGAGAAAACTCATTGCACATTCCAGACCTTACATGCCAACAGGAAAAATACACTCATTTTCAAACCATGGTAGAACACATCATAAACTCTTTCTCCCAATTACATTGCATAAGTTAAACTGCCAGGACTGAGTCCTTATACCCATATCGAGTTACACAACTGCCAGCACTCAAGAGCTTTGCCGCAATGTCTGCAAGACTCATTACTTCAACCACATACTAGGAATCAATCGTATCCCTTTTTATACCATTCTGGTTTATTAACAAGTTGTTCCATTTACCAAGTTTCCTTTCTATACGGTGAATATTCTTTACCAACAGCAGTTCAAAACACCCTAGTACTTCATCAGATCTACGAAGCACCATAACCTTTACCCGAATTTCCCAACATACTTAGAGACAGAATCAACATAGCACACAATAGTGCAATCAGTTAATCAATAGCAACCTCCCCAACTTAGCTCGGAGTCATACATCAAAGCACTTTCAACCACTCATATCATTATTACTCAAGTGATGCCGAAATGTTAATATGAGATTAAACTCAAGTCATTTACAAGCCTTGACAGAGACTCGAATCATCAGAGACCTTAGCTCTTCTGCAATTCTTGCAGATATACATGTACCACCAATAAGCCCACTCTCTTTAGGTGACAGAAATCTTTCTAAGTCCCAAATTTTCCAAAAATTTCGGCAGAGTTTCCTTTGTAAATTGGCCTATCCACCTGCTAAAGAATCACCAAACCATTCTAACAATACATCCACAACTCAACAAGATATCACAATGTATTTCAACAACATTAAATCCCAATACTATACGAATCATATTATCACAATTTATACTTGAACCTGTGTTGTACCTGCTCGAATCATAACACATATCAAAATCACTTTAGTCTTCCTGAGTTTAAACTCGTTCCACTACACATAATGCACTTTACCTTCCAATTACGAGATATGATAATTATTTCTCACGCTCATAGCTAGGGCTACATATCAAATCACAATAAGAACTGAATACCTTACAGCTCTCCCATTATCAAACTGCCATTTGCACAATAAGGATCAGTACCGATCGTATGAACTTCATAATACCGACTCGCAAAATTAATACCTTGGTGCTCAAGCCATAGACAAGGATCCGGCCTCAAGTCCTCCCGACTGGCCCAACATAAACTCATGGAGATTATATCTCGTCCCTCGATCGGGGAATTACAAGCCATAAGTCTATTATATTACTAAGCGCTCGAAGCGTACACAGACGTATGGAAGGAATTTCAAAAATTATATCTCAAGCTGAATCAAGTGCGCACGATAAGAATTCCAAGAAATGTGAAGTGTTTCCTAAAGGTTCGCAGCCTCCCGAGGATAAGTACAGGCGTCCCCGTACCGATCCACAAGACTCTACTAACCGGCTCAAGACTTATGAGGCCTAGTAAACCTAGGCTCTGATACCAACTTGTCACGACCCCAAATCCGGTCATGATGGCGCCCAGCACACTGCTAGGCCGGCCTGACCATTCAACAGCAATCATAGAGCTATGAGCTCGCCTTATCCCATTTAAGCATAAAAATTGTAAAATAACAGTGATGGATATATCGAAACAGGGGAACCAAGTCCCAACGCATACCAACTCCCATAGACCGAAAGGTCAAGAGTCATGAGCCTCTACAGAGTATACAAAGTGTAAATAGCGAATATAAATGTGCACAAGTGTGGGATGATCAGAACAAAAATACGGACAAACTGGAGAATCAGGTCCTGCGAACGCTGGCAGCTACCTCGACCGTCCAAAAGCACTCCCGAGCCGCAATGGAATCAGCTCTGCTGTAATGTACCTGGATCTGCACACAAGGTGCAGGGAGTCGGGTGTGAGTACTTCCAACTCAGCGGTAATAAAAGTAAATAATGCTGAAGGGAAGAAAACCACGCAAGGCACTATCTCTTGCTACACAATACAGAACTATCATAAAACTTCAAAACACTATCATTTTATTCCTTTTCAGCATAAGTGAGTAGATTATTTAGAAATCTCAATTTTTAGCTACTTTCTTTCATTATAACATACCAATACCTGGGAGAATCTCAAGCAGTGCAAGTCAGCACTCAAATCAGCCTCTCGGGCTCAGCACTCCTTAACAATTTATACCAGGAGATCCGGTCAATAAAGCAACAAATGCACATGTGCCAGTAAAGTATGAGTGCTAAAATGTTATGCCACGTAGTACACGTAAACCAACGTATGTATGCCATGCAATGCATATGACTGCTACGGCGTGTAGCCCGATCCTTTGGGTACCCGTGCTCACTGGGGGTGTCCAGACTCCGGAGGGGCTCCTACGGCCCAAGCACAATATTAATATCACACCTGCTGCGGCGCGCAGCCCGATCCATATACCACTGCGGCGTGTAGTCCGATCCATGCATGTGTATGCATATGCTCACATGAATGTCATGCCCTAACATATGGCCCTCGGCCCCAATCGGTCTAACAAATAATCAAGAAAGCCCTACGACAACAATATCATATTAGCTCACAGCAAAAAAAAAAAATGTTATTAAGACCTTGTTCAAGTTTTTCATAACCTTATAAAAATGTTGAATAGCAATAATTCCATTTTAAACCTTAAATTTAGAATAAAATATGCTCAGTGTTATCAAAACAGTGATACCAATCCTCGAAGGATTCAAATAATTGGCACGAAGCCCAAACGTGATAATTAGTCCAATTCATTTTAACAATTATGTGTTATTATTTATTACGCGGGACGGACCAAGTCACGATCCCCAATGGTGCTCTACCCCACGCCCGTTATTCGGCATGCAAGTCACCTCAACACAGCACTAAGATGTGCAAGTCCGGGGTTTACTAACCCTCACGACATCATTTACAAGAATTACCCACCTCGAACCGACGAAAGCTCATGCCCGCGACGCCTTAGCTCCTCAAACCGGCATCCACGCACGTCAAAACTAGCACAAATCAGCACAAATATATCAAAATAGGCTAATGGAACATAACCCAATCGAAAGAACTCGAAAAATATCAAAAATCACGAAATTTGCAAAACCCGAGCCCCAGGCCCACATCTCGAAAAATTTTGAAACTCATATTTCCAGAACCCTCGTCTCGCCACGAGTCCGTACATATAAAATTTACCAAAATCGGAGTTCGATTGGCCTTTCAAAACCCAATTTTCGTTTTCAATATCTAGGCCACAATCCTTCACAATTTCTACCCAAATTCATGAAGATTGATGTTAATTCTACCATAAAATGATGTTTTTGAGTCAAGAAACTTACCTCCGATGAATACCCGATGATTTCCCAGCGTTTTCCCGTGATTTCTTCTCTCTAGGGCTCAAAAATGGGGGTTTATGAAATGAAACCCGTATGTGAAATGTTTCTGGTTTTAATTCACTGCCTGGGACTTTTCTTCTACGCGTTCGCGTTCATTGCCACGCGTTCGCGATGCCCAGCTCCGAATTGACCTTTGCGAACGCGACCTCCCCAACGCGTTCGCGATGCACTAGCTCCCGGCCGTCTGATTTTCCTTCTACGCGTTCGCGATAACCCTCACGCGAACGCGATGCACACCCTGACAAACCTACGCGAACGCGACATCCTGAACGCGAATGTGAAGCTTCACCTTACCTTGCCTACGCGAACGCGACACCCCTTATCGCGAACGCGATGCTTTACTCTGCCAAGCCTTCGCGAACGCGGCCCATTCCTCGCGAACGCGAAGGCTTAATGCCTGGGCAGAAACCTGCAATTTTACAGCAGGCCTTTTCCAAGTTCAAATGCTCGATCGATGGTCCGAAATCCTCCCGAGGCTCCCGGGACCCCAACGAAAACCACCAACATACTCCAAAACACGATACGAACTTGTTCCAATCATAAAAACACCATCCTAAACATCAAAATCACCAATTACACACGGATTCAAGCCTAAGTTTCTTCAAAACTTTCAAAACTAACATTCAATCCAAAACCCGATCAAACGACGTCCGAATGTCCTGAAATTTTGCGGACATATCCAAAATCCCATAACGAAGCTACAGGAATTGTCGAAATTCCATTCCGACCCCCGGATCAAAATCTCACCTATCGATCGGATTTCGCCAAAATTCAACCTTAGCCAATTCAAGCCTATTTCTACATCGGGCCTCCAAATTCAATTCCGATTGCTCTACTAAGTCATAAATGATCCCCCGAAACTAGTCGAATCATCAGAATCTGATTCCGAGCACTCTAACTCGATAGTCAACTCTAGGTTGACTTTCCATATTTAAACTTCCTTCAAACATGCTATTTGCTTCATTTTCAATTCAATTCACTCCTAACTCACCCGATAGGCTCTAACACCGATATAAAAGCATAAAACATGTAATTGCAACATGACGGGGTGGTAAATTCCCGTAACGACGGGCCGGGTCGTTACATTCTCCCCAACTTAAACAAATGAAATACAACTCGGGCTACGCACCCTCGACTCAGAATAATCAACAATGTTCAACGATAGCTGAACTGGGACTTAGGCCATGTGCCTTCGCCAATCAATTCAACCACGATTGAAATATGACTTGGGCTATGCGCCCTCGACTCAGAACAAACAACAATGTTCAACAACAGTTGAGCTGGGACTCTTGCCATGTGCCTTCGCCAATTAATTCAACCACAGTTGAATTACAACTCGGGCTACGCGCCCTCGACTCAGAATAATCAACAAAATGTTCAACAACAGTTGAACTGGGACTCAGGCCATGTGCCTTCGCCAATTAATTCAACCACGGTTGAAATACAACTCGGGCTACGCGCCCTCGACTCAGAATAATCAACAATGTTCAACAACAGTTGAACTGGGACTTAGGCCATGTGTCTTCGCCAATCAATTCAACCACGGTTGAAATACAACTCGGGCTATGCGCCCTCGACTCAGAATAATCAACAATGTTCAACAGCAGTTGAACTGGGACTCAGGCCATGTGCCTTCGCCAATTAATTCAACCTCGGTTGAAATACAACTCGGGCTACGCGCCCTCGACTCAGAATAATCAACAATGTTCAACAACAATTGAACTGGGACTCAGGCTATGTGCCTTCGGCAATTAATTCAACCACGATATAAATACAACTCGGGCTACGCGCCCTCAACTCAAAATAATCAACAATGTTTAACAATAGTTGAACTGGGACTCAGGCCATGTGCCTTCGCCAATCGATTCAACCACGGTTGAAATACAACTCGGGCTACGCGCCCTCGACTGAGAATAATCAACAATGTTCAACAGCAGTCGAACTGGGACTTTGGCCATGTGCCATCTCCAATCAATTCAACCACGATTGAAATACAACTCGGGCTACCTGCCCTCAACTCAGAATAATCGACAATGTTCAATAGCAGTAGAACTAGGACTCAGGCCATGTGCCTTCGCCAATCAATTCAACCACGGTTGAAATACGACGCGGGCTACGCGCCCTCGATTCAGAAGAACCAACAATGTTCAACAACAGTTGAGCTGGGACTCAGGCGATATGCCTTCGCCAATTAATTCAACAACGGTTGAAATATGATTCGGGATACGTGCCCTCGACTCTAACATACTCAACAAGGTTCAACGACAGTTGGACCAGGATTCAGGACATGTGCCTTCGCTAATTAATTTAGCTACGGTTGAAATATGACTCGGGCCACGTGCCCTCGACTCCAAATAATCAACAATGTTCAACAATAGTTAAATTGCGACTCAGGCCATGTGCTTTCTCCAATTAATTCAACCACGGTTGAAATATGACTCGGGCTACGTGCCCTCGACTCCAAATAATCAACAATGTTCAACAACAGTTGAACCGGGACTCAGGCCATGTGCCTTCGCCAATTAATTCAACCACGATTGAAATATAACTCGAGCTACGCGCCCTCGACTCCAAATAATCAACAATGTTCAATAATAGTTGAACCGGGACTCAGGCTATGTGCCTTCGCCAATTAATTCAACCACGGTTAAAATATAACTCGGGCTACGCGCCCTCGACTCCAAATAATCAACAATGTTCAACAACAGTTGAACTGGGACTCAGGCCATGTGCCTTCGCCAATTAATTCAACCACGGTTGAAATACAACTCGGGCTACGCGTCTTCGACTCAAAACAATCAACAGTGTTCAATAACAGTTAAACTAGGACTCAGGCCGTGTGCCTTCGCCAATTAATTCAACCATGGTTGAAATACAACTCGAGCTACACGCCCTCGACTTAGAATAATCAACAATGTTCAATAACAGCAGAACTGGGACTTAGGCCATGTGCCTTCACCAATTAATTCATCCACGGTTGAAATACAGCTCGGGTTATGCGCCCTCGACTCAAAAACACGCAATGAATGTTCAACGACAAGTCGAACTGGGGCTCAGGCTGTGAGCCCCCACTGAATTTAGTCAAGCACGATTGAAATATGATTCGGGCTACGCGCCCTCAACTCTAACATACTCAACAACGTTTAGTGACAATTGGACCGGGATTCAAGCCGTGTGTCTTCGCCAGTTAATTCAACTACGGCTGAAATAAGACTCGAGCTACGCGCCCTCGACCCTAGACAACCAATAAGGTTCAACTACAGTTGAATTAAGATCCAAGTCACATACCTCCGTCGATAAATTGACAATAAACTAAGGCGTAGGGCAGATATCCTCGTCAACCAGGTAAGCATGTCTGGCTTCTACTAGGAAGAAAGACGTACAAGATTCGACGCTTGCCAAACTACCTGGTCGAGCTTTCATTCCTATGGTGTACAGTCCAATCGTGCCCGGAACGGGATTATGATTGGAACGAGCCGCCTTTGAGGAGACGCCTCGCCACGCCCAATCAAGGAAGGAGGGGATTAGCTGCCAACGTCCAAAAATCAGTCCCCCAAGGCGCAAATGAAAGAAACAGTAATTGAACAATACAAAAAGGGAACTCCCCCTTGTCGAAAAACAATCGCGGGCCACGCGCACCTACATCCATCCAAACATCGTCTAGAAATTAAAAAAAAGGAAAAATAGAAAACAACAACGTACAAAAAAATAGCAACGACCACTAAAAAGGAGAAGGAACCACCCGTTTCACTCGGGGCCATCTGCACCATCACCTGCTCCATTCCCTGCTCCACTCCAGCCCCTTCGTCGCCCGCTTCATCTGCGCCAGCTCCTGCAGTTCCGTACCATTGCCAGCCCCCGCCAAACTCCCACCAGGAGCATCATCAATACCAGGTGTTGCAACGTCAAAACCACATTCCACGCGAGCTTCCCGCGCCTTTTGGCGTGCTCCCTCGAAAACGGCTTCGGATATGATGCCGACCTCAAACAGATGTTTATACACATCCTGCTGGGGCTCGGCATAAACCCAAACCTCGCGGGAACCACCCATGAAAGCGGACTGCTCCTGGATACACCTGTTCTCTTCCTCTAAAAGCGCAATTTGTCCCGCTGCATCTTGAGCGCCCCGCTCTAAAACTCCGATCCGCTCTTCAAGACTTCCCTCTCTGAAGGTAGCATCTGCTTTCATATACGATAACTGGGATTCGTTGGCACGGATAATCCCCTGCAACTCATCAACCTGGGCCGAGGCGTCAGCCAACCGACGCTTTAAAGCCGCAACCTCCCCTTCCAGCACGATAACCTTCCCACTCCACTCTGAGGTGACTTCCGTCACCTTAGTCAAACACAAGCGCTCACACTCAATCGAGGCACTCCTTACGGCCCCGAGCTCATCATCTTTCCGATGCAATTGATCCTCTAAAGCCCTTATGCGACTAAGTGCTTGGTTCGCCTGCATCTCCCTCATCGCCAACTCTTCAACTAACGCCATGTTATGGGGATCAATCCCCATACGCTCGCTCAACTCCCTACACTTGTTTCAGTAGTGGCAGCACTTGTCAAGCACTGGCAAAAATACTCCGGACCGAATGTTGGCCCGACGAAGACTCTCCACCTACAACAAAAACGCCTACAAAATGAAGGACGGGGGGTCAGGCAGAAGATACAGAAGCTTGTAAAATGGGGGGAATAAATAGAAAGAAAATAAGTTGCCACCCCCGAATACGTACCCTCATTCATCAAACCACCGTCTGGCACCCCCTCAACGATTCGTTTTCAACCGCAGAACACAATTGACCAAGCTACGATACCAAACCCGAGTCCACCAGCAACAAATTCTCATTCACAGGAATTTCAACAATACGCGGCCTCCCATCAGGGTGGACTGCCGCACTCGTGATCCCATCGTGAAACATGCGAACATCCTCAGAATCCAAGCCAGAATCAGATGTAGACCCCTCTCCCACCGCTACCATCCTCTGTCGAAGGAGTACTCGAGTCGCCAATATCTACAACCACACGAGAAGCTTCCCCCAACTCGGCCATATGGGTCGAGGACTGAGCAGTAGGGGTGGCACTTCCCTCTCGATCCTCATGAGCTTGAGCCTCATTTTCTCTCAGCCTATCTTCAGGAGTGTGCGCCGCGGCCGCACCCTCCCCCGACTCAAAAGGAGGAGAATCCACATTTATCACAATAGGAGGAACGGGTACATCCGCCACTAGAGGAGCCGGAGGAGAAAAGTAACCCAGCGCCTAGTCAAAGTCCTATCTTCCTCATCACACGAAGATGAGCCGTCCCGAGAGCGAACGGTCCCCAACGGTCCTTCCTCATGAAATAAAGGACGAGAAGGAGAAGGGGCCGTAGAAGATTCAACCGACATAGCCCTCGGTACGCGACATGGCACCGGTGCCGCAAAGAACCTAACAATCGCGCCAGGCCGCTGAAACGCTAGGTGAGGAGCTCTACCTCGATATACTCTCCCTGTAACAAAGGACAAGGTCAGCCCAAGGATTTATTAAGCTCGAAACAATTCGAGTTTGAAAAGCATAACTTCTTACCCACGACTGGCCCCCGACCATACTTTTGCCAAAAGGACGTCCACGTACGGGCCCCCTCGATGTGCGGAACCACGACTTT
Organism: Nicotiana noctiflora; assembly: GCA_032618575.1. Taxonomy (NCBI): domain Eukaryota; kingdom Viridiplantae; phylum Streptophyta; class Magnoliopsida; order Solanales; family Solanaceae; genus Nicotiana; species Nicotiana noctiflora. The sequence continues at coordinate 32,791 of JASVEL010003809.1, read as the reverse complement.
AAGCTACCCACACAACCCAGCGAATAAAGCCGACGGCGACCGCTTAGCTATAAGAGCAATGATGAAAGCAATGATAATCTAAACATAAGAAGAAGAAGGAAAAAAAATTTGCCACTCAAAAAAATAACTCATGTCTGTAGTTCCAAGCCTCCGGGAATCCCGGAGAAGGCGCCACCAGGTGCTCGGTCCGAATATAAAAGAACTGTTCGAACGATCGAGGCTCGACCTCATTGTCCAAAGGTGCTGTTAGCCTCTTCGAACCATGCGCGCTCATCCGAAGCATAGTCCCCCGCACTCATTGAGGAGCGCACAGAGCAAGTACATGCTAGAGTGTAACCATCCTTCCGTCCAATTCCCCAAACTTTAAAAACATCGCTAGAAGCTTGTAAAGAGAGGGGGTGAGCTACCCCGGATACACCTTATATTACCGACATAAGTTCACTACCAAATTGGGAAGCGGAACCCTGAACCCCAAACCGAAGGGGTATGTAACAAATCTTTAGAACCAGTCATATGATTTATAGCTCTTGTATCTGTCACACCTCCTTTTCCTCCGATGGGATAGGAAAGAACGGAGTTTTTCCAATTAAAGTGACATTATTCGAAATGAGATTATTTTATTTAATTTATGAGAGTCGCCACTTGAGATAGTTTATTTGGTGTCCCAAGTCACCGATTTATTTAAAATCCCAAATCGAGGAAGTTTTATTTTTAAAGAGTTTGCGAACCAGAAATTCTGAATAAGGAATTCTGTTAACCCGGGGGAAGGTATTAGGCATCCCCGGATTCCGTGGTTCTAGCACGGTTGCTTAACAATTATTATTTGGCTTAAATTGTTTAATTACTCATTTTAGGACCTATGTGCATTTATTTTTTTACCGCTTTTAAATTACTTGAATTATCCGTAGTTAGAGAATTGAATTACGGGTACGTATACCTTTTTTCTTTTGGAGCATCAAAAATCATGTCACGCGAACGTATCCACGATTAATAATGCTTTGCTTATTTTATTAAGAAAATTTTAGTTGAGGTTGCGCGAACGCATACTTTGAGAGTTTGAGTCTTTTAAGAATTAAATTTGTAATTATATTACGCGACCGTATACATAAATCACAATAATAGAGCTTAAAAGCAATTTTAAGTATAACGGAGGAGTGAAAAGAAACATAGAGGTGCTAACATGAATTTACCCTCATATTTCCACCAGACGTAATATTTAAAAGAGCACTTCCTTGGCTGAAAACCAAGGAATATATAACATTAGGAAATTTCAAGAGATGAATTGGAGGAGAAATAAAAAATAAAAATAAAGGTATGACAAACAAATGTAAAGATGGCCAAACACAATCACGGACTCCTTGAACAGATTGTTGGCCAATGTAACGACCCGGCCCGTCGTTACGGGAAATTACCACCCCGTTATGTTGTAATTACATGTTTTATGATTTTATATCAGTGTTAGAGTCCATCGGGTGAGTTAGGAGTGAATTGGATTGAAAATGAGGCATATAGCCTTTTTGAAGGAAACTTGAACATGGAAAGTCAACCTGGAGTTGACTATTTGGTTAGAGGGCTCGGAATCGGATTCTGATGATTCGGTTAGTTCCGGGAGGTGATTTGTGATTTAGGGGAGCGATCGGAATTGAATTTGGAGGCCCGGTGTAGTTATAGGCTTGAATTGGCTAAGGTTGAATTTTGGCGAAATCCGAACGGTAGGTGAGATTTTGATCCGGGGTCGGAATGGAATTCCGACAATTCCTGTAGCTTCGTTATGTGATTTTGGATATGTCCACAAAATTTCAGGTCATTCGGACGTTATTTGGTCGGGTTTTTGATAGAATGTGTAATTCGGAAGTTTTGAAGAAATTTAGGCTTGAATCCGTGGGTAATTGGTGATTTTGATGTTTAGGATGGTGTTTTTATGATTGGAACAAGTTCGTATCGTGTTTTGGGGTATGTTGGTGGTTTTCGTTGGGGTCCCGGGGGCCTCGGGATGAATCCGGACCATCATCCGGCATTTGGAAGCAAGAAAAGACCTGCTGTAATCTGCAGATCACTGGGCAGTGATTTGGCCTTCGCGTTCGCGAGGGCACGGCCCGCGTTCGCGTAGGCCAAGTTCAGCAGTCATCGCGTTCGCGAGGGTGGTATCGCGTTCGCGTATTGGCAAGGACGTGAAGCATCGCGAACGCGTGGGCGAAGGACGCGTTTGCGTAGAGGGAAGTCATTAGGCATCGCGTTCGCGTGGGTCGTGGCCGCGTTCGCGTAGAAGGATCTCCGGATGGCTGATAAAAATGTGCATCGCGAACGCGTATGGCATGTCGCGTTCGCGAAGGGTATTTTGGGCAGAGCTTCGCGGACGCGTGAGAGGCGTCGCGAACGCGTAGAAGAAGGGTCTCTGGCAGTGAGTTTAAGTTCAGAACAGAACCGGTCGCGGGTTTAATACCCAAAACCTCCATTTTTGAGTTCCAAGAGAAGAAATTGACGGGAGATTGCTGGGAAATCATCGGGGTTTCGTTGGAGGTAAGTTTTGTGGCTTAATTACATCATTTTAACATGAAATCCTTGGTTAAATCCCTGTAAATGAAAGATTAAAGGTGGGTTTGAGCCCTAGGCCTAAATTGAAGAAAAACACCGATTTGAGTGGGCAAATGGAGTCCGATTTTGGTAAATTTTATATGCCTAGACTCGTATCGAGACGAGGGTTCTGGAAATATGAGTTTCGAAATTTTTCGAGATGTGGGCCCGGGGCTCGGGTTTTGCAATTTCGTGATTTTTGATATTTTTCGAGTTCTTTCGATTGGGTTATGTCCCATTAGCCTATTTTGATATATTTGTGCTGATTTGTGCTAGTTTTGACGTGCGTGGATGCCGGTTCGAGGAGCTAAGGCGTCGCGGGCATGAGCTTTCGTCGGTTCGAGGTGGGTAATACTTGTAAATGATGTCCCGAGGGTTAGTAAACCCCGGACTTGCACATCTTAGTGCTGTGTTGAGGTGACTTGCACGCCGAATAACGGGCGTGGGGTAGAGCACCATTGGGGATCGTGACTTGGTCCGTCCCGTGTAATAAATAATAACACCTAATTGTTAAAATGAATTGGACTAATTATCATGTTTGGGCTTCGTGCCAATTATTTGAATCCTTCAGGGATAGGTATCACTGTTTTGATAACACTGTGCATATTTTATTCTAAATTTAAGGTTTTAAATGGTATTTTGCTATTCAGCATTCTTATAAGGTTATGAAAAACTTGAACAAGGTCTTAATAACATTTTTGCTGTGAGCTAATGTGATATTGTTGCCCGTAGGGTTTTCTTGATTATCTGTTAAACTGATTGGGGCCGAGGGCCATATGTTAGGGCATGACATTCATATGAGCATATGCATACACATGCATGGATCGGACCGCACGCCGCAGTGGTATATGGATCGGGCTGCGCGCCGCAGCAGGTGTGATATTAATATTGTGCTTGGGCTATAGAAGCCCCTCCGGAGTCTGGACACCCCCAGTGAGCACGGGTACCCAAAAGGATCGGGCTACACGCCGTAGCGGTCATATGCATTGCATGGCATACATACATTGGTTTACGTGTACTACGTGGCATAACATTTTAGCACTCATACTTTACTGGCACATGTGCATTTGTTGCTTTATTGACCAGATCTCCTGGTGTAAATTGATAAGGAGTGCTGAGCCCGAGAGGCTGATTTGAGTGCGGACTTGCACTGCTTGAGATTGTATCCCGGTATTGGTATATTATTATGAAAGAAAGTAGCTAAAATTGAGATTTCTAAATAATCTACTCACATATGCTTGAAAGGAATAAAAAGATAGTTCTGTATTGTGTAGCATGAGATAGTGCCTATCGTGGTTTTCTTCCCTTCAGCATTATTTACTTTTATTACCGCTGAGTTGGAAGTACTCACACCCGACTCCCTGCACCTTGTGTGCAGATCCAGGTACATTACAGCAGAGCTGATTCCATTGCGGCTCGGGAGTGCTTTTGGACGGTCGAGGTAGCTGCCAGCGTTCGCAGGACCTGATTCTCCAGTTTGTCTATATTTTGTTCTGATCATCCCACACTTGTGCACGGTTATATTCACTATTTACACTTGTATATTCCGTAGAGGCTCATGACTCTTGACCCTTCGATCTATGGGAGTTGGCACGTGTTGGGACTTGGTTCCCTGTTTTTAATATGTATCTATCACTGTTGAATTATTTCCGTATGCTTAAATTGGATAAAGTGAGCTTATGGCTCCGTGATTGTTGTTAATTGGTCAGAGATGGCCAAACACAATCACGGACTCCTTGAACAGATTGTTGGCCAAGTCATTATAAATAAACTAAAAATTTGTTCAGAAGGAGTAACAAGATATATAAAAAATTGGTAAGCATGTCCTTAAATTTTTAGGAGGATGCGCAAACTTCGGCTAACAGATGCAATTGCGAATTAAGACCACTTCTCATTATTACACTACTTGTTACTATTAAAGTATTACTATACCTTTATATTTAGCTAGATCGAGTCAGGCCTTTCACACAACTAATGATATTTCATTCCTTATCTTAATAAAGGCACCAGCAAATCAAAATAAGAAACATCTACTTGACCATGGCAACAAACATAGCATTTAATTGGAGAAACAAAAGAAAAAAAAAATGGACCTGTTATTAATTTGCAAGATTTGCAAAACTATGCCGGCGACCTTGACAGAACCCGAACTCGAATGGTAGCAATTTGAGCTATGGTTTTTGATCATTTTAAACTGATTTGTGGGGTTGCTTTTAGGTGATTTAAAGTAACTTTTAAGCCATTGTGCTTTAAAGATGAGTAGTGTGAATTGGATAATGGTGGGAAATTAAATGGACTGGATTGGGCTTCAAAATTTAGCCCGATTTATTTGGTTAAACTAGTTGACCCAGTTTAATAAATAACGTTGAAAGAACGTATCTTCCTATCAGGTGTCTATTCACAATGAACAGACACCATGAAGAGGCACCATACCTTTTCACAAAGCCAACAATTGCCTATAAATTCAAGCATGGCTTCCATTCTAGATATTCAGAAATTCAGAAACCAACAAGTTAATTTCCCTCTCTCTGCAAGTTCATTAATTCAAAAATTCTTGAGCTTTCTTGTTCCTTGAAAATTGTAAGTGTGATTCGCTCCGCTCTTTGAGTTCGTTGGTATCCTGCTTCTTGTATTGCCACAGTCGCGGGAAGGTTATTCCGTTTTATCCTGGGAGGATTTAATCCATTACCTTGGCAACTGTGAGGGAGTTAAAATTCCTTAAGGACACACAAGCAAATTGTGAACTCGGAATTATATATTCTATTTTTTCTTCCTCTTATTTTTCCTTAACAGTGTTGATTTTGATAATACACGTGGCCTAACAGATTTACATGTACGAATGACTTTAAAAAAGTAACATGATTGTGTAAATAAAAGTTTGGTTGATCGTTGCCTAACTTCTTAAGAGACGCAAATAGAATAACGTCGATTGATAAAGAAACAAGTATTGCCGCTTAAATTTGTAATTTGTTTAAAAATAAAAGAAAAGAGTAACTACTTTGGTTTTAGTAGTTCTTGTTTCTGATTGGTTACAATTTTAAAATTGTTGAAGCAACGTTTGGTGTTGAAAGTAGTAGCAATTTAATTTAATTTTGCAGTATTAATTTCTACCGCAAGTTAAATTTTTATTTTCCGGCATTGTTTTGCATTAATTTGGAGACTAAAGCCTTGTTGCTTTCTACTCCATTAATTGTTTCTCTCCGGTTTAAAGTACATAAAAACTTTGCCGGAATAATAAACGTACGGGTTTGAAGTATATAAAAACTTCACCATTGTTACGTGTTGTATGTTTGGTTTGGTATTCAGTTTGAAGATATAAAAACTTCACTAATTTAATAAAGTTCTGTATTGTTTTTGACTTTACAGAAATATGACGAATGAAAACCTTGTTGATTTCTACTTCATTAATTATTTCTGTCCGGTTTAAAGTACATAAAAACTTTGCCGGAAATAATGAACGTATGGGTTTGAAGTATATAAAAACTTCACCATTGTTACGTGTTGTATGTTTGGGTTGGTATTCAGTTTGAAGATATCAAAACTTTACTGATTTAACAAAATTCTGTATTATTTTTGACTTTACAGAAATACGACGAATGAAAACCAAACCAATGGAAGTATTGAAGGAACGAGTCCTACTATGATGAATGTTGTTGCCTTGTCAAGCCGTTCTGCTCCGGCCCATGCTATGGCACCGACAGAAAAACCCGAAAAATTTTCCGGTATTGACTTCAAACGCTGGCAAATGAAGATGCTCTTCTATCTTACTACGTTGAGTTTGCAACGTTTTATCAAGGAGGATCCTCCGGCCATGGCTGAGGATACTCCGGACAATGAACGACTTGTTGTAAGTGAAGCATGGAAACATTCTGATTTCTTATGCAAAAATTACATTTTGAGTTGTTTGGAAGATGGTTTGTATAATGTCTATAGTGTCATGGAAACTTCAAAAGCGTTATGAAATGCGCTTGAGAAAAAGTACAAGACCGAGGATGCATGACTTAAGAAGTTCGTGGCTGCAAGGTTCCTGGATTTCAAGATGATTGACACTAGGTCGGTCATAACACAAGTCCAAGAACTACAAGTCATTGTACATGACCTCCTTGCTGAAGGTATGACCCAAATCAATAATTCTATTAATAAGATTTATCTTATTATTAACTCTGAATTTGTTATTGAATGTATGGTCATTAATGAGGCCTTTCAAGTTGCTGCTTTCATTGAGAAGCTACCTCCATTGTGGAAGGATTTTAAGAATTATCTTAAACACAAACGGAAGGAGATGACTCTAGAAGACTTGATTGTTCGTTTGAGGATAGAAGAGGACAACAAAAATGCTGAAAAGAAGTCACGTGGAAACTCGACAATTGTGGGGGCAAACATTGTTGAGGAGGCACCACAAAATAAGAAGAGGAAGAAAGCTTCTGGACCAAAGAATTACCCAAGCAAGAAGAAGTTCAAGGGTAATTGCCACAACTGTGGAAAAATTGGGCATAAGGTGGCAGATTGTCGTGCGCCAAAGAATGATAAGAAGAAAAAGAATCAAGCCAACATGGTTGAAGATGAAATGGAAGACTTGTGTGCCATGTTTTCTGAATGCAACTTGGTAGGAAATCCGAAAGAATGGTGGATAGATTCTGGAGCCACCCGCCATGTTTGTGCTAACAAGGAATTATTTTCTTCTTATGTCCCCGCAGGTCCCGACGAGACTATCTTCATGGGAAATTCATCTACGGCCAAAATTGAAGGAGTTGGCAAGATTGCATTGAAGATGATGTCGGGAAAAATAGTGACTCTAAACCAAGTCCTCCATGTTCCAGAAATTCGCAAGAATCTTGTGTCTACCTCACTTCTTGTCAAGAATGGATTCAAATGTATTTTTGTTTCTAATAGTGTTGTAATTAGTAAGAACGATTTGTATGTTGGAAAAGGTTACCTAAGTGAGGGCCTTTTCAAGCTAAATGTAATAGCAGTTCCAATCAATAAAGTGAATGCTTCTTCTTACTTGCTTGAGTCAAACACTTTATGGCATGCGCATTTAGGTCACGTAAACTTCAAAACATTGCGAAAGATGATAAATCTAGAAGTATTGCCAAAATTTGATTGCATTAATTCTAAATGTCAAATATGTGCGGAATCAAAGTATGCTAAGCATCCTTATAAGTCCGTTGAAAGGAATTCAAGTCCTTTAGACTTAATTCACATAGATATTTGCGACATGAAGTCAACACCATCTCGCGGTGAAAAAAAGTATTTTATTACTTTTATTGACGATAGCACGAGATACTGGTATGTTTATTTACTTAATAGTAAAGATGAGGCAATTGATGCTTTCAAGCAATACAAGAGTGAAGTTGAAACGCAACTAAACAATAAGATCAAAATGATAAGAAGTGATAGGGGTGGCGAATATGAATCTCCTTTTGAAGAAATATGTTTGAAAAATGGCATTATTCACCAAACAACTGCCTCTTACTCTCCACAATCTAATGGAATTGCGGAGAGGAAGAATCGAACGTTGAAGGAGATGATGAATGCATTGCTAATAAGTTCTGGCTTACCACAGAACTTGTGGGGGGAAGCTATACTTACAACTAACCGGATAATCAACCGTGTACCTCATAGTAAAACACAATCCATTCCTTATGAAAAGTGGAAAGGAAGGAAGCCTAGCTTGAAATACTTCAAAGTGTGGGGGTGTTTAGCTAAGGTACAAGTTCCTAAACCTAAAAGGGTTAAGATAGGTCCAAAAACGGTTGATTGTGTATTTATTAGATATGTAACCAATAGCAAGGCATATCATTTTCTGGTTCATAAATCAGAAAATCCTGAGATTCACATTAATACGATAATAGAATCAGATAATGCTGAATTCTTTGAAACTATTTATCTGTATAAAAAGGAAAGTGAAGTGACCTTCCAAAAGTCAAAACGACCTCGGGAGGAAATAACAGATGGTATGCCTAATGAAGAAAATCCGAGAAGAAGTAAACGTCAAAGGACATCTACTTCATTCGGTCCGGATTTTTTGACTTTTCTGTTAGAAAATGAGCCTCGTACCTTCAAGGAAGCAATGTCTTCCTCAGAGGCACAATATTGGAAAGAAGCTGTCAATAGTGAAATAGAATCCATATTGAGCAACCATACTTGGGAATTGGTTGATCTTCCTCCAGGTAACAAAACGTTGGGTTCTAAATGGATTTTCAAGAAGAAAATGAAAGACGATGGTACTATTGACAAATACAAGGCAAGACTTGTCGTCAAAGGATTTAGACAACGAGAAGGTCTTGACTATTTTGACACATACTCACCGGTAACAAGAATTACATCCATTCGGATGCTAATCGCGTTAGCCGCCTTGTATGATCTTCAAATCCATCAAATGGATGTGAAAACAGCCTTCTTAAATGGTGATTTAGAGGAAGAAATCTACATGGACCAACCCGAAGGGTTTGTGGTTCCGGGAAAAGAAAAGAAGGTGTGTCGACTTGTTAAGTCCCTTTATGGACTAAAACAAGCACCCAAGCAATGGCATGCGAAATTTGACCAAACAATGTTGTCAAATGGATTTAAGATTAATGAATGTGATAAATGTGTTTACATTAAAAACGTTCCAAATCATATAGTCATTGTTTGCTTATATGTTGATGATATGCTAATAATGAGCAAAGACGTTGCCGACATTCAAACTACTAAGCGCATGCTTGCTAGTAAGTTTGATATGAAAGACTTAGGAGTTGCCGATATAATTCTAGGAATTAAAATCCAAAGGACTCCTCAAGGTCTAGCTTTGTCTCAATCACATTACATGAAAATGGTACTTGAAAAATTCAAACATTTGGAATTTAGAAGTGCAAGGACTCCAATTGACTTAAACCATCATCTTATGAAGAATAAAGGTGAAAGTACATCTCAATTGGAGTATGCTCGTGTGTTAGGAAGCTTAATGTACATCATAAACTGTACACGACCTGATATAGCTTGTGCGATAAGTAAACTTAGTCGATTCACAAGTAATCCCAACAAACATCACTGGGTGGCAATGAAACGAGTTCTGGGATACTTGGAGTATACTCAAGACTACGCTTTGCACTACAATAAATATCATGCAGTTGTCGAAGGATATAGTGATGCAAATTGGATAACCGGCTCAATAGAAACAAAGTCCACAAGTGGATATGTGTTTATTGTTGGTGGAGGAGCAGTATCTTGGAAGTCTTCTAAACAGACGTGTATTGCTCGCTCTACAATGGAATCAGAGTTTATAGCATTGGATAAAGCCGGTGAAGAAGCTGAATGGCTTCGGAATTTTTTAGAAGACATTCCGTTCCGGCCAAAACCTTTGGCTCCTATTTGCATACATTGCGATAGTGAGGCTGCAATAGGACGGGCAGGGGAGCGTTATGTATAACGGAAAGTCTCGTCATATACGGCAAAGACATAATACCGTTAGACAACTACTTTCTAGTGGAATTATCACTATTGATTATGTAAGATCAAAGGATAATGTTGCGGATCCGCTTACAAAAGGCTTAACTAGAGAGGGAGTTGAGAAATCATCTAAGGGAATGGGACTATGGCCGAGGACAAGTCAACATGGAGGTAACTCTACCTAGAATTTTGGATGTTCCGAGATCTAGGTTCAAGGAGCTCAAACAAAGTTGTGATTGACCGGTTCAACATTGTCAAAATAAAATCTTTGGTCCATTCTCGTGATGAAGACAATGTTCAGTAACAAGGATAGAACTTTACACGTTCTTTAATGATTACCTAAGTTTGATGAGGTATCTATCAAATAGTGTCAATCTAAAGGATTACATGTTTAGGAATCACCTATGTAAGTGTGAAGTGTAAGCCGCTTCAAGGAGAATTCTGTAAGGCCAATTCTCTACGCACTTATGAGACCAGGCGGTGTTCATGGCTGAAACGAACACAATAATGAGAACCAAAAGACGGTTAAGGGTCGATTGTGTGACATATGGTTGTCTAGGTATACACCAAAGTTCGACGGTTCAAAGATATCAAATCTACCGATTGACCGAGTATATCCGACATATGTTCACTATGGAAAGTTCAAAGGGAAACCTACTTATCCAGATGCGATCTATCTTTTCTTGCGAATCACACAATTTCCATATATGTTTTTTTCTCTCTATATAGCCATTCCCCATTCATGTGGGGGATTGTTGGACTTTTAAGCCATTGGACTTTAAAGATGAGTAGTGTGAATTGGGTAATGGTGGGAAATTAAATGGACTGGATTGGGCTTCAAAATTTGGCCCGGTTTATTTGGTTAAACGGGGCTGAAGTAACAAAGGCAATCATGCAAAACTTCAGCATTCTAGTAGACGGGCCTGAAGTAGTGTGAGCACGTGATTTTTACCCTACACGTGAGTTATTCCTATAAAATTCAAAATAAATGATTTTTCATTATTTTTATAAATTTTGTGTGAATTTCGTGTTAGTTGTTTGCATGTTATTTGCGTGTGATAAATGAAAATACAAAAATTTGCATCTTTAGGAAATTAATTCATTTTTAACAAATTAAAGAAAAAATCAAAAAAATTAGTTAGCTTTTTAAAATTGAAAATTGCCAAAAATTAGTTAGTTTTAATTAGTTCTAAATAATTATTAAAATACAATAAAATACAAAAAAAAATACAAGTTAGAGTAAAGAAAACAAGGGAAAAACAAAGAATAGAAGAAATGGGCCAATAACCCAAAAGTCCCGGCCCAAAACGGGCAAAATCGCCCCAGCCCACACGCCCAACTTACCCGGCCCAACCCCATCTCCCATCTTTCAATCTGGACCGTTGATGATACTGCATCCAACGGTCCAGAGCATTACCCTAATTCTAATTACCCGAACCCCGCCCCCCCCCCAAAACCCTAATTCACATTCATTTGTTGTATCTCTTCAAAGACCAGCCGCCTCCCGCCCGTCGCCACCGTCCGCCGCCGCCGAAAATCACCCCACGGCGGTTCCGGCGGTCCAAACCACCCAATTTTAACACCGTAGAACCACCTTAACCCCCTCTCTTCGAATCCATGCACGGTTTGGTTCGAATCAACCTAGAACCTCTCGAATCTTCGATTGAAGATTCGAACCAAACTAAAACCGACGCCAAATCGCTCCAAATTTATACCACACCTTCGCCGGACCTTCCCCATGTCAATGCCAAACTTGGTTTGGCTCAAATATAACCGGAAACCGTCGAACCCCAAAACACATGTCCAAGAACCCTAAAAACCGAAAAGAGATGTAATTTGCCGGATTTCATTAAATTGGGGTCTAATAGACCTTAATTGGATTGTTTTTACTTTAAAAAACATTTCAATTAAAGTCTTTTCGACCCCGAATGCAAAGACCAAGTCGGCCGAGCCCTTTCTTCTTCGAAGGTATTTGTTTTCTTCTTTGTTTTTGTTTAATTATACTCGTCGCTTTAGTAGTTCTCGATTGTTGTTGATTTCGTTGAGATTCGGATGCCATTTTCTTTTCTCTCCTCATCTCTTTGGGACCTTTTATTTGGTCGATCTGTTAGTTGTTATTCTTCGCTGTTAACGGGTAATTGTGAGTCGAATTCAATTCGTTGTTAATATCGTCAAGTTGTTTGATGTTGAATTTACAAAGTGCTATCCGAAATTTGTGTGATCACTGCTTGTCGGCTTTGGTTATCGATTACATATATCGTAATCGGCTAATCGAATGTTATCAAATACGTGTTCGCGTCAATTAGCGTCGTCGGTTAGTTAGCTTCGTATTCTTTTTTTTCTTTCTCTCTTCTTTGGCCGAGAACACTGTTTTGGTGGATGTCAATTCTAAGGTTCTGTTTTGTTTGTTTGATTACATATGTTGTCGAATACGTGTTCGCGTCGATTAGCGTCGTCGAACAATTAGCTTCGTATTCCCCGGCACTTGGCCGAGAATTCTTGGTTCACTGCTTTTGCAATTGTTTGGATATCAAATGTACATGCCGTAATCGTTTAATCGAATGTTTGACGATTAGTTTTCTGAGTATGTTTGTTAGCACATTAAGACAATAATTGAATCAAGAAATTTGGAGTTTGTTGTGACTTTGGATTAGAGGTGTTTGAAAGTTTTGTGTTTGTTGTTTGTTTGTTGTTGTGACTGTTTGATGATGTTAAGATCAGACTTCACAGTGTGTTAAATAACACAGGGATTCCAGGGGTAATTTAGAGTTCAAATTTTTCTAAAATGATTAGTTTAATTGTTCTGTCCAGTAGGTACCGAGGAACACCTAAATTAATACATTGTGAGTGCCCCTAAGAGTTGTAAAGAAAAGATAACATGGAATGATGATAAAAGTGGGCTGCCAGCATCAGTTTTAAAAGACTTTGAATATTTTTAAAAGAAAAACAGCAGGGAGGAATGATGAAAAGGGTTAAGGGGGTTCACATGGGCTAAGGGAATAACATGGGGAAAGCTGGAACACTTTAGAATAAAAAAGGGGAGTCTGTTTTGATCTATAAAAGAAAGACATTCATACTGGATAGAGGAGGATACTAACAGAGGGAGTTTGGGAGATACAAAATACACTTGAGAGAAAAGAGAAAAAAAAAAACAGAGAGATTGTTACATTTAAAAGCAGAAACACATGGAACTGAAAAGAGGCTAACAATTTTTAGTGAAAATACTGTTCCATTGAACTTTATTGTGATTTCTGGAGCTTCCCCTTTCTGAAACAGCTTCTGGTTTTCCAGGGGTTAAAAATTAGTTTGAGTTTGGTTCCAAGTTTGCTAGGTCATTTGTTTAGTTGAAACTAGTTCATTCTTTATTACTTCATATCATTTTGGGTTTTGAGTTGGTGTTGCTGAGGCTGCTTTCTGCTACTGTTTCATTGCTGATCCTTCACCTCTTTTCCTTTGCGATTTCCAGGTATTCCTTGAAAACTAAGATGGAAACGAAGTTTGTTTGAGCTGTTGTAAAGATTTGTTGATCCAGCTGGAATTGAATGAAAATATTAGTTTTTGTTGTAGTTAATGTTTAGTTCCACCATGTTCATTCATTTTCTTTCTAGCATGTTTTAGGATATCTTTTTTTTTGGGACATATATTTGGTCTTTAAATGTTAGCTTTGGACTTTTGCGAGTATATTCGAATCAAGGATGCTAGTCAATTGTGTATGTATTAATTATGTATGGAGACTACTAGTTTAACTAATTAAAATTATTTGGTTTGGATGCGGATGTTGTGGTTTTGGTGAGCAAGAGGATATCATATTGAATACAAGAATAAAGAGTGTGTTTTCAGTTTTCTTGTATACTGTTGATTGAACCCTTTGTGAACTCAATAAGAGTTTGAATCAATTTGTAGTTTTCTGAAATATTCCCTTTTTAAGTATAAAATCACAGACACCTCGTGAATATGAATTTAAGTTGCTAACCTTGAAGAAGAGCTAAAAATAGATGGTTAATAAACCTCATTATGCTTTTCTTGTCAAAATATTTGCAACATGTCTCCATTAGATATAGACTTTATTCCCATGGATTGATTACTGTTGTATTTTCAGATTACGAATATTGTCATTGTAGGATACGAACGCAAGATTAATGTTGTTTATTTCAGAATTAGTATCAATCTTGTCCTTTTGCAGTAATGGCTTCATGCTTAATTTTGCCTAGTTTTTGAGCCCAAGGTTTGTTGCTGATGATAGATAATAGAGTTGGTCCTGTTTTTTTGAAATCCTGATGCCCTTCCCTTTTTTCTCTGATAGTTGCGTTCCTTGGCTTTAAATCATGTCAGTTCAATTAACCGAGGTAATTAATTTGAGATGTTGCCTTATTAACAATATAAATGTTTATAAAAGCGGTTTAAAGTTAATTAAAGACACATAAGTTATAACATGTATTAAAATCAGATAAATAAGTCAAATACGACAGTTGAGCGACCGTGCTAGAACCACGAAACTCGGGAATGCCTAACACCTTCTCCCGGGTTAACAGAATTCCTTATTCGGATTTCTGGTTCGCGGACTATTAAATAGAGTCGAATATTTCCTCAATTCGGGATTCAAACCGGTGACTTGGGACACCATAAATCTCCCAAGTGGCGACTCTGAATTAATTAAATAAATCCCGTTTCGATTGTCCTTTAATTGGAAAAACTCCATCGCTCCCACGCGGTTAGCGCCAAAAGGAGGTGTGACAGCTCTGGCGACTCTGCTGGGGAATCAAACCCAGAACCACTGGTTCAGGGTTTAAGAATTCGAGCTTTGAATAATTATTTTATTTGGCTTATTTATTATATGATTTTATTACATGTTTATATTTGATATGCTAAATGTTGCTTTACCGCTTTGATATTTTGTGAACTGTATATAAATTGTGTCGATACCCGTTTTTTTCTCTTCTGAGTCTTTTGAAATTTAATAACGGGCATTTGCTGGACATAGCCCGTTTTTCTCAAGATAGCCGTGGTGCTTGGCACCTGGTGAAGGATTTTGTAGTCACACATGTTTAGGCGAAGAGTTTGTCAATTAAGCCGGAAAGTCATGCTACCGGTGCACCGACACTCTTCGGCTCGAGTTGTCCGCTCGAGTTAAAGCCGGTCTAGACACTTTTCCAACAGGATGATGACTTAGAATAACAAAACCTTATGCCGGATCCCCGATAGGAACGTTTATTTGCATCATGTGCATATTTGACTTAGGAGGCTCAACACAGGGGTTGGGCCTGTCTAGGACAGGTGTACCTGAAACAAAAAGACCAACTTGTTGCATCTTTCTATGTGCATTTATTTCGATCTTACATGCCGACCGGTTTGTTAAAAGAGAGGAAGAAGTGGAAAACGTCGGGGTATATAGTCAAAATAGTTTTATGGAAAATAGTTAGTTCTTTGAAAATAAATTCTGAAAAAAAAAACGCAAAAAATTCCAAATAAATTTTCTTAATTTTACGAAAATAATTAGTTCTTTAAAAAATAAAATTTGAAAAAAAAAATGCAAAAATTTCCAAATAAATTTTCCTAATTTTAATAGTTTAGTTTCTTTGAAAATAATTTTGAAAAAATGCAAGAAAAAAATTTCCAAATAAATTTTCTTAATTTTAATAGTTTAGTTTCTTTGAAAATAATTTTGAAAAAATGCAAGAAAAAAATTTCCAAATAAATTTTCTTAGTTCCTTTAAAAATAATTTGTTTTATAAATGTTGTTTAAAAATAGTTTGTTTCCTTTTCTTAAAATGATTTAGTTCTTTTATTCTCGAACTACGCAAGTTTGATTCTCACCAAACATGAGATACGTAGGCAACCCATATCGGGCTCAACTAATACTGATTTTTTAAAAAAAAAAAAAGAAAAAAAAGAAAACGATAATAAAAATATTAGAATTAGGATTTTTGGTTTTAGTAGAGAGTTAGGAAATTTTGCAAAAATAGCCAAACGCCTCAAAAGGGGCGCCAGAGGACTAATTTCGCAAAACGTAATATAGACATCACGCTGGTATCCTGTTATACAACCTTCAAATCTTCTTCAAGTGCTGAAAGGCCGTATTAACAAGACTCGTTTTTTTTACATAATGAAAAATATATAAAAAATAATAAAAAAAAAAATTTTGAAAAAAATCTTAAGTTCATTTTTATCTTTTCTAGGACCAGCATGACTTCCTCGCAACGAATCGGCCAGAAAAGGGCAAGAGACGAAATGCCACCCATGTTCATGGTCCAAGACAAGACCCCGGATCGGCTCTGTAAATGGTGGACTAGTTTCTCGGCTTGGGAAAGAAATCAAGTTCACAAGCACCTCAAGTTTCTTCCGGACATCATGATGATAAAACCGGACAAAAATGTGATCAGAGCATTAGTGAGTTTTTGGGACTCAACAAGCAATGTGTTCAGATTCCGGGATTGCGAAATGACACCCACTTTGGAAGAATTGGGCGGACTCACAGGACTCGGAAGAGATTTGCACAAGATGAGACATGCAACTCCTAGGCAGATGGGTGTAAATAATTTCTTGAAAAAGTTATGTCTCCAGCGGGTTCCCATGGGTTGTTTGGAGAACGGTTGGGTGCCACTGGATTATCTCTACGACAGATTTGGTGATAAGAATGGGTTCGCGAAATTCTCAAATGCTGAATTTGTCAACCAGTTGAATTATGACGCCTGGGGAGACTTAAGGATTTATGCCTTTATGATCGCTTTTTTGGGAACCATGGTTTTTCCCGAACGTGGCGGACGCATCAGAATCCGTTTGGCTGCGGTGGTCTCATATCTACAGAGTAACGAGGAACACACTGTTCTTCCGATGATACTAGGAGACATCTTCAGGGCCTTAACTCGTTGCCAAGAAGGACAAGATTATTTTGAAGGTTGCAATATCTTATTACAAATGTGGTTTGTAGAACATCTCTATCATCACCCAATTGTGATAAACTTCAACACGGATTGGCTGAATTATATTCGTTGTCATACAAACAGAGCCGCCCGTTGTAACCTTCCAGAAGATTTGAGGACTTGGCAAGAATTTCTCAACTCTTTAAGGGCAGATCAACTTACCTGGAATTATTATTGGTTCCCTTCTGCCAAAATCATGCATATGTCGACATATCGCCCATTCTACATACTAATGGGTTTCAGGGGTTTCCAACCATATGCCCCGCTACGTGTCATGCGGCAGTTGGGTAGAGAACAGAAAAGGCCCCCAATTGAGGATATGCGATCGTTTACATGGGAATTTGTGACGGAGGAGACCCCGAGGGAGACTTATGCACAGAAAGTATGGTTCGGTAGTCGACTCTCCGACATCAACGAAATGGTTGCCGATCGAGAAAGGGGAGAAGTGAGTCTCGCATATCTCGAATGGTTCCACAACCAATCAGTGCCAGAGCAAAGGTCAGAAAGGTCAGTGAAGTATGCCGTAGATTGGGAGAAGGAGGTAGAAGCCAGAGTAAGGGAGGCTAAACATGAGACAGCGCAGGATTTCCAATCTTGCATTAACACTTTAAAAGAAGACAAGGGAATTTTGGAAGCTGCCATGGACATACAACAGTCTGATTTTGATCGGGAAAGGGCCGTTTGGGAGCGGGAAAGAGAAGCACTCCAAACTCAAATTCGAGAGATGCAATTGGCCGCAGAGAGGTCAAGGAGGAGTCGGAGTGATCAGATGCTGATAAACGATTTGGAAAGGAAAGCCTTTGAACACCAGAAAGACTTGGAGAAGGCAAAAGCGGCTTTGGTTGCAGTCCGGACAAAATGGAAGAGAGAAGCCCACCAAGAAGCACTCCGTCTACAACAAGTAGAGAAAGACTGTGATGCAATCATCATTGATTTAAGAAAAGCAAATGCCACTCTTAGAGAGCGAACTCTCAGGCAAGTCCAGGATGCTAAAGCAGATAGAGACCGTTGTCACAACTTGATGGCACGGATGGAAAGACAAATAGATAGGCTCTTGAACCATGTCTCCGGCAACTCTCAAGTATTAGGGGCAAAGAACAGGCACATAGGGCAGCTGCTCAGAGAAAAAGACATAATCAGAACCAGGATCAATGAGATCGGGCACTACATTACTATGAGGTGTTTGACCTGCGAACGAGTACCTCGGCCTACCCTCTTCTCTTCAATCATGGAATGTGTCCACCAAGTCATGGCGGAATTGGGGAGTATACAGAAAGATCTTACACCAAGAACTGCAGCAAGGCCAAACAACGCCCCCCGGGCGCAAAGATTCGAGGCGTTGGAACATGCTTAGAAGAGTCTGTTATTTTAGAGTCTGTTGTCCTTTTAAAAGTTTTTCTCCATTGTTGTCTTTTGCAAGTGTTTCAAGTTTGAAGTTTGTTGAAATAAAATTCATGAACATTTCATTCATATCTTATGTCTATTGTATTAGAACTACGCTCGGTCTGATTCACGCGGGGACGTGATACGTAGGCAATCCACGTAAGATTCGACCACCACTAAAAAAAAAAGAAAAAGAAAAATGGGGAGGTTAATAACAATAAAGTTTTCAAGGATAAGAGAAGAAGAAAAAGAAAAGCTGGAATGACGCGTGCGAGGAATACATGTAGAAATGGTTAATTGATTAGGTGCATTGCATCCAACGTGCGATAACATGCCTGTTAAATTCAGTAAGCTAACAAGTTTGTTGCACTGCCAGAAAAGTTTAGCAGTTGACTTGGCAGAGTATACTGGCCGATCACCCTTACCATACCAGATCAAAAGGTCCAATTCCAGCAAGCATGTCTAGTTCAGACAAAAGTATCGATGGGGAGAAAACAGAGATACAAATCATGAAAGAGGAGATGGACCGGTTAAGACAGCAAATGACAGAGATGCACCTAGCCTGGGCTAGGGGACAATCATCACCAAACCTTCCTACTCTTACACCAGCACCAGAGCGTCCGCCCATTGATCCCTCAACAAGTGCACCAATCTATCCTTATTATCAAGGGGAAAACCCGTATACCTCCCCGGTTTCACCAGCCAAACAAAATCCTCCTCCCCCGGTTACCCCTGTTTTTGTGGCACCTCCACGTGCTACTTTACAAAAGTCATCCAGTGAGCCGCTTTTTCAAATCCACGACAATCATTGTTATTCTCCTGAGCCTACCTTTAAGGCTCCTGAACCGCATTCACACACCCCTCACTAGGATAACCCGGCAGAACCGGACAAGCACCTCCCAAGTTTGGAGCATGAGGAAGTTATTCGAAAAGTTAAAAGCCTGGAGCAGTCCTTCAGGAATATGCATGGTTTGGGCAACCAGGTCAGTGTCGCTTACAAAGATCTATGTCCATTCCCAGATGTACAGTTGCCGGCCGGGTTTAAAATGCCCAAGTTTGACCTATACGAGGGACACGGTGATCCAGTAGCCCATCTTCGAGGGTTTTGTAGTAAAATGCGAGGAGCCGGAGGGCGAGACGAGATTCTGATAGCTTACTTCGGTCAGAGTTTGGGGGGATCCGCACTAGAGTGGTACACTAGGCAGGATCCCAGCAGATGGTTTACGTGGGATGATTTGGCTCAAGCATTCATTGGCCAGTTCCAGTACAATCTTGAAATAGTCCCGGACCGCTTATCATTGCTAAAGTTAGAAAAGAAACCCGCCGAAAGTTTCAGAGAATTTGGTTTCCGCTGGAGGGAACAGGCAGCAAGGGTAGATCCGCCTATGAGAGAGAACGAGATGGTGGATTACTTCTTACAGACACTAGAGCCAACCTATTTCGGACATCTGGTGACGTCCGTCGGTAAGTCATTCACCGAGGTGATAAAGATGGGGGCTATGATCGAGGAAGGCTTGAAAGCCAACAAGATCATGAGCTACTCAGCATTGAAAGCCACCACCCAAGCTATTCAAAGTGGTACCGGAGGAGTGCTTGGGAAAAAGAGGAAGGAAGAAGTCACGGCAGTCGAGTCCGGAACATGGTTCAGAAACAGAGGCCCCGCACCCCAGTATAACCCGCCACAGCCTCACCACCAAAATTACTTCCACAATCCATATAACCACCCGCAACACTACTATCCAGCACCTGATCCCCATTTTACTGTCCATCACGCACAGTCATATGCCACACCTCCCGTCCAGGCACCATGGCGTGCGCCAAATCCACAGAACAATTACCCACCCCCAAGAGCCTATAGAAATCCCACAGGTGCGGGCTTTCGTCCGAACCAAGCATTCAAGAGCGACAGGGCGCCAAGGCCAAAGACTTTCACTCCCTTGGGGGAGTCTTACACCGGTTTGTTCCACCGTTTGAAGCAAATAGGGTTGCTAAATCCGGTTGAAGCTAAGCTACCAAACCCTCTTCTAAAGAACCTGGACCATTCAGTAAATTGTGCATACTGCTCAGGATGTCCAGGACACGACACGGAAAAGTGTTGGAGGTTGAAAACGACCATCCAGGAGCTCATCGACACTCGCAGGATTGAGGTCCAGACTCCAACAGAGCCCAACATCAACCAAAACCCACTTCCAACTCATCACGAGACCAACATGATCGAGTTGGTATGGGTAGAAGAAGGAAAGGAGAAAACCCCTCAGACTGTAATGATGATCAAGTCTAGCGGGGTAGGAATGAGAAAGGGGCCAAGCCTTGATGAGTCACTCAGTTGCAAGAAGGACATACAAGGAGGGTCGGAAACAGAAAAGGGAAGCATGAACAAAGTGCCGGTGAGGCCGGGGGAAGCAAAAATAGTTGTACCAGGGGTAGCAACCAAACCCGTCTTGACGGTGGCAGGTGTTCGAATGGATCCTTTCATCATCAAGCCAGCAATATAGTTGCCAATAACTGATAGCAGAGCTATTCCATGGAATTATGATCGGACCACGACAACCTACAAAGGAAAGGAAGTGAAAGAGGAAGTTTGCGAAGCGCAAGGTTTGACCCGCTCGGGGAGATGTTTTGCCCTCGCGGAGTTGAGGAAGACTGCTCCGGCAACACTAAAAAAGCCGGTAACTGACGAAGAGGCAGAGGAATTCCTGAAAAAGATGAAGATGCATGATTATTATGTCCTAGAACAGCTGAAGAAGACTCCCGCGCAAATCTCATTGTTGTCCTTGCTGATACATTCTGAAGAACATCGGCAAACTTTGATGAAAGTTCTGAATGAGGCCCACGTACCTGATAAGATCTCGGTGAGTCATTTGGAGAAGATCACCAACAGGATCTTCGAAGCGAATCGGATCACCTTCACCGATGATGAGTTGCCTGAGGAAGGCACCGAGCACAACAAGGCTTTATATCTTACGGTAAAGTGTGAGGAGTCGGTGGTTACCAAAGTCCTAGTCGATAATGGATCCAGTGCTAACATTTGTCCTCTCTCTACACTAAACAAGTTGAAAGTGGACATCGGCGGGATACGCAAGAACAACATATGTGTTCGAGGGTTTGATGGAGGAGGCAAGGCGTCGGTCGGGGACATAGTGTTAATCTTGACAATTGGACCAGTGGAGTTCACCATGGAATTCCAGGTGCTGGACATGGTAGTGTCATATAACCTTCTGATAGGGCGACCGTGGATCCATGCCGCAAGAGCGGTTCCATCCAGCCTACACCAACTCGTCAAGTTTGAGTGGGACCAATAGGAGATCGTCGTCCATGGAGAGAATGATCTACAACCAGGCACCATCGTCCCCTTTGTTGAGACGGAAGAAGATGTCGGGCCATGGGTATACCAGATCTGCGATGTGGTATCCGCCAACCGAGTTCCAGAAGGGGAATGCATTCCCAATGACAGAATAATTACTGCGGACGTCATGGTGGCTCATGAAATGTTGAGACATGGTTTCATACCCGGCAAAGGTCTAGGTGCATCTCTGCAAGGAATCATACAACCGGTATCCGTGGTCGAAAACGTGGGAACCTTCGGCTTGGGATTCAAGCCAACATCAGAGGACATCCAGCGAGCCAAAAGGAATAAGCAGAAGACATGGGTGCTCCCGAAGCCTGTTCCACGCCTTTCCCGATCTTTTGTCAAGTCCGGAGTAAGAGGACATCCGACGACAAAGGTTCCCGGTCCTATGGTTAGGCCAGACGAAGAGTTCTTAAGATAGTTCGAGGACCTATTTGCAGATGTATGCATGCTCGAGGATGGTGAAGGATCCAGCCATGCCGAAATACAGTTTGTGGGACCAAAAGCAAAACTGAATAATTGGAAGGCTACTCTTCTCCCTGTTCGGAAGGAGTCTTGGTAGTTTGTTTTGGATTGTTTTCTTTCGAAATTCTGTGTTGGGGGTTGTCCCCGAAGTAAAATCCATTTGTTTCAGTTCATTTTGATTTGAGTTCGCAAGTTTGTTCTTCCTTGTATTGTTCCCATTAATGAAATTTTGTTCCTTTCGTTTCTAATTTTGTTTATTTTTCCTTCTTTTTACTTTTCTGAGCAGCTTTCTTTCAACTGATCTTAATGATATGGCGTGCTTAAAGATTAATCAACCCAGTCTAGAAAGCCAATCGGGTTTGGAAATAATAACGCATGAAATAAGAAGTGACGAGAGTGAGTCAGAGTACGGCGATGATGAAGCCGTAGAAGAAATCGGTGAAGAATTAAGTCACTTCGAGGAAAAACCCAAACCAAATTTAAATGATACTGAGGCTGTTAATCTGGGGGACACAGATGACGTCAAAGAAACCGGAATAAGTGTCCATATTGAACCCAACCTGAAAGAAGAATTGATCAAAACACTCATGGAGTTTAAAGACATTTTCGCATGGTCGTACGACGACATGCCAGGACTCAGCACTGACCTAGTGGTCCATAAATTACCCACTGACCCGGCGTGCCCGCCCGTCAAACAAAAGCTGCGGAAATTTAAGACGGAGATGAGTGTAAAGATCAAGGAGGAAGTGACCAAGCAGTTGTAGGCGAAAGTTATTCGTGTCACTCGATACCCCGAATGGTTGGCTAACGTAGTACCAGTGCCAAAGAAAGACGGAAAGATCAGAGTATGCGTAGACTACCGCAATCTCGACAAGGCAAGTCCCAAGGATAATTTCCCGCTTCCCAATATCCATATCCTGATTGATAATTGCGCCGGACGTGAAATCGGATCCTTTATGGATTGCTACGCGGGATACCATCAGATCTTGATGGATGAAGAGGACGCAGAAAAGACGGCTTTTATCACGCCGTGGGGGACTTATTGCTACCGGGTGATGCCATTCGGTTTGAAGAACGCAGGGGCAACATACATGAGAGCGATGACTACGGTATTCCATGATATGATACACAAGGAGATTGAAGTATACGTGGATGATGTGATCATAAAATCTAGACGTCAAGAAGACCATGTTGCCGACCTCAGGAAGTTCTTTCAAAGACTTCGAAGATATGATATCAAGCTCAATCCGGCCAAATGCGCATTCGGAGTTCCATCAGGAAAGCTGCTAGGATTCATCGTCGGCCGACGGGGCATTGAGTTGGACCCGTCCAAAATCAAGTCCATTCAGGAGTTAGCCCCGCCGAAGAATAAAACAGAGGTAATGAGTCTGTTGGGAAGGTTGAATTACATCAGTAGGTTTATTGCCCAGCTTACGGCAACCTGTGAACCCATATTCCGTCTATTGAAGAAAGAGGCTGTGATAGAATGGATGACAGAATGTCAGGAAGCATTTGACCAAATCAAAGGGTATCTGTCAAACCCACCCGTACTGGTTCCGCCTGAACCGGGTAGACCCATGATTCTTTATCTAACGATTTTGGAGAATTCGTTCGGCTGCGTACTTGGGCAGCATGATCTTACTGGCAGAAAGGAACGGGCCATTTACTATCTCGGTAAGAAATTCACGGTCCACGAGGTTAAGTACACTCATTTGGAAAAGACCCGTTGTGCTTTGACTTGGGTAGCCCAAAAGCTGAAACACTATTTGTCTTCTTACACCACTTACCTCATTTCGCGTTTGGATCCGTTGAAGTATATTTTCTAGAAACCTATGCCTACGGGGAGGTTAGCAAAGTGGCAAATCTTACTTACAGAGTTCGACATCATATACGTGACAAGGACGGCTATGAAAGCTCAAGCCCTAGCCGATCACTTAGCCGAGAATCCTGTTGATGACGAATACGAACCTTTGAGGACATATTTTCCAGACGAAGAAGTATTGCAAATTGATGGGTTGGAGTTAACCGAGGATCCAGGGTGGAAGCTTTTCTTCGACGGAGCGGCGAATGCAAAAGGAGTCGGAGTAGGGGCTGTGCTTATCTCTGAAACAGGACATCACTATCCTGTTACTGCTCAACTGCGTTTTCATTGTACCAATAATATGGCTGAGTATGAGGCATGTATCTTGGGGTTACGATTAGCGGTGGACATGGATGTACAAGACGTCTTGGTCTTGGGAGACTCGGACCTTCTAGTACATCGGGTTCAAGGTGAATAGGAAACAAGGGATTTGAAGCTTATCCCATATCGTCAGTGTTTGCATGATCTGACCAAGCGTTTCCGATCAGTAGAATTCAGGCACATCCCAAGGATGCATAATGAGGTTGCTGATGCTCTAGCTACTTTGGCGTCGATGCTACATCACCCGGACAAGGTTCGTGTCGATCCGTTACATATTCAGGTCCGGAATCAACATGCTTATTGCAATATGATAGAGGAAGAAATGGATGGTGAGCCATGGTTTCATGATGTCAAGGAATACCTTAGGTTAGGAATATACCCAGAGCAAGCAACTGGAGATCAAAAGAGAGCTATTCGGCGATTGGCGAACGGATTTTTCCTTAGTGGAAGGGTGCTGTACAAAAGAACCCCAGATTTGGGATTGTTGAGATGTATAGATGCAAGTCAAGCCACAACAGTGATGACGGATATACACTCGGGAGTTTGCGGACCACACATGAGCGGATACGTATTAGCAAAGAAGATTCTTCGAGCAGGATATTATTGGCTCACTATGGAGCGGGATTGTATAAGTTTCGTGCGAAGATGCCATCAGTGTCAGATACACGGAGATTTGATTCATTCTCCACCGACTGAATTGCATACAATGTCGGCACCATGGCCGTTTGTTGCATGGGGTATGGATGTTATTGGACCTATAGAGCCTGCGGCTTCCAATGGTCATAGGTTCATTATGGTAACGATCGATTATTTTACCAAGTGGGTGGAGGCCAAAACATTCAAATCAGTGACCAAGAAGGCGGTGGTGGATTTCGTACATTCCCACATCATCTGCGGGTTTGGAATTCCAAAGATAATCATCACAGATAACGGTGCCAATCTTAACAGCGGATTGATGAAGGAGGTCTGCCAACAGTTCAAGATTACATACCGAAATTCCACACCATATCGTCCCAAAGCAAATGGTGCGGTTGAGGCTGCAAACAAGAACATAAAGAAGATATTGAGGAAGATGGTAGAAGGGTCCAGGCAATGGCATGAAAAGTTACCATTTGCATTGTTGGGGTATCGCACTACCGTCCGGACTTCGATAGGTGCAACTCCTTATTTGTTGGTATACGGAACTGAAGCGGTAATACCAGCAGAAGTGGAAATCCCATCCCTCCGAATTGTCGCCGAAGCTGAGATTGACGACGATGAGTGGGTCAAAACTCGACTGGAGCAATTGAGCTTGATCGATGAAAAGAGATTGACGGCAGTATGTCATGGCCAATTGTATCAAAAGAGAATGGCAAGAGCATATAACAAGAAGGTACGTCCCAGGAAATTTGAAGTGGGACAGCATGTGCTGAAGAGAGTTCTACCACATCAGGCCGAAGCGAAAGGCAAGTTCGCTCCAAATTGGCAGGGACCATTTGTTGTGACTAGAGTATTATCCAACGACGCTCTATGTCTAACTGATATTGAAGGAAGGTGCACCGATATGGCTATCAATTCCGACTCAGTCAAAAGATATTACGTGTAATTCTTTAATGTGTTTGTCAACGTTTGTTTTCGTTTGTGTGTATTTGGCATTTTTCGGAGAATGAAATGACAGAGGCAATTTTTCTGCTACCAAACACTTTAACCTTTGTTCTCCCCTTTGAGCCTTAATTATTCTTTCATATACCCTCTTTCGGAATCATCAAGGAAGATGTATAACAAAATAGAAAAAGAAACAAAGAAAAAAACACAAGAAAAAGTGAACTACGTTCGACCTGATTCCTCAAGAAGGATACGTAGGCGCCACACGGCTCGGTCGTAGTAAAATAAAAATCAAAGATTCCCCAAGCAACAAAACTGGGGCAGAAGTCATTGTTTCGTTTGAAAAGATAGTGTAGATTCTGAAAGTTGTAATGAGCTAACCGTTGAGATTAAACCCCTTTTCTTTAGCCCCACGCACAGAAACCACATTAAGGACCAAAAAAGACCTCTCGATCAGTATTTGGGAAATGCCAAGTCATGCGAATACGAATGACACTTCAATCCTCGACTGAATCTAGAACTCACAAGCTGAAAAGGGATAGCCCCTTTTAAGGAAGTTCCATGGATAATGTCCCAGCCCACCGCATGGAAAGAAAGCGAAATGAGAGAGTCTTAACGGTGAAAACCCTCGCGGGCACCTTAAGGCGAAGAAAGTTGAGAGAAATAAAATGAGAGAGTCTTACGGTGAAAACCTTTACGAGCACCCTAAGGCGACGGGAGGCCGAGAGAAATGAGAGAACCTTATTAGTGAAAACCCTTTGAAAGGCACTATGAGGTGACAAGGCGAGATGGTTACAAGGCATCTGCATGAGACAAGGTTGGGACATTCATTTGCTTCTAGCAAAACGCGGTCATCAGAAAGTGATTGACATAAATAGACTGGGTAGATTAATCTCAAAGGCACGGCATAACCATATGATCAGTTATACATTCAGATAGGTTTTTCCCAGTTTTGAGTTCAGAAAAGTTTTCCTTTTCTTTTATCATTCGTGGTCAGCATTCTTTTTCTATCATTTTTTCCTTTTCTTTTGTTTTCAAAAATTGACTTTTCAAAGCTTACTACCAAGTCTCCCAAAGCGGTACAATGAAGATGATTTCTCACAACAGATCATCGACTAAGAAGGGTCGGATCAAACTGGAGGTAGAAATAAAAGGGAGAGATGAGAGACCATCTATGGAAAGAGCACCTTCCCCGGCAAATGTCAATGTCATCCCCAAAAGTTCGAGGGAGGCCAAGCAGCTGAAAGAGAAAAGGAAAATTGCCCCGGCGAGAGCGACATGACCACTCACGATGTTTTGAAACTAACAATTTTTCTTTGATTTAAAGCAGGAAAAGAGGGTTCGTCGGCGTAAAAGCATGCCACGTGGAAGGTCATCAAACTGGGGCAGAAAATTTTCTCCGATTGCGAAAATTTTCTTGAAAGCAAAATACCCGGTGGATAAGGATAGAAAAATAACACGAGATTTCAGGAAAGGCCGGTTCCGAGCAGAATAGTGTTGAGAGAGGCCAGGCAACACGAGGGGTGATCTTTGAGCCTGGTATCATCCCCAGCAGTTGTTGGAATATGAAACACCAACTCCAAGATTCCCCAAGCAGCATTATATCCCATAAGCTCTTCAAGGAAGCAAAAGCGTGAGTCCCGGAAGAGATCCGGGAAGAAGGAAATAGAAAAAGAGGAAGCAAAGAATATTTCCCCAGCAGCATCATCCCCAGCAGGTGAGTAAACAGTTCCGAAGATATCTCCAGCAGCCAAAGGAAAAGTAACACGACCCGGTGAGTTATGAGTTGAAGTCAGGGAGCCCACCTGAAGAATGGAGTGGCGATTTAGTTTGGAAGTTGTAATTGAAGTCAGGGAGCCCGCCATGAAGAATGGAGTGGCGATTTAGTTTGGAAGTTGTAAGTTGAAATCAGGAAGCCCCGCCTGAAGAATGGAGTGGCGATTTAGTTTTGAAGTTGTAGTTGAAGTCGGGGAGCCCGCCTGAAGAATGGAGTGGCGATTTATTTTGAAGTAGTAGTTGAAGTCGGGGAGCCCGCTTGAAGAATGGAGTGACGATTTATTTTGAAGCGGTTTGAATTCAGGGAGCCCGCCATGAAGAATGGAGTGGCGATTTAGTTTGGAAGTTGTAAGTTGAAATCAGGGAGCCCGCCTGAAGAATGAAGTGGCGATTTAGTTTTGAAGTTGTAGTTGAAGTCGGGGAGCCCGCCTCTGAAGAATAGAGTGGCGATTTATTTTGAAGTTATAGTTGAAGTCGGGGAGCCCGCTCGAAGAATGGAGTGGCGATTTATTTTGAAGTTGTAATTGAAGTCGGGGAGCCCGCCTCTGAAGAATGGAGTGGCGATTTATTTTGAAGTTGTAATTGAAGTTAGGGAGCCCGCCTGAAGAATAGAGTGGTGATTCAGTTTTGAAGTTGTAGTTGAAGTCAGGGAGCCCGCCTGAAGAATGGAGTGGCGATTTAGTTTTGAAGTCATATTTAAAGTCAGGGAGCTCGCCTGAAGAATGGAGTGGCGATTTATGATTAGAATGTGCCGATAAAGTCAAAAACCCAGCAGAAAAGCAGAACGACGTCTCATTTTCTAAGATTGATAAGGGAAGTAAACCATCGGAAAGTGACAGAATGTAACGGAAATCCCCAGCATGAATCCAAGTTCATAATCGGAAGGAAAGCGACAAGGATCAGAAAGATAGATTCAGACTTCAAAACAGAATAGTTCGAGGATCACAAGGAAGGGACCAATGGTCGGAGTTCGGCAATCAAGATAGACCGAAATAACAATTGCCAGAAGAGAAGAAGCATGTGAAGAAACATCAGAACCAGCAAGATGGCAAGGAACATGACAAGATCAAGTTGCAAAAGATAGATAGGAATTTGCAATACTATAACTTAGTCTAGCTTCTTATTTTGTTTAGCACGGTGTAATAAGGAGATCAGTTAAGCAGTGGCAACAGTAGCAACAGCAGTAACAGCAAGATCACAACGGTCATGGTAGTCCCAGCTACCAAAACTTCCCGAGCTACACTGACCTGATTCCTGTTTAGCCCAGGATATGTAGGCAACCTCTTAAGCAGGGCGCGGTCAAAGTTTTTTTCAAAATGCTTAACAATGGAATACTCGAACGGATAAAAATCGTTCATAGTTGCTCACTTATCTTTGCACGGAAACTCTTCGTGTCCCCGAGCAAAGAGGGGCAGCTGTGAGCACGTGATTTTTACCCTACACATGAGTTATTCCTATAAAATTCAAAATAAATGATTTTTCATTATTTTTATAAATTTTGTGTGAATTTCGTGTTAGTTGTTTGCATGTTATTTGCGTGTGATAAATGAAAATACAAAAATTTGCATCTTTAGGAAATTAATTCATTTTTAACAAATTAAAGAAAAAATCAAAAAAATTAGTTAGCTTTTTAAAATTGAAAATTACCAAAAATTAGTTAGTTTTAATTAGTTCTAAATAATTATTAAAATACAATAAAATACAAAAAAAAAATACAAGTTAGAGTAAAGAAAACAAGGGAAAAACAAAGAATAGAAGAAATGGGCCAATAACCCAAAAGTCCCGGCCCAAAACGGGCAAAATCGCCCCAGCCCACACGCCCAACTTACCCGGCCCAACCCCATCTCCCATCTTTCAATCTGGACCGTTGATGATACTGCATCCAACGGTCCAGAGCATTACCCTAATTCTAATTACCCGAACCCCGCCCCCCTCCCCAAAACCCTAATTCACATTCATTTGTTATATCTCTTCAAAGACCAGCCGCCCCCGCCCGTCGCCACCGTCCGCCGCCGCCGGAAATCGCCCCCACGGCGGTTCCGGCGGTCCAAACCACCCAATTTTAACACCGTAGAACCACCTTAACCCCCTCTCTTCGAATCCATGCACGGTTTGGTTCGAATCAACCTAGAACCTCTCGAATCTTCGATTGAAGATTCGAACCAAACTAAAACCGACGCCAAATCGCTCCAAATTTATACCACACCTTCGCCGGACCTTCCCCATGTCAATGCCAAACTTGGTTTGGCTCAAATATAACCGGAAACCGTCGAACCCCAAAACACATGTCCAAGAACCCTAAAACCCGAAAAGGGATGTAATGTGCCGGATTTCATTAAATTGGGGTCTAATAGACCTTAATTGGATTGTTTTTACTTTAAAAAACATTTCAATTAAAGTCTTTTCGACCCCGAATGCAAAGACCAAGTCGGCCGAGCCCTTTCTTCTTCGAAGGTATTTGTTTTCTTCTTTGTTTTTGTTTAATTATACTCGTCGCTTTAGTAGTTCTCGATTGTTGTTGATTTCGTTGAGATTCGGATGCCATTTTCTTTTCTCTCCTCATCTCTTTGGGACCTTTTATTTGGTCGATCTGTTAGTTGTTATTCTTCGCTGTTAACGGGTAATTGTGAGTCGAATTCAATTCGTTGTTAATATCGTCAAGTTGTTTGATGTTGAATTTACAAAGTGCTATCCGAAATTTGTGTGATCACTGCTTGTCGGCTTTGGTTATCGATTACATATATCGTAATCGGCTAATCGAATGTTGTCAAATACGTGTTCGCGTCAATTAGCGTCGTCGATTAGTTAGCTTCGTATTCTTTTTTTTCTTTCTCTCTTCTTTGGCCGAGAACACTGTTTTGGTGGATGTCAATTCTAAGGTTCTGTTTTGTTTGTTTGATTACATATGTTGTCGAATACGTGTTCGCGTTGATTAGCGTCGTCGAACAATTAGCTTCGTATTCCCCGGCACTTGGCCGAGAATTCTTGGTTCACTGCTTTTGCAATTGTTTGGATATCAAATGTACATGCCGTAATCGTTTAATCGAATGTTTGACGATTAGTTTTCTGAGTATGTTTGTTAGCACATTAAGACAGTAATTGAATCAAGAAATTTGGAGTTTGTTGTGACTTTGGATTAGAGGTGTTTGAAAGTTTTGTGTTTGTTGTTTGTTTGTTGTTGTGACTGTTTGATGATGTTAAGATTAGACTTCACAGTGTGTTAAATAACACAGGAATTCCAGGGGTAATTTAGAGTTCAAATTTTTCTAAAATGATTAGTTTAATTGTTCTGTCCAATAGGTACCGAGGAACACCTAAATTAATACATTGTGAGTGCCCCTAAGAGTTGTAAAGAAAAGATAACATGGAATGATGATAAAAGTGGGCTGCCAGCATCAGTTTTAAAAGACTTTGAATATTTTTAAAAGAAAAACAGCAGGGAGGAATGATGAAAAGGGTTAAGGGGGTTCACATGGGCTAAGGGAATAACATGGGGAAAGCTGGAACACTTTAGAATAAAAAAGGGGGGTCTGTTTTGATCTATAAAAGGAGAGACAAATACACACAAATGGAGAGACAGAGAGATACACAAATAGGATATTCTCTGGAAAACACATACACAAAAACACTTGAGAGAAAAGAGAAAAAAAAAAACAGAGAGATTGTTACATTTAAAAGCAGAAACACATGGAACTGAAAAGAGGCTAACAATTTTTAGTGAAAATACTGTTCCATTGAACTTTATTGTGATTTCTGGAGCTTCCCCTTTCTGAAACAACTTCTGGTTTGCCAGGGGTTAAAAATTAGTTTGAGTTTGGTTCCAAGTTTGCTAGGTCATTTGTTTAGTTGAAACTAGTTCATTCTTTATTACTTCATATCATTTTGGGTTTTGAGTTGGTGTTGCTGAGGCTGCTTTCTGCTACTGTTTCATTGCTGATCCTTCACCTCTTTTCCTTTGCGATTTCCAGGTATTCCTTGAAAACTAAGATGGAAACGAAGTTTGTTTGAGCTGTTGTAAAGATTTGTTGATCCAGCTGGAATTGAATGAAAATATTAGTTTTTGTTGTAGTTAATGTTTAGTTCCACCATGTTCATTCATTTTCTTTCTAGCATGTTTTAGGATATCTTTTTTTTTGGGACATATATTTGGTCTTTAAATGTTAGCTTTGGACTTTTGCGAGTATATTCGAATCAAGGATGCTAGTCAATTGTGTATGTATTAATTATGTATGGAGACTACTAGTTTAACTAATTAAAATTATTTGGTTTGGATGCGGATGTTGTGGTTTTGGTGAGCAAGAGGATATCATATTGAATACAAGAAGAAAGAGTGTGTTTTCAGTTTTCTTGTATACTGTTGATTGAACCCTTTGTGAACTCAATAAGAGTTTGAATCAATTTGTAGTTTTCTGAAATATTCCCTTTTTAAGTATAAAATCACAGACACCTCGTGAATATGAATTTAAGTTGCTAACCTTGAAGAAGAGCTAAAAATAGATGGTTAATAAACCTCATTATGCTTTTCTTGTCAAAATATTTGCAACATGTCTCCATTAGATATAGACTTTATTCCCATGGATTGATTACTGTTGTATTTTCAGATTACGAATATTGTCATTGTAGGATACGTTAGAATTACTCAAGGACTATGATATGGACATATTGTACCATCCAGGGAAAGCAAATGTGGTAGCTGACGCTCTTAGTCGGAAATCCATGGGTAGTTTGGCTCATTTGGATGTAGATCAGAGACACCTGGCTCGAGAGGTTTACCAATTAGCCAGTTTGGGGGTTCGTAGCTCGGCGTCAGACGAGGGGGATATTTTGGTGTATAATGGAGTAGAATCATCATTGGTCGCGGAAATCAAGGAAAAACAGTTCATGGATCCAGCATTGGTTCGGGTGAAGGAAGCAGAGTCATGAATGACAAGACCTCAGCATTTGTACTCAGCAGCGAAGATGGTGTATTGCGGTGTCAAGATAGGCTATGTGTTCCGGATGTGGACGAGCTTCGGGAAAGAGTGATGGCAGAGGCTCATACTTCCAGGTATTCCGTGCACCCTGGTTCAACGAAAATGTATCACGATCTCAAGGAGATTTATTGGTGGAACGGTATGAAAAGGGATG
>JASVEL010003808.1:0-72085 GCA_032618575.1 Nicotiana noctiflora | reverse complement strand
TAGCTGAATGACCTTACCCAGCATATATTCGGGCGATCACACGTCGCCCTATCTCTCATAAGCCTGAAACACCATATAGCTGAAATCTCACGGACCATCTTAACCATAAACCACATTGCACTTTCTGAAATCATATACCAATTGCTAATCCCATTCCTGTACTCGGGATACACTAGAATCCACTGCAATAAGCCATACTCACCACTCCGGGTGAGATCATATGATGTATCAAACAACCCAATCACTCGAGACGATAGTCTCTAATCACAACAACTGGCCACAATCACCAAATACTAGCTGAAAACCTCTTTCATTAGATAGAGTCTTATTCCAACACCTCCATATCCTGCCCACGGCAGCTGAAGCACGCGATATACCGAACCCATCTCTCGGGTTAACCATTCGTGAATCTATTTCCCTTTTTAAAACTCATACCACGATAGGTTTCGGAGCCAAACCTCGGTTTCTACCTTTCTAACAAGCTAAGATCCAATATGCTCGTATTCATTAATGACTCCAACGGTCATTTCGATTATAACACACCACATTGGTGATGAACACCTCAACACCGGCCTAAGCCACGACGAGCACAACATAGGCTCCAATAGAAACGTATGCACACACTCGAATCATGACAGCTCAATTCATGACAACTGTCTCCAGCAAATAGAGCTGCAATTTAATCCCTCTGCCATCATAATATAGAACTGAGACCGCGTCTCGCATTATAGAAATAAAGTACCCGAATCCTCCTCGAGAGGTCATAACATCACGTGGCCTTGCCACAATTTATGATTCTATCCAAACACTATTACTCATGAAACACCTCAAGTTACCAAGCTCAAAAAGGTCATCCACGCACAGATCTAGGTCTGAACCCAAGCAATCAACCTCACCCACGGTGAAACAATTAATGTATGCTATCACATCCTGAAAGGACACAACCGATGTGCCGTTCGCCAAATGATACTCAATACGGACTTTTCCTCAGAAGCTAGGAAGTATTGTATACCAGGTAATATATAACTAACTCTATTTTCACATTACATTGTTGCGGCGTGCAACCCGCTCCAATGACATACCCGTGGCGGCGTGCCACCCGATCCAATATAGAACCCTCGCCAAAGAAATGTGCGTCGAGTCAAATGGCTCATTATGGTAAACATATATAGCCTCAAGTTCGGCCACAAGAAGCATATCCGACAAAGTTACTCAATACCAGAACCAAATCAACGATAGAAACCTCTGCACTGATATCCGCCACGAAGGCCCAACCGACAAAGCAATACCCACCAGCCGTCTGCTAGTCCTGAGGTACAACTACCCCGCTGGAGCATACTCCGATGCACTCTGCTACACAATTTGTGCCATACCATCATAGTCTATATCACATTAGTTTAGATAACCTGGCCCAATGATGACCAGCCAGCAATCAAGTATCATAATCCAAATTCGTCATATCAAGCCGAGAGAGAAAGCCACTAGAGCTTCTAATTTTCGATAATCACAAAACAGTGTCGATACACATGATATACAACCACTACATAGGCGGACTAACGAGAACTTCAAGTCTCCAACACATATATAACACATGAATCACAATGCCTGATCCCGTACTTCACTGTACAAATACATAACGCACATCAAGCGTCCATTCATACCACGAAAGCCATTTAGAAACTTCACTATGCCATCAACGACTCAGTTATTATAGTCGATCCAACAAGAGAATACCACCATACCACTGGATATTATCAATTTACATTACTTTGTCCTTTTGGACCATATACCCTGCCAAATTACTAGAATAGCAGTACCATTTTCTTTAGTCACCAGAAAGATCGATTCTTTAAATCACTTGCAGCCGCCCGCGCTGCTAAATAATTTTTAATGACTCCCCATATATTATGAACTGATCACAAAACCTTGAATATGCCATTATCAACTTTCTATAACACATCGCATATACCATACCACACTACGATAACATGAAAATTCATATTCATATCCTACGCCGCAACCATCGGCGCACTCAACTAGTCAAGGGCTTTCATGATCCCATATAGAGAAAACTCATTACACATTCCAAGCCTTGCATACCAACAGGAAAAGTACACTTATTTTCAAACCACGGTAAAACTCATCATAAACTCTTTCTCCCAATTACATCGCATAAGTTAAACTGCCAGGATTGAGTCCTTATACCCATATCAAGTTACACAACTGCCAGCGCTCAAGAGCTTTGTTGCACAATATCTGCAAGACTCATTACTTCAAACACCTACCGGGAATTAATCGTATTCCTTATCATACCGCTTTGATTTATTAACAAGTTGCTCCATTTACTCAATTTCTTTTCTGAACCATCTTTAACTTAGTATTAGCCTTTACTGTAGCACTACCATAACTCAACTCATGTTACCACACGAGACTCGTACATAAGACCACACGGTCTAAAACCCATAAGCCACTCTCAATGTTTCCCAGGAGTACCACATTCTACAATACTTGTTTTGAAGAACTTCATGCGATTTTTGAATTAGTATTATTACCTTCCAATACGGATACATAGAATCCCATCATTCACATAACATAGAACAAGTCTTGATCCCTTCTAACGAAAACACCATCTTTAGCCACATACATAATCTTAATGCATCCGTTACAAGCAAAATCCGGAACACCACAGGACTATTCTCGGGCGTCATTTACCCTTATTCAGTTGTAATTCAACTGTCTTATTGAACATAACCACTCGTTCCTTGCTAGAACTTTGACACCGCAAAACATGATTACATACCGATACAATTAGCTATCTTTCTTTTCTATACACCGAACATTCTTCACCAACATAAGTTCACAACATCCTAGTATTTCTTCATATCTACGAAGCACCATAACCTTTATCAAAATTTCCCAACATACCTAGAGACAGAGCCAACACAGCACACGATAGTGCAATCAGTTGATCAATAACAACCTCCCCAACTTAGCTCGGAGTCATACATCAAAGCACTTTTAGCCACTCATAGCCTTCTTACTCAAATGATGCAACAAACTTCTAGTTAGATTAAACTCAAGTCATTTACAAGCTTCGGCGGAGGTTCGAATCATCGGAAATATTAATTCTTTTGCAATTCTTGCATTCATTCACACACAACAGTTACGCCCACTCTTTAGGTGACAAAAAGCTTTTCTAAGTCCCAAATTTTCCAAAAAAAACATTCGGCAGAGTTCCCTTTGTAAATTGGCCTATCCACCTACCAGAGAATCACCAAACCATTCTAACAATACACCCACAACTCAACAAGATATCACAATGTATTTCAACAACATTAAATCTCAATACTATACGAATCATATTATCACAATTTATACTTGAACCTGCGTTGTACCTGCTCGAATCATAACACATATCAAATACCTTTCAATTACACATGAGGATCAACCCTCCTACTTATTCTCAATTTAGCATTTCATCACAATACCTTCCACCAGGATACACATAGCAAAATCACTTTAGTCTTCCTGAGTTTAAACTCGTTCCACTACACCTAAGGCACTTTACCTTCCAATTACGAGATATGATAATTATTCACCATGCCCATAGCTCGGGGCTACACAACAAATTAGATAAGAGTCGAACAATTAACAGATCATCCATTAGTAAGCCTCCCTAATACTCTACAGATCGGCACAAGGCCCCAAACACGGCTACTAGCCCAAATACATCGATATAAGCCGGTCTCAGTCATTATACACAGTAATCTATCAATCGGGAAGGATCAAGTCCAAATCCCCAGTCATAATACCACCACACTCGTCACATGACGCGTGTTCCATCTCAGGACAGCATTGTATAGTGCAAATACGGGGTTTCAAACCCTCAATACATTATCTATTACCACCACTCACAAAATCAGCACCTCGATGCTCAAGTCATAAACAAGGTCCAGCCTCAAGTCTTTCCGACTGGCCCAACATGAATCTCACAGAGATTATATCTTGCCCCTCGTTCGGGGAATTGCAAGCCATAAGTCAATTATATTACTGAGCGCTCGATGCGTACGCAGACGTGGAAGGAATTTCAAAAATTATATCCCAAGCTGAATCAAGTGCGCACGATAAGAATTCCAAGAAATGTGAAGTGTTTCCTAAAGGTTCGCAGCCTCCCGAGGATAAGTACGGGCGTCCCCGTACCGATCCACAAGACTCTACTAACCGGCTCAAGACTCATGAGGCCTAGTAAACCTAGGCTCTGATACCAACTTGTCACGACCCCGAATCCGGTCGTGATGGCGCCCAGCACATTGCTAAGCCAGCCTGACCAATCAATATCAACAACGGAGCTAAAAGCTCTCATTAACCCATTTAAGCATTTCAAAATATGAAACAATAGTAATACTTATACCAACAGCGGGGAGACCAAGTCCCAAAATATACTAACTCCCATAGACCGAAGGGTCAAGAGTCATGAGCCTCTAAAGAACATAAGTGTAATAAAGTTTATAACAAACTCGGTGCGGAAAAGAAAGACAACAAGATAAGAAATGACAGCTAGAAGGGGAGTCAGGTCCTGCGGACGCTGCAGCTACCTCGACTATCCCGCTCAATGCCTCCGAGTAGCTACCGAATCAAGTCTGCTGAGAGGTACCTGGATCTGCACACAAGGTGCGGGGAGTAAAATGAGTACTGCCAGACTCAGTGGTAATAAACAAGGGTAAGACAGCGCAGATAAGAAATCCGCAATAAAGCACTATGTAAAACTATAATCAGCTACCCTGTCATAGAATCAATATTCACTGTACCTGTGCCGACAAATACCAATAAATAGCATAACAGCTAGCAGATGTAGCTAAATGCAACGCAATGCATGATATGACCGCTACGACGCGTAACCCGACTCCAATTTTGGGTACCCGTGCTCACTGTGGGGGTTCAGACTCCGGAGGGGCTCCTACAGCCCAAGCACATCTCATAGAGATTTACTGCGGCGTGCAGCCCGATCCAACATATATATCTCGCTGCGGCGCGCAGCCCGATCCACTACTAGTCAGCTAATATGCAGATACAGCCTCGCAGGCTCAAAAGTAGTTTTTGAAAACTCTTTTATCATTTTTCAGGTTGGAAAACAGTAATATCAAGTTCCAGAGATTGGAATTAGCATAATAACAGAAATAGCTGCGGACTAGTAGTAAACTAGCATGTCTATATGATAAGACAATGATAACGATCCTCGCGGGATCCAATAAGTGGCTCACGGCCCACAAGTATACTCAACCGCCCAAGAAGGGGGTTCAACGGCTCGAGAATAGCCAATAATACAGTATCAACAGGTCGGACTAATATATAGTCTCCAGTTCATGATCGACCCCGCACTCTCGAGAGTGTGCGTGTCTCGCCGCTATACAGCGTCACAAAGTGGTATACCGGGGTTTCGAACCCGCTGGTCATCACCCACATCTATTACTCACCTCAATACGGCGCGACGACTACTCCGAAATGCCCTTGCCACGAGAATCAAGCTCCGCACGCGTAGAATCTGATCAAATACAGTAAAAATACAACAAATTAGGCCAATGGGACGACACCCAATCAATACAACTCAATTTACATCAAAATTCCCAAAGTTGTCAAAACCCGACTTTCGGTACGCTTGTCGAAAAATCACGAAAGTCACATATTGGGAACCCTCATCTCAATACGAGTCTAAGCATATCAATTTTACCAAATTCGGACTCCATTTGCCCATTCAAAACCTTGATTTTCTAAAGTTCAAGCCTAGGGCTAAATCCTCCATAAATTACCCCAAATTCCTCCATTTTCATGATATAATTGCATAATATTATCAATACTAATCATAGTTTAAGTCCATAGTTGATTACCTGATGATTTCCCTTGAGTTTCTCTTCAAAATCGCCCAAATTGCCTCTAAAGTCGAGACCCAAATGTGTGAAATGTTTCTGAAATTTTTCTAACTTCTGATACACTTAACTCACAGCGATTTTCACTTCTGCGGATAAAATTCCGCCCCTGCGGAACCGCTTCTGCGACCTTTTGGTCGCTTCTGTGAACCAAGGCCCTTTTGGCCATTCTCGCACCAGCGATCCAAGGACCGCCCCTGCGCATCCGCTTCTGCGGAAATTAGTCCGCTTCTGCGGAATGATTCGCTTCTGCGACCAAGAGTCCGCTCCTGCGGACTCGCCTATGCGGTCAACAAATCCGCTTCTGCGGTTTCCCCCATTTCTCTCTTGGCCGCTTCTGCGGCCTCACCTTCGCTCCTGCGACGCCGCTTCAGCGGAGACTATTCCGCTTCTGCGAAGTCACTCGCCCCTGCGCCCTCTTGTCCGCTCCTGCGGACTCGCTCCTGCGCCCCCATTTCCGCAGGAGCGAAAACAACAGAACCAGAGTTAAAACCTGCAATTTTCCACATTTTCTCTCGTTTAGCCATCCGAAAACACCCCGAGGCCCCCAGGACCCCAACGAAAACCACCAACATACCCCAAAACACGATACAAACTTGTTCCAATCATAAAAACACCATCCTAAACATTAAAATCACCAATTACACACGGATTCAAGCCTAAATTCCTTAAAACTTTCCGAATTACACATTCCATCAAAAACCCGACTAAGCAACGTCCGAATGA
Organism: Nicotiana noctiflora; assembly: GCA_032618575.1. Classification (NCBI taxonomy): domain Eukaryota; kingdom Viridiplantae; phylum Streptophyta; class Magnoliopsida; order Solanales; family Solanaceae; genus Nicotiana; species Nicotiana noctiflora. The sequence goes on along the minus strand of JASVEL010003808.1, from coordinate 65,435 downwards.
CCTGAAATTTTGCAGGCACATCCAAAATCACCTAACGGAGCTACTGCAATTGTCGGAATTCCATTCCGACCCCCGGATCAAAATCTCACATACCGTTCGGATTTCGCCAAAATTCAACCTTCGCCAATTCAAGCCTAAAACTACACCGGACCTCCAAATTTAATTCCGATCGCTCCACTAAGTCACAAATCACCTTCCGGAACTAACCGAATCATCGAATCCGATTCCGAGCCCTCTAACCAAATAGTCAACTCCGGGTTGACTTTCCTTATTCAAGTTCCCTTCACAAAGGCTATATGCCTCATTTCCAATCCAAATCACTCCTAACTCACCCGATAGACTTTAACACTGATATAAAAGCATAAAACATACAATTTCAACATAACGGGGTGGTAATTCCCGTAACGACGGGCCGGGTCGTTACATTGATAAGGAATCTGGTTCCCAAAAAATAAAATATGTGCTGCTTGCTATCACACATCCCTTTTTACACACCTACCCCGAAGGATAAATGTATAAAAGGGGAGTTTTTCCAATTTAATTGACATTATTTGAATTGGGATTATTTATTTATTTTTAGAGTCGCCACTCGGGAAAGGATTGGCTTTTGGTGTCTTGAGTCATCGGTTTAAATCCCAAATCGAGGAAAACTATTCGACTTCCCAATTGGAGTCTGCGAACCAGAAATTCTGTGTAAGGAATTCTGTTGATCTGAGGGAAGGTGTTAGGCACCCCCGGATCCCGTGGTTCTAACACGGTCGCTTAAATTATCATAAATGGATACAAATATAATTTTTTACATACTCCAACCTATAGTGCAATTTTATAATTATTTACCCCTTTTTAATTATTTTTATGAAAGTGAACTTCGCCTAAAAACATGTTTTCAGATCACGTCATATGAAATGCACCCGGATCTTTAACACATCTTTATTTGACGTTTTCGGATTTGGATTTGGGTTGTACGAAATACATACCCGAATTAGGAATGTTAGATTATTAAAAACATGTCTATAGTGTCTAACGTATTATTATCTTTTGGGAAGGTCGTGAAATTTTCTAAACGGCCTATCCCGAATTTCTAGGTATTTTATTAATTAGTTAATGAGGGCCCTGTAATTTGTATATTTGATTTGGCGAGGCTCGCCTCACTTTTATTAAAAGGCCAATACTAAGCGCACTAAGATTTTCTATAGATTATTTGTCTCTAATGGTTAATTAATTTAAAACTATAAATTCGAGCCAGAAAATCAAGTCCGAATTCAAACAAAAGGGAAACACCCTTTTAGCTTGAACCCGCTACCTAATTTGGAACCCAATTTTATATTAGCAAATTAATTACCCTTATGTCTAAGATAATCTTAAAGAATTTTATCCTATATTATTTTCGAATATTTAGGATTTAGCCCGAACGCGTAGGCCATTATTATATAAAAAAAGGAAAACTGTCCAAATCTGGCCTCTAAAGCTGGCCCAATTAGACACTACGGGTGTGGGCTCCAAGCAGGCCCAAATGATAATAAAAGACATGCCCATCGATACGTTAGATATCCCGAAATTGTAACTAATGGACTATGAATAACCAATTTTGATTTGCAATTTTTCTTAACTAGTTCAAATGAATAACACGAGAACAGAACACAATGGTGAATTCCCAACCAAATCTATATGGACTATATGGATGTAAAAAAAATCCGCACTGACATTCAGATTTAATGAAATACTAAAGTATTAGCATTGTCCTACCTAACTTACAAGAGATACTTAGCATCTAGAACTGAAATAGTTTAGTATATAACTTGTATTTTATACCAACAACAGGACCAAAAATGTTTTCATAATCTCAATCTATCAATAATTACATTTAATTTCAAACTATTCTAACAGAGCAAAACATTTGAGAATCACAAACTAAAACCAACCAATCTAATTATTGAATACTTATCAAATAACACTCTCAGATTACTCCAAACAAACTAACATGAATACTTAAATTAACTCCTAGAAAGAGTTAAACTGCAGTAAACTTTTAACAGTAAGGAAATAAATTCCAACATCATTCCAATTCAACTGGAGAAGGAATATCAAATAGAGCTCAAATGTGCACCTGGAATACAATGAAGTAAAAGGAAACAAGTCAGCAGTAGTTCAAATGATTTGCAGGAATAACAACAACAACAGAAGCAGGTTAATTATCCCAGGACCAATCTCACACAATAATTGATGCAAAAACAGCATGAATCTACCCCAAAATAATCAAAATTATACCCAAAAATACCTTGAATAGCTTCAACAATCAAATTCCCAAGTCAAAATATGCAAAATAGCACCACAACTGGAAATTAAAATCAGAATTTTGACTGGACAATACTTTTTTTTAGTTTTTTGTAGTCTCCTATGATGATATAACTCCAGATTTGAAGTTATTTGACGTAAGAAATGAAAATTTTAGACCTAGAGGAAGAATTTAGAGAGGAAAATCAAGCTGGAAGACTTTTTGAAATTCAGAACTTCTGAAACCTGTATTTCAAGGCATTTGGGTGCCTTTTATAGGCCTAAGCTAGGGAAACACTCAGATTTCCTATTTTTCACATTAGCCCTTCCCTATTTTTAGATTAGTCCTTTTATTCCCGACTTGTTAAACAAGTGCGCTAGAAATGCTGGAATGTGCACTTAGACCCCTTCTAGAAGGGTCTAGAGGGTTCTTTTAGCTAGACAATTTCTATACTACCCTTATTTGTGTTCCTTAATTACTAATCTGAAGATTCTTGCCCTTTTCTATGCCCATTTTACCCTTGCTGACAATTAAAATTACTGCAAACCCTCCTCTTCTGTTTTTTGTCCAAACTATCCTTGTTAATTCCTAAAATTACTATAATTAACTATCAACTATAACCAAATACCTAAGAGAAAAATTTAAAATTAACTATTAGCTATAACCAAATACCTAAAAGAAAAATTCAAAATTAAAGAAAAGAATAACAGTAAGCTAATGTTACAGAGGGAACTAATATTATTACTCTAAATTGGCAAAATCAAAACAAGAAATCCTTACAGAATCCAGAAGTAGCAAACATATTAATTTAATCGACTTAAACCAATTAGGCAAATTAATCTAATACTAACACCTAATCATACTAGCAATTAAATGACTGACTTGGATAAACTAAAACTAATCTATGATCTAACTAACATAAGAACACCAAAAGATTCAGAACATTTATAATAACAAAGAAAAGAAAGAAAAATCAAGGAAAAAGTGATAAATTGGGTACTTACTGTTAATTATTCCAAACCAGTCTTCGAGTTTAATTTAAAATTGATGTTATGTGTTTGTGAAACACATAGCATCAAAAATAAAACAAATTCGACACCTCGAAATTCTTTGAGATAGGTCTGAGCCCTAGATGTGGATGTTTAGACGACTGGTCGACATTTGAAGAGAAACAACCTCAGATACGAGATGAGAGAGGTTATGGGGTTGTATGGTGTGGATTTGAAAATTTTTGGAGAAGGGTGAAGCTTAACCGAAATTTTGATCTAAAATTCGAAAAAATCGGCAAGGATTTGGGAGAAATGGATTTGGGGGTTGGAAAGAGGAGGACGAGAGGAATCACTGGTGTTAATTTTGGGATTATTGGAGTTGGTTACCTTCGCCGGCGGTAGGGTTCCGGCGGAGGCGGCGGGGGTTATTTGAGGTCATTAGTTCGTATTTGAAGGAATCCAATGGTGGGGATGAAGAGAGAAAGAGGAGATGGTGTTATGGCAAAAATTTAGGATCCTTTAGGTGAACGCCACTGGCGGGGTGATTGTTTCTCTGTGTGAGAATAAATGGGGACGATGGAGAGAAAATGGGGGTGGGGGGGTGGGGTAGGAAATTCGGAGTTATATATATAGGGTAACCAAGGATAGTTGTAGCCGTTCGATCAAAAAATCAACGGTCCTGATCAAGCCTTACAAAACAGCATCGTTTTACTAATCCTTGAGTTGGGCTAGGCTGGATCCGGGTGGTCTTATGGATTGGGCTGGGGTGGAAATGAATTTTGGGCTTGATTTGCTTGTGGAGATGGCCCAAACGTGGCCAACTTTTAAATATGTGTACTTTCTTTTATATATATATATATATATGTATGTATGTATTTTCAGAATTTATTATGTACAAAAATAAAAAATATAACAATTATGCTAATTAATTCTAGAAAATTACTAACTCGTAATTTAAAAGAAAAACTAAACTAAAAAATGCAAAATTAAAATGGCAAAAATATTATCATTATTATTTCCTTTACATGTTATTAACAACGAAATTAAAACCCAGGTGCAAAAAATGCTTATATTTGTATTTTTTGTGAATTAAAATGCATAAATAAAAACAATTAATTCCTATAAATTCAAATAATAAAAGGAAAAATTCTTATTTTAATGAATTTTAGGAGTAAATTGAGCGTAGCAAAAATCACGTGCTCACAGCTGCCCGTCTTTGCTCGAAGACACGACGGGTGTTCGGGCAAAGATAGGATTTTTGCCCGCTCAGCACTCCATGAGAAGCATTTTGAAAATCATTTGACCGAACCCTGCTTCAAAGGTTACCTACATATCCTTGGCTATAAAAGGAATTAGGTTAGTGTAGTTCTGGAAAGTTTGGTAGCTGGGACTACCGGAAGCTGTGATTGTCACTGCTGTTGCTGCTGCTACTGCTTGCTGACCTCCTTATTACACAAAAAGGAAAATCAAAGCTAAGCTAGCTATGCCTATCAACTATGAGTTACAAGATTCCTATCAATAATTCTCTTGAAACTTGATCTTGAGTCTTAGCTATTTTTGGTGCAGACTTCGATCTGAATTGGGTTGAAGCGGGATCATTGGAGCTTGTGACTTTGATCAGATTTTGAACACTCCGTCACCTCGCTTGCTTCACATTTGAGTTCATTTACTTTTGTTCTTTTCTTGATTCTTGATCGAGACTCATTCTTTTGTTCATCTCGAATCCTGTGTCTTGAGGTAAGACCTGCTTAAAAACATCAAAACAAACAAACGAACGAAATTTTTTGCCCCAGTTTTCACTAGGAATATTTTGTGAGTTAGTTGTGATACATGTCTACACGATTAAATCAGGCTTATGTATCTTGATGAATGCTAATAGATAACCGAGTTGTGCCGGGAAAAGAAAAAAGCTCCTTGGGTTATGCCAGGGAGATCCACGGGTTATGCCGAGATTTTGAAAGAAAAAAGCCTCTTGGGTTATGCTAGGGGGATCCACGAGTTATGCAAGGATTTGGAAAGAAGAAAAAATCTCCTTGGGTTATGCCAGGAAGGTCCACGAGTTATGCCGGGATTTGGATAGAAAAATCCCATTGAGTTATGCCACGGGGATCCACGGGTTATACAGGGATGGAAATAAAAAGGCTCCTTGGGTTATGCCAGGGAGATCCATGGGTTATGCCGGGATTTGGAAAGAAAAAGCCCCTTCGGTTATGCCAGGGGGATCCACGGGTTATGCCGGGATGGAAAGCAAAAGCTCCTTGGGTTATGCCAGAGAGATCCACGGGTTATGCTGGGATTTGCAAAGAAAACGCCCCTTGGGTTATGCCAGGGGTATCCACGGGTTATGCCGGGATGGAAAGAAAAAAGCTCCTTGGGTTATGCCAAGGAGATCCACGGGTTATGCCGAGATTTGGAAAGAAAAAGCCCCTTGGATTATGCCAGGGGGATCATCGGGATATGACAAGATGTAAAGAAAAAGCCCCTTGGGTTATGCCAGGGGGTCCACAGGTTATGCCGGTATGGAAAGAAAAAGGCTCCTTAGGTTATGCCAGGGAGATCCATGGGTTATGCCGGGATTTGGAAAGAAAAAGCCCCTTTGGTTATGCCAGGGGGATCCACAGGTTATGCAGGGATGGAAAGAAAAAAAGCTCCTTGGGTTATGCCAGGTAGATCCACGGGTTATGCCGGGATTTAGAAAGAAAAAGCTCCTTGGGTTAGGCCAGGGGGATCCACGGGTTATACCGAGATTTGGAAAGAAAAAAAAGCTCCTTGGTTTATGCCAGAGAGATCCACAGGTTATGCCGGGATGGAAAGAAAAAAGCTCCTTGGTTTATGCTAGGGAGATCCACGGGTTATGACGGGATTTGGAAAGAAAAAGCCCCTTGGGTTATGCTAGCGGGATCATCAGTTTATGCCGAGATGGAAAGAAAAAGCCCATTAGTTTATGCTAGGGGGATCCACGGGTTATGCCGGGATGAAAAGAAAAAGGCTCCTTGGGTTATGCCAGGGAGATCCACGGGTTATGCCGGGATTTGGAAAGAAAAATCCCCTTGGGTTATGCTAGGGGGATCCACGGGTTATGCCAGGATGGAAAGAAAAAATCTCATTGGGTTATGCTGGAATTTGGAAGGAAAAAGCCCCTTGGGTTATGCCAGGGTGATCCATGGGTTATGCTGGGATTTGGAAAGAAGAAAACGCTCATTGGGTTATGCGAGGGAGATCCTCGGGTTATGCCGAGATATTTGAAGAATGGAGTCCTATGCTACCATGATTTTGTTTTCATTTTTGTACTTCTTTTTCTCCTTCTTTTCTTCTCCTTTTTATTTTATTCTTTTTAATTAACCAAAATGCATGAAAGAGTTTCGGGAAACGTCTCTTTTGGTCGCTTCCCTTCTGCAAAGTTGTTTCAACGTTTGCACATTTCATTTTTTTTTGGGTTGCACCTGCTTCTTGCACGGTTGCTCTGAATAGAACATGTTTTTCAATCAAAGAACAATTTATTAGTTTGAAACAGTGGTTGGTTTGTGGCCTTCCCAATTGCTTGATTCTGGCCTCCTTTCCATTGAGAACCTGCTACTTTTGGCCTTGAGGGTGAATCTCTTTTCAAACCGACCAGGTTCAGCTCTCAGATTTTCATTATAACTCGCCCTTTTCACTTTATTCAGCTCTTAAGACCTTTTCCTTTGCCTTATTTCTTTTCAAATGTATTTATTTTAGAAGCAATCAATCCCCATGGTCAATCGGGATTGGACTGACGCACTTGCTGAGGCTGGGTGTTTCCTTCCACTTTAACAAGGCGGAGCCCTGTGAAGTCAGTCCTGTCACCTTTTCTTTGTAATAATTTCAAAATTAGAGTTAAACTGAAAGAGATTCAAAGAAAAAGTATGCACAAAGGCGAGCATATGAGTTTAGAGAGAAGTGTCCCTTTCAGGGAAAATAAGGACTTATCTGGGATGCATGCTGCTTCAAATGAACATGACATGCTTCTTGGACTGGACGCTTGTGAGCACATGATTTTTGCCCTATATGAGAATTACACCATAAAATTGAAAATAAATATTTTTGTGTTGTGTGTGATTTTGTTCTGTGGATTTTTGTGTGATTTTCCATTTTGTTAGTATTTCCCTGTGCGTGTTTAGTTTGTAAATTAATATAAAACACAAAAAATATGTTGCATTTACATTTAGTTTTTATTAGGATTAATTAAGTTTGTTTTCTACAAAAAATAAAATCACAAAAAAGTAATACACTTTACTTTATATTTTAATTGATATTTAATTGTGTGTGTTAATTGTTAGTAGAACTTAATTAGTATTTTTATAAGTTAATTTGATTTTTTAATGTAAATTATAATTTTTGTTTTTAATAAATTAGAAATTAAAAAGAAAAGAGAAGAGAATTGGAAAATAAAGATAAAACTGGACTGGGCCATCCAAAACTTGGCCAAATCCACGCCCAAAAACTCTTGAACCCCACCCAAACCCAACCTTAACCCGTCTCACCCGACCCATGCCATTTAGTACCGACCCAGCCCCCACTTAAATCAAAACGACCCCATTTTCCATTACCATATAGATCCTGGCTGTTGGATTCCATCATCCAACGGTCCAGATTATTCAATACATTTTTACTATACTAAAGACCCCCAAAACCTTTTTACCCTTCTCATTTTTCGTTCTTCCCATTCCACCTCATCTTAAGACCTCTCCAACGAACCCTAAGGCGCCGCCCCAATTCTCTCCCACCTCCAGCTGGCGGCGCCACCTCCAATCTCGCCCAAAATAATACCACTAAACCCCCTCAACACCCTTTTGCTAAAATCCTGAACCTTATCCTTCGAGCCCTCACAGAACCCTTCGAATATTGGATCAAAGATGAACCCTAAAATCCAAAAATGGGCGAGTAGGTATTATTGCAAACGGATTAGGTCCGTTTGGACTTTATTCCTGTGTTTTGCTAAAACAAAACACACGAATAATGTCTGATATGGACCAGAATCGGAGAGACATGGAATATTCAAGTTCGTTTCTGCTTAGATCGATTTCAGGTACATTGTTTCTATTTTTCTTGTTTTTTTTTGATTCGTTTGTTGTCGTCTTGTTCTCCTACTACCCCTTTTTTTCGATTTTTTCTTTCTCTCCACAGTTTACCTAGTTTCATACTAGGTATAATTAGGTCGATTGTTTGTTTGTTCGTATATGGTTATCGACTATCAGTCAATTTTATGTTAGTTAATCCGTTACGAACTGGATACGAAGTTTAATCAATAGTTAAAACGTTAATGATTTTGATTTTGCGGAAATTTCTGTTTGCATTTTTTGTTTGAAGATTTGATTCGCTTTGTTGATTGTTCGAATCACTAGTTAATCTCACTGTTAATTGATTTTGTTTGGGTCTGTTGAATCCTAATGTGTGTATTGCTGAGTTTAATGGATAATTGGATAGTTTTTTGAGTTTAAGATTACATTTTTAGCTAAGTTTGCATTCAGAATTTAGGTTGGTTATAGCTGCATTCCTAATGAAGTTTTCGAGCGTAGTTTGGAGTTTTAGAAGTTGAAAATGGTCCAGTGAGTTGTTTGTTAGGTAATACTATTGGACTAATAAGTTATTACATTGATCGATACACTTTAGGGTCAGAAAGAAAAAGAGATCACATGGACACCATGTTTACAAAGTTTGAAAGAATTGAAAAAGGGGGGGGGGGGCTGCCCATACTTAACTGATTTTTAAAGATAGTCTGCCTATACATTTCCAAATTAAAATAAGGGGGCAAGCAGTAGTGGTCTTCACGGAATAACGTGGGTTGGTGCTTTTAGGAGCTGGAAAGGATGCAACTTTTGGATACAAATAGGGGGAGAGTTAGAGAGGAGAGATCAGTATTGGATCAATTAACAATAATAGATAGGTTTAAAAAGAAAACAAAATAGAGGGAATATGATGGCTGGACAGCTTTTTAAAACAATTAAAAAGGGGGCTGTAAGGCTTTGATTTGAAGCTATAAAAGAAACAGATTTCCACATATAGAGGACATATTTTTTAAGAGATTAGAGAGACTAATAAACACTCTGAAAACACTGCTGGAACCGTAAGTTTAAGGGCTTCAAACAATCAACTTAGAGTTTTAACCTTCAACCTTTTAGGTTTCTTTGAACTACTAGTTCCTAGGGGATCTTCCTCAAAAACAGAAAAGGGTAGAAGAGGAGTAAAATGATCCCATTTCTTTTTCTTTTGGTTTAAGTCTGTTTCTCCAATTCTTGGTTGAATTAAAACTCTTAAAACCTGTTTTTCTTTCCTTGACCTTGTTATATTGCTTCCGAGGACAGAAACAACTAAGTTTCCATGTTTCTATTCCACACCCGAGTGTCCAATATGTTCGAAGGGTTCTTTTAAGATTACTGGAGTTTCTCTGTTTGTTTGCTGCCTGATTTTTTCGGAGTTGCTGTGGTTTTCTTGAATTTTTGTTTGGTTTGAGTCTATTCCTGGGATTCCAGTTTGCTGCCTAGACTGCCTACCACTGTTTCATTACTGGCTTTGGTGTTGCTGGAAATTGTTGTGGTTACATGCCGGACTCTTACTGATTTTCTCCTCTTAATTTCTCTTGTTATATCTTAGGTACACAACTCTGAATTTATATTAGTGTAATCTTGAATTGGGATTTGAAGAATAATAATGCTTGTTGGATCTATATGTCTATATCGCTTTGTGTTTATAGTTAAATAGCTTGTAGCATCCATTTGTTAGTCGTAAGGTGTATATCTATATAAGTTGGACTATTGGAGGTTGTTTTAAATCGAGATTTTTAAGACTAGGTCATTATTTTGTTAGCATGAAAACTCTGTACATATCACCTCTTAGTGTGGTTGTGATTTATAGCTCAAAGTTTATTTAATTAACATTGAATAAAGACCATAAAATTTCAAGATATGTAGTTCATGTATAATAATGAATCATCCGGAAATGGTTTTTTTTTGGTGAATACAAAAATTAGTTTCTTTAGTAGTTTGTAGCTTCTCATTAATCATCCATCCTAGTTTAACAAGTCATGAACAAATAAATAATTTTTAGTCTTAAGTGATAGGAGAAGATAAGACGTATAAAATTGGGAGATAATTGTTCATCTTGAGAAGATCATATCGTGCATTATCGCTTCCATAGAGTAGTTGGAAATAATCTCGAACATACCTTTTGCTTTATATAAATAAAAATGTTGTCGAGCTTCGGTAACCACCCTACCCAGTATAGTTTAAATAAACGATCCAGGCACACATTTGACTTGCACATTCGTTAGGGCCTGGGTCCAGACTGAGAATTAGACCCGTTTTTGGTATAAAGGTTTAAATGTATAGTTTTAACTTAATAAAAGCGTTTTAGGGCTATTAAAGGCACATAAGTTATAACATGTATTAAAATAAGATGTTTTAGCCATTTACAATAGTTTAAGTGACCGTGCTAGAACCACAGGATTCGGGGGTGCCTAACACCTTCCTTCGGGTCAACAGAATTCCTTACTTAGAATTTCTGGTCCGCAGACTTTATTTGGAAAGGCGAAATTTCCTCGATTGGGGATTCAAATAATTCTGTGAATTGGGACACCCTAATTTATTCCAAGTGGCGACTCTGAAATGAAATAAAATAATCCCGTTTCGAATATTATCACTTAAATTGGAAAAACTCCCTTGCACGTTTTACTATCCTGGGTAAGGGTGCGCCAAAAGGAGGTGTGACAGCTCTGGCGACTCTAGTGGGGAAACAAACCCAGAACCACTGGTTCAGGGTTTAAGAATTCGAGCTTTGAATAATTATTATATTTGGCTTATTTATAATCTGATTTTATTATATGTCTGTCTTAATGTGCTAAATGTTGCTTCAACCGCTTTGATATTTTGTGAATTGTATATAAATTGTGCCGATACCCACTTTCTCCTCTGAGTCTCTTTGAAATATAATATCGGGCATTTGCTAGACATAGCTCGTCTTTCTCATGGTAGCTGTGGTGCTTGGCACCCGGTGAAGGATTTTAGTCACACATGTTTAGGCGGGGAGTACTGTCAATTAAGCCGGAAAGCCATGCTACTGGTGCATTGACACTCCCCAACTCGAGTTTTCCACTCAAGTAAAGCCAGTCTAGATACTTTTTCCAACAGGATAATAACCTAGAATAACAAAACCTTATGCCGGATCCCCAGTAGGAACGTCTGTTTGCATTAGGTGCATATTCGACTTAGGAGGCTCAACACAGGGTTGGGTCTGTCTAGGACAGGTGTACCTGAAAACAAAAGACCAACTTGATGCATCTTATTTGTACATTTATTTGTTTCGGATCTGCATGCTGACCGGCTTATTAAAAAAAAGAAGAAGTGGTCTTGAAGAAAAGGAAAATACCAGGGTATAGGGTCAAGGGTTTTAAAAACACATGTTTTAAAAATTCCCAAATAACACCAAAACTCTAGTAATTTTTGTTTTTAAAAGGGAAAGATGGAAAATAGGTTCCTTTTTTTTTTATAAAAAAAGATATTGTTCGTTTGGTTTGAACTACGCAAGTTTGATTCTCACCGGATGTGGGATACGTAGGCAACCCACATCGGGCTCTAATTCTGCTTTTTCAAAAAAAAAGTGTTAAAATTAGGAGAATTGTCCTTAGTCAAGGGTTAGGTAATTTTGCGAAAAATAGCCAAACGCCTCGAAAGAGGCACCGAAGGACTGGTTTCGCAAAAACTGTACCTAGTCGTCACACCGATATCCTGTTACACAGCCTTCAAATCTTCCTTAAGTGCTTAAAGGCCGTGTTGAAGAGATTCGTTTTTTATAAATGAAAAATATAAAAAAAAATTTTAAATTAGAAAATCTTAAGTTTTATTTTTTTTATCTTTTCTAGGATCAACATGGCTTCCTCGCAAAGAATCGGTCAGAAAAGGGCAAGAGACGAGATGCCTCCCATGTTTATGATTCAAGATAAAACCCCGGGCCGTCTCTCTGATTGGTGGGCTAGTTTTTCTGCTTGGGAAAGAAATCAAGTCTACAAACACCTCAAGTTTCTTTCAGATATCATGAGAATTAAGCCGGATAAAGATCTGATCAGGGCTTTGGTGAGTTTTTGGGACTCCGCAAATAATGTTTTCAGATTCCAAGATTGCAAAATGACACCCACTTTAGAAGAGTTAGGCGGACTCACAGGGTTAGGGAAAGATCTTTAGGAAACCCGCTGCTCCTAGAAAAATGGGTGTAAATAATTTTCTGAAGAAACTAAGTCTCCGTCGAGTTCCAATGGGTTTCTTGAATGAAGGATGGGTTCCGTTGGAGTATCTTTACAACAAGTTTGGTGACAAGAAAGGATTCGAGAAGTTCTCAAACACAGAATTTGTCAGCCAATTAAGTTACGACGCCTGGGGAGATTTGAGAATCTACGCCTTCATAATTGCTTTTCTAGGGACCATGGTTTTTCCCGAACGTGGTGAACGTATCAGAATCCGTTTATCAGCAGTGGTCTCATACTTGCAAAGTAGTGAAGAACACACTATTCTTCCTATGATCTTAGGAGAGATTTTTCGGGCATTAACACAGTGTCAAGAGGGCAAGGATTATTTCGAAAGTTGTAACATCTTGTTACAAATTTGGTTCATAGAGCATCTCTATCATCACCCAATCGTGATAAACTTCAATGTACATTGGCTGAACTACACTCGTTGTCATCCAAGCAGGGCCACACATTGTAATCTTCCGAACGATTTAAGGGCCTGTCAGGAATTGCTCAACTCCTTGAAAGCAGACCAGCTCACTTGGAACTATTACTGGTTCCCTTCTGTTAAGGTCATGCAAATGTCGACGTATCGCCCATTCTACATACTAATGGGTTTCAGGGGTTCCCAACCATACGCCCCGCTACACGTCATGCGCTAGTTAGGGAGAGAACAAAAAAAGCCCCCGATCAAAGATATGAAATCATTCATATGGGAATTCACGAAGGAGGAATTCCCGAGAGAATCTTATGCACAGAAGGTGTGGTTCGGTGATGTGCCGGAGAGATTCGGCACATTTACATACTAATTGCTCTTACATTAGCTTGTTTCACTGCAAAATGTAGTCCATACTTATGTGATTTTGTGGTTTTACAGATAAAGAGGAAGAAAAGACCAAGTACTCAAAAATAAACGCAAAAAGATAAGAAAGAGGGCAAGTTGGGCACAAGAACAATTCTGCGATCCAATCTGCGGTCGCAGATTGGATGTGCGGACCGCATATTTTGTCTCCAAATCGCATAACTAAACAGAGAATGGAGCTGCAATGCACGACAAGAATGCAACGCACTTTGCGATCGCACATTTAACATGCGGTCCGCATTACTGCCGCATAATGAACAGAGAGGAAACCTAAGAGGCAAGTTTGCGGTGCTATCTGCGGTCGCAAACTCAACATGCGGACCGCAGAATTGTAATGCGGCCTACGTATAAAAAGCTAGGGTTCCTATATGCGATGCCGCCTCTCAAGATTGCGGACCGCAGACCTGTTATGCGACAGATCTGCGGTCACATACGTGACATGGAAGGGTAAACTTGTCCGCTTTTTGTCAGATCTTGGTCCCTCTATAAATAGCTTTTTAGAGCTTTGTGTAAGAACATCTGACACGGACGTTAGACTACATTCCAAAACTTTATTACTGATCTTTTTGGAAGCTTTTGGTTGAAGAATCTTTCACTTTGTAAGCATTTATGACATTTATTACATCTTGTGTTTTATATTTTAGCATGTGTGGCTAAGTTTAAATACTAAGGTTGTGAACCCTAAATGGGTGTTATGTAAATGGGTGTTTAACATTGAATATATGTATAATGGTTGGTTGATATTTCTTCACTTCTCATTCTTCATTTATTATTGGTGGTTGTAAACACTAATTAATGCCATTAAAGTCTTACCTTGCTTGGGAAAGTGGGTTAGATCTTGGAAGAAGTAAAGAACAAAAACTCGAAGCCTTACACTTCGTTTAATAGAATCGTTTAGGGATAAGTGGGTTTTATTTGGCAATTATTGATTACTACATCTTGTGACTCTAAGACTTTTGGGAAAAAGAAACAGAGGAAATACTACTCAACTATTGGGAAATATTGGGTAGTTGCTTAGAAATCAATCGCATATCAAGAATCAACCATTAGTAATATATCATATTAACACCTATAGCATTACACTACATTTATGGGAACACAACCTTGGTCTAATCAATTCTCTAAATTATTGACATCAAGCATTTTCATTAGTTAAATACTCTAAATCAACTTTCACTTATACTACCAATCTTATACCTATATCTATGTTACTTCTAATGGAATAGATTCAAGATTTTAGTCGGGAAATACACTAATTCAAGTAACCCATTCACGCCTATTCCCTGTGGGATTCGACCCCAACCTAGTTGGGTTATTATATTTGACACCGACCGCCTTACACTAATTGTAAAAGTGTAATTTGAGCGTATCAAATTTTGGCGCCGTTGCCGGGGAATACGGTCTTGAAATTACTTATTAGTGTGTACTCTACTTGATATCTAATTCTATTCCATTACACTTTGCTTGTTTTGCTTAGTGTGATAGGTTACAATGTCTGATTATGAGGACGAAGGGGAAGAGAATCCTTTTGCGGATATCGATGAATATATCGATGACACAAATGCTATTGTAGCCCCTGCTATTGGTGCCTCAACATTTAAGGTGGATCACGGTCTAATCCTCATGCTCAAAGCGGAAGGGTTTTTCAAAAATTCCACCGATGACGACCCCACTCAACACTTGAGAAATTTTCTGGGAGTGTGTGCTATGCATAAACAAACCAATGTCTCAGAAGATGCCTTAAGGTTGAGAGTCTTCAAGTATTCCTTGGGCGGTGAGGCTAGAAAGTGGCTTCAAAACTTGCTACCAAACTCAATCCGATCATGGCCGGAACTTGTCCGAACATTCCTAGCAAAGTGGTTCCCACAAAGCAAGAAATCGGAGCTTAGAGATAAAATCTTTTTCTTTAAGCAACAACAAGGGGAGCACTTACACGAGGCGTGGGATCGCTTTAAACTATATTTGGTAAGGTCACCAAATCATGGATTCCCTGACTCAATTTTGCTTGAGAAATTCTACATGGGTCTTGATCCCATGAATCAAGCTATTGCAAAGAATGCGGTAGATGGATCTTTTATGGATAAGTCTTTTGCAAGAGTGACTCAAATCCTCGACAAAATGGCTAAACATAATCAAGCATGGCATTCTGAGGATGCATCCGATGGAATATCTTATGGGTCTCCTTCTTTGACAAATTTGCTCAAGGAAAACCAAGAGAGAGACCAAATCATTGCTGGGTTGGCCACTAATGTCAATGTGTTGACCAAGATGTTTACAGAAAATCAAACAAAGAAAGTCAACGTTGTCGAGGACATGCCATCCAATTCTAATGAAGATTTTGAAGAGGCAAATTATATCAACAACCCCCAAGGAGGAGGGTATCAAAGGCAATACTATCAAGGTCAAGGAGCACAAAACCAATGGAGGCCAAACCCGCAAGGGCAAGGAAACCAACAGTGGAGGTATGACCAAGGTAGTTCACAACAAAGAAATTGGGGCAACAACAACAACAATTTTGCTAACCGGAGTGAAAATCCTTATGTTCCTCCAAAAGGACAACATTCGAACTAAGGGTCCTCAAGCGATTCAAAATTGGAAGCTATGCTAGAGAGAGTGCTACAAAATCAAGAAAAGTCTGATGCTTCATTGAGGAACATGACCAAAGTGGTTGGATCTCATACCGCTTCCATCCAAAAGTTGGAAATGCAAATAAGAGATCTCTCCAAGGAACAAAACCCCAAGCAAAAGGGAACACTACCTAGTGACACTATTGCAAACCCAAGAGGTAGTGGAAGTGGTCCAACCTCTCATGTCATGGCAATCACCACTAGGAGTGGAAAAGTGCTACGTGATGAGAATGAACACATAGTTGAAGAGGTGGAGATCAACCAAACGGTTGAGGGTGAAGAACAAGAGATAATTGAAAAGCAAAGAGTTGTTGCGGGTGATAAACCCAAGGTTGTTGAAATTGAAAGAATTCCTGAAAAGGCGAGAGCACAAGAAAATCGAGAAGAGGAAAAGGAAAAAGGGAACGAGCCATCACAACCTCTTCCACCTATTCCTAGACCTCCCCCTCCTTTCCCTCAAAGGCTAGCAAGGAAGATAGATGATAGCAAGCTTGAAAAATTCTACGATATTCTAAAACAATTGACAGTGAATATACCTTTCGTAGAAGCTTTTCAAGAAATGCCAGGGTTTGCCAAGTACTTGAAAGATCTAATCACTAAAAAGAAGACCTCAAAGCATGAGGTGGTAAGCATGACTCACAGGGTAAGCTCTATCATTGCTACAACCCCGGTTTAAAGAAAGAGGATCCGGGAGCCTTTACTATACCTTGCACTATTGGGGCACGGGAATTTGCAAGAGCCTTATGTGACAACGGAGCTAGCATCAACTTAATGCCACTAGCCATCTATAAGTAAGAGGGGTTGGGTATGCCTATACCAACAAGTATGAGATTGCAAATGGCCGATCGTTCCATCAAGCGACCTGTGGGTATTGTGAATGATGTTCTGGTAAAAGTGGGGAAGTTTCATTTACCCGTGGACTTTGTGATTCTTGATTGTGCCGTGGATAAAGAGATTCCTATCATTTTGGGAAGACCATTCTTGGCTACGGGCCGAGCACTCATGGATTCTAAAAGAAATGAGATAAAGTTTCGGGTGAATAATGAAGAAGTCACTTTTCAAGCTAGTAAGGGCATGAAACTACCCCACGAATATGAGAGCATCTCAATGATAGAAGCGGTAGATGAGGTGGAGGATGCCATTGAAATGAAAATGGAAGAACAATGCCTTGGTGAGGCATTAGCAGCAATCCTAGTAAATTTTGATGGGGAAAACATGGATGGTTACCTAGAGTCGGTGAATGCATTGGAGGGTCTTGGATCCTATACGTACAAGCCGTCAAAGCTCTCTCTTGACTTAGAGAATAGAGCTACACCCCCCGCCAAGCCATCAATCATTGAGCCACCTCAACTAGAGCTCAAAACACTCCCTTCACATTTAAGGTATAAATTTCTTGGCTCTAATGATACTTTACCCGTAATTGTGTCTTCTTTGTTGAATGATGTGCAGGTAGATCAATTGTTGGAAGTCCAAAGGGAGCACAGGCAAGCAATTGGGTGGACAATCGCCGACATTCGCGGCATTCCCGCAGGAATTTGTGAACACAAAATCCAATTGGAAAATGACACCAAGCCAAGTGTGGAGCATCAAAGGCGACTAAGTCCATCAATGCAGGAGGTGGTGAAAAAGGAAATTATCAAATGGCTAGACGCCGGAGTTGTATACCCAATCGCCGATAGTTCTTGGGTGAGCCCAGTACAATGTGTGCCAAAAAAGGGGGGCATGACTGTGATTGAAAATGAAAAAAATGAGCTCATCCCTACTAGAAAGGTGACCGGGTGGAGAGTGTGCGTGGATTATCGGAAACTCAACAATGCAACTTGCAAGGATCATTTCCCTATGCCTTTTATTGATTAAATGCTTGATCGGCTAGCGGGAAGAGCCTTTTATTGCTTCCTTGACGGATACTCTGGCTACAACCAAATCAACATTGCTTTGGAAGATCAAGAGAAAACAACTTTCACTTGTCCTTATGGGACATTTGCTTTTAACCGGATGCCATTTGGGTTGTGCAATGCTCCGGCGACCTTTCAAAGATGCATGATGTCGGTATTTTCCGATATGGTGGAAGATTTTCTCGAAGTTTTTATGGATGACTTCTCGGTGGTTGGTGATTCATTTGAGCATTGTCTGGCAAATCTTAGACAAGTGCTCAAGAGATGCGAAGAAACAAATCTTGTGCTAAATTGGGAGAAATGTCACTTCATGGTGGATGAAGGTATTGTGTTAGGGCATAAGATTTCTAAGCATGGCATTGAAGTTGATCGGGCCAAGATCGAAATCATTTCTAAGCTTCCTCCACCAAATTCAGTGAAAGGTGTTCGAAGTTTTCTGGGCCACGCCGGATTCTATCGGAGATTTATCAAGGATTTTTCCAAAATTGCATACCCAATGTGCAAGCTTCTTGAAAAAGATGCAAAATTCATGTTTGATGACAAGTGCCTCAAAGCGTTTGAAGAATTAAAGTTGAGGCTTACTACGGCACCCATTATTGTCACTCCCGATTGGACTCTTCCTTTTGAACTCATGTGTGACGCCAGTGGTGTAGCTATTGGAGCAATGTTAGGTCAACGCCACAGCAAGATACTTCATCCGGTCTACTATGCAAGTAAAACTCTCAATGGGGCACAAATGAACTACACTGTTACTGAGTAAGAGCTTCTTGCCATTGTTTATGCTTTTGAAAAATTCCGGGCCTACTTGTTAGGTTCCAAGGTGGTAGTCTACACGGATCATGCGGCTCTTCGATATCTCATGGAAAAGAAAGATGCAAAGCCTAGACTAATTCAGTGGGTTCTCTTGTTGCAGGAATTTGACTTTGAAGTTAAAGATCGAAAAGGTACTCAAAATCAAGTTGCGGACCACTTGTCAAGGCTTGAGGAAGCAAGGAGACCTAAAGAAGAGCTTGACATAAATGATGCTTTCCCCGATGAGCATATATTGGCACTTTCCAACACCTTTGCTCCTTGGTATGCCGACATTGCAAATTACTTGGTAAGCGAGGTCATTCCGGAAGGGTTAGAATCTCATCAAAAGAAAAAATTCTTGTGGGATTGTCGGCAATACTACTGGGAAGAGCCATATTTGTTTCGAGTGTATGCTGACAACATCATTCGAAGATGTGTACCAGAGGAAGAAATCATGCCAATCCTAAAGGCATGTCATGACTCGTTAGTTGGAGGCCATCATGGAGGGAATAGATCTGCTGCAAAGATTATCGAATGTGGCTACTATTGGCCTTCCATCTATCATGATGCAAACCAATTTGCAAAAGCTTGTGAGCAATGCCAACGGCAAGGTTCAATCTCCAAAAGGCATGAAATGCCTATGCAATATGTGTTGGAGATAGAAATCTTTGATGTATGGGGGATTGATTTCATGGGGCCCTTTGTGAGTTCCTATGGGATGAAATATATTTTGGTGGCTGTGGACTACGTCTCAAAATGGGTTGAAGCCGTTGCCCTACCAAACAATGAGGCGAGGAGTGTAACCGCCTTTTTGAAGAAGAATATATTCACTCGGTTTGGCACTCCTAGAGCCATTCTTAGTGATGGGGGATCACATTTCTGCAACAAAGCATTCACAGGGTTACTTGAAAAATATGGGGTGAAACACAAGGTGGCTACACCATACCATCCGCAGTCGAGTGGTCAAGTTGAGGTCTCAAATCGGGAGATAAAGAGTATCCTAGCCAAGACTGTGAACGCCAACAGAACTGACTGGTCCAGAAGATTAGATGATGCATTATGGGCCTACCGCACGGCCTTCAAGACTCCCATTGGTACTTCTCCCTATAGACTCATTTTTGGAAAAGCATGCCATTTGCCGGTTGAGTTGGAGCACAAGGCCATGTGGGCACTCAAGAAGCTGAATTTAGAATGGGTGGAAGCTGAAAACTTGAGATTGACGCAACTAAATGAACTAGAGGAATTTCGATTCCATGCATATGAGAGCGCATCAGTCTACAAGGAGCGGATGAAATTTGTTCATGACAAAAAGATCTTGAAAAGAGAGTTCAAGACGGGCGACCTCGTCCTAATCTTCAACTCAAGATTAAAATTGTTCCCGGGCAAATTGAAATCCAAATGGTCTGGCCCCTTTAAAGTGGTTAGTGTATCCCCATATGGAGCTGTAGAGTTAGAATCTACTGATGGATCTCGGACATTCAGAGTAAATGGCCAACGCATCAAACACTACTTGGGTGTTGATGGTGAGAAGAAGGTGATAGAGCAGCTGGCTCTACAATATGGACCCTACCCGTCAAAAGGATGAAATTGGAGAAATCCGTCCCGTTGTGTCGCGACGTTAAATCAAGCGCTGCATGGGGGGCAACCCATGGGTGGTAACACCGTCTTTGAATTTTAAATTTTCTTTGTTTATTTATTTCCTTAACATCTGCCAAGTGTAGGGGACCTAAACAGTGATGATATTTGGTGGATGCACCAATGGACAGAAATGTAGAAGATGGAGGGTAAAAATGCGGTAGGAATGCGACCGCATAACTAACTTGCGGACCGCAAACCTACCGCAAACTTAAACAGTGAACCCTCCAATTTGGCAGCTGAAATGCGTCCATTCTGCGGTCCGCATATTCATTATGCGACCGTAAAATGGATCGCAAACATGAATTTGAGAAGGCTGTGCTTTACATCAACATGCGACCATTATGCGGACCGCAAATCATATATGCGATCGCATAATGGTTCGCATAATTGACATCGCAACTCCCAGGTATGTTCCTAAAAGCCCTACACGACAGAACACAAACAAAAACAAAAAAAAATTATAACAAGAAGAAAAAGACAAAAAGAACAAAGGCAAAAAGAACCAAAAAGAAAAGAAAAACAAAGCACAAAACAAAATCGAATCGGATCATCAACAGGCATCATCTTTCTCAACTTCTGGTATGTCCGTTTTCTTCCCCCTCTCTATTGTTTAAATTTTTGGGAAATGGTTATGGGCGTAATAGCATGAATGGGGTAGTGTTGAATTAGACCTTGGGAACAAATTGGTTGAGGATTTAGGAACCCATGGAGTTGCCTGAGATATAGGTTGAACAAGTGAACTAACTGCGTTTAGTCGCTCAATTTTGCGGTCCGCATGTTTACATTGCGAACCGCATTTTTTGTCGCAGACCTAGCCCTAGGTCAGACGAAGACGACAGCTTCTGCGGTCATTATGCGGTCGCATTATCACTTTGCGGTCCGCAAAGTGACCGCATACCTGTTACCTCTGTAGCCTCCTTACGCAGTGAAATGTGCGATCGAGTTTGCGGCCGCATAATTGATTTGTGGTCCGCAAACTCAACGCAAAGTTAAACAGTGAACTGGGAAAAGTTGCACTTTGCAAGAAGCCATTTTGCGATGACTATGCGATCCGCATAACCGTTATACGATCGCATATTGCATCGCAGAATGGAATGGCACTTCATCTGAAAAATTTTGCGACCACTTTGCGGTCCGCATACCTATTTTGCGAACCCAGAATTGCGTCGCATTCTTCCTCAGTTAAATTTTTCCATTCCCTACCATCTTGGCTATACTAACAACACTCTTTTTTGCAGACATGGCACACAAATGAATTGCAAACAAACACCGTGCTTCTAAAAGACAAAGAGTGGAAGAACCACGAACGGGAAATGATCAACCTGAGGAAGTCAACACCCAGCCTCCAGTGGACATTCATGCTGAGGCAAGGAGAAAGCAAGCTGCGGAGGGACTTTCCTATCATCTCCGCTGGGGTATTGAGGGGTCGAGGGATAGATATAAAGCCGGGCTCGAACGGAGAAAGCTCCTTCCTGAGAAGCAATTGAGCCTAAATGGGCTTAAAGAAAAATATCCCCACATCCTTACCAACATCAAGCGGAGGAAATGGATGAGATTCACTGACCCTCCAGCCAAATACAACGAAGCCATTATTCGAGAATTCTATGCTAACTATGGAGCCTCCAGAACCAAATAGGATAAAAGGCAAAGAATGTACCTCGACAAGGTGGAAGTTCGAGGGATCCCAGTCAAGTGCAGTGCGAAAGCCATAAACAAGTTGTTGATCCCAGACTGGGACGGGGACACCTCCACAGTTGAATATAAAGCCAAATTTGCAAACAGAGAGAATGAAAGGAGCTGGATTCTTCCGTCATCGCAAATGGAACCCCTTCATGGGTACAACCGGGGAAAAAGATCTATAAGGAGAGCTTCTCAAGGGAAGGGAGATACTGGCTTGCATTTCTCGCATCCAGATTGATCCCAACGAATCATGAGACAGACATAGCCATTGAGAAGGCCCTCCTCATTGCTTGTATCATGCAAGGCGTTAAATTGAATGTGGGGGAAATAATTTTCCAAGAAATGGGGAGAAGAGCAATGCAAGAGGCCACGTCTCTTCCGTTCCCGTCATTGATCACTGCTTTGTGCCAAGAGGTCCTAGTTCCTGTTGACCTCCGGGATGCTACGGGTCAGGAGCAAGGTATTATAGACATCACCCGCCTAGCTGATGCAGTGATTCCTCCCCCACCAGTTGTTGAAGAAGACCTACTCTCCTCCCAACCTCCTATTGTTCATGATGAAGCGGCACAATCCTCCACTCCATCCACCGCTGCTCAAACTACCACTGCTACTGCTCAGCCTCATCCAACCACTCCAGCAGTCTCGCAGCTTGGTCTTTTAGCCAAGCATGCAAACTCAAAAATTGACCAGCTTGTTAAGACATTGCCTAATTTAATCAAACAAGCTCTCACTCCCATACAGTCTGCCATAGCAGAGATTCAGCAAAAACAGATAGCATATGCTGAGCGACTGCAAGGGCTTGAGTTGAGGGTGGAGAAGTTAGAAAGGGGATCAATACCTGGGTTGAACGATCTCAAGACAGAGGTGGCATCGATGAAGGTCGAATTTCAAAAAATGCAAAACCTGGACTTCGACGTTTCATCCTTCTTTTTGGGAGCAGGTGATAAGAATGCTGATGAGGTGCCTGATTTAGGCCTTGATTTCACCAACTTAATGGCCGACCCTGTCGTTCCTACTCCCGGAGGCTCACATTCCCCAGCTCCTCCCACCCGTATTGATATTGCCTCTGATGAGGAAGCTGAGGGAGGTAGTGGTAGTGATGACGATGAGGATGACTCGGGATTCTCCGGTGATGATACTCCGTAGCCTATAGACAAGGGGAAGGCAGCAGCTCCAGCGTCACCTCGTGAGGATGATGCCGTGGATGAGGATGAGCGCGCTCAGCTTGAGGTGGCGTTGCAGAGATCATTGATTGACCAAGGAGGCACCACAACTCATACATCAGCTGAGGCATCTAGCAGCTCTCATATGCCGGCTGTGGTCATAACAGCCCCACCATCAGCTCCAGTACCAGCATTGCCTCCTACACCAGAGCTTCCACCGGCAGTAGAGGTCGCACACTCCACTTAGCGTGCCTCAGGGAGTCTCTCCTCACATTTTGTTCTTTTATTATCTGCATTGGGGACAATGCATCGTTCTCAGTTGGGGGTGGGGGTACTTTTGGTGTTTTAATTTGAGATTGCCATTTTTTGTGCTTTTGTGTAGTAAACTTGTACAACTTTGAGCCTAAAGCAGTGTATATAAAATGTTTTAATTTGTCAATATTTGTTTATGCGTAGTTAGCTAATAAATTCCTCTTGGTTTTTCTTTATCTGATTCTTTTCCAAGAGTGTAATAGTAGAATTAGAACCTCGTGTGTAAATCAATGTGACCGGCTTAGTGAAATTGTTCAGTGCCAATCATGCATCCTTGTACATAGCACATATCCTCCTATAGTCATTTCTCTCGTCTCGTCCCAATGATAGATAGATTGACGACTGTCTTAAGGGAGCTTGTCTCTAGGACCAATATTGTGAATTTAAGGCTCACTTTGTAACTCTAGCGACCCATAAAAGCTTGAAATTGCAAAGTAGTTGCTCGAAAGTGCTAAACAATGTGAATTAAGCAGTTCAAGTACAAGGTGTGTAAGTGCTACTTGTATATATCTCTTGTGTCCACTTCTGTCATCTAGAACTTGCCTGGTTGGTCTTTTAATACTAATGATATTATGCCCAGTTGGAGGAATGATCTTAGGCATTCGTTGTTTTAATTTTAAAATCTTTTTAGCCTTTCAAGCCTGCCGTTGCATAAATAATGTCACTAGTACCCATTTTGAGCCTTTAAACCTTCTTTGGCCAACTCATTACAAACCTTTCCCTTTTTGTATAATAATTCCCTCTCTTGAACCCATCCCTCTTTGAACACTGAGAATGAGGCTAAAAGCCTAAGTTGGGGGTGGTGTCAAAATGGAAATTGGGAAGGTTGTGCATTGAGTATCCACATGCCTCAAAGTATTTGTATTAAAGTATTCAAGCTCCATAATTGAAAAAAAAAATAAAAAAAAAATAAAAAAAAGTTAGTCCTTACATATACGTGTAAATATGTACATTGTGGAGCTTTGAATAAAATTTGGGAGAGGTATGTCAAGTGGTTCTATATTGGGAACTAGATGCCAATGAGGCTATGTGAGTTAAAGAGAGTCAAAATACAAAAGAATGAAACTTGTGAGTAGTTTTCAAGGAGGATGAAGTCATATGTACCCAAATGCTTACCTAACCTTCCCTAAACCTACATCACGAGCCTAAAAAGTCGTTATGGGACCTCCAACCGATCATTCTTGAAGAAGTGGCAAATTAAAATAAGGGCAAGCCTATGTTATGACATGTAGTGGCACTTGAAGTTCTTTCTGAGAGTGAGTGATCTTTTTAACTTGTCCTCGTGAGCATTGTAAATATGGTGAGTATAGGACATCATTTTTGGTGAGTAGAATTCACTTAAGTTGAGCCTTTAGAGTCTAATGCAAATGCAGTCAACTGGGGGTAACATTTAGTCACAATGTGAGGCTCAAAGCTTGCATAATTGGTGTGTCTTAACATTTTTGCTCTTAGTCAAGGAGGAGTGGAGCGATTGTTCTAATACATGCTTGAAGAACTGAACATTAGCACGAATCTTGTGTCATTATTGTGTTAAGTGTTGGAAATAAGTGTGACGTAGGTGTGTTCTTCTTTTAAGTTGGGGGTGTTGATGTGCCGGAGAGATTCGGCACATTTACATACTAATTGCTCTTATATTAGCTTGTTTCACTGCAAAATATAGTCCATACTTATGTGATTTTGTGGTTTTACAAATAAAGAGGAAGAAAAGACCAAGTACTCAAAAATAGACGCAAAAAGATAGGAAAGAGGGCAAGTTGGGCACAAGAACAATTCTGCGATCCAATCTGCGGTCGCAGATTGGATGTACGGACCGCATATTTTGTCTCCAAATCGCATAACTAAACAGAGAATGGAGCTGCAATGCACGACAAGAATGCAACGCAATTTGCGATCGCACATTTAACATGCGGTCCGCATTCCTGCCGCATAATGAACAGAGAGGAAACCTAAGAGGCAAGTTTGCGCTGCTATTTGCGGTCGCATACTCAACATGCAGACGCAGAATTGTAATGCGGCCTACGTATAAAAAGCTAGGGTTCCTATATGCGACGCCGCCTCTTAAGATTGCAGACCGCAGACCTATTATGCGACAGATCTGCGGTCGCATACGTGACCTGGAAGGGTAAACTTGTCCGCTTTTTGTCAGATCTTGGTCCCTCTATAAATAGCTTTTTAGAGCTTTGTGTAAGAACATCTGACACAGGACGTTAGACTACATTCCAAAACTTTATTACTGATTTTTTTGGAAGCTTTTGGTTGAAGAATCTTTCACTTTGTAAGCATTTATGACATTTATTACATCTTGTGTTTTATATTTTAGCATGTGTGGCTAAGTTTAAATACTAAGGTTGTGAACCCTAAATGGGTGTTATGTAAATAGGTGTTTAACATTGAATATATGTATAATGGTTGGTTGATATTTCTTCACTTCTCATTCTTCATTTATTATTGGTGGTTGCAAACACTAATTAATGCCATTAAAGTCTTACCTTGCTTGGGAAAGTGGGTTAGATCTTGGAAGAAGTAAAGAACAAAAACTCGAAGCCTTACACTTCGTTTAATAGAATCGCTTAGGGATAAGTCGGTTTTATTTGGCAATTATTGATTACTACATCTTGTGACTCTAAGACTTTTGGGAAAAAGAAACAGAGGAAATACTACTCAACTATTAGGAAATATTGGGTAGTTGCTTAGAAATCAATTGCATATCAAGAATCAACCATTAGTAATATATCATATTAACACCTATAGCATTACACTACATTTATGGGAACACAACCTTGGTCTAATCAATTCTCTAAATTATTGACATCAAGCATTTTCATTAGTTAAATACTCTAAATCAACTTTCACTTATACTACCAATCTTATACCCATATCTATGTTACTTCTAACGGAATAGATTCAAGATTTTAGTCGGGAAATACACTAATTCAAGTAATCCATTCACGCCTATTCCCTGTGGGATTCGACCCCAACCTAGTTGGGTTATTATATTTGACACCGACCTCCTTACACTAATTGTAAAAGTGTAATTTGAGCGTATCATTCGGTAGTCGACTCTCTGGCATCGACGAAATGGTTGCCGACCGGGAACGATGAAAAGTAAGCCTCGCATACCTTGAGTGGTTCCACAACCAATCAATGCATGAACAAAGAACAGAAAGGTCGGTAGGATATGCCGTCTATTGGGAAAAGGAAATAGAATCTAGAGTCAGGGAGGCTAGAGGTGAAACAGCGCAAGAGTTCCAATCTTGGATCAATACCTTGAAGGAAGATAAAGGGATTCTAGAAGCTGCCATGGACATACAACAGGCTGAGTTCGAACAGGAAATGGCTGACTGGGTGCAAGAAAGGCAAGCACTGTAAGCCCAAATCCAGGAGATGAAATCAACTGCAGAAAGATCGAGGAGGAGTCGTACCGATGAAATGCTCATAAACGACTTAGAAAAGAAATCCCTCGAGCACCGAGAAGACTTGGAAAAAGTAGAAGCTGCTTTGATTGCAATTCGGACCAGACAGAGAAGAGCGGCCCATCAAAGAACACTTCATCTACAACGAATAGAGAGAAATTATGGGGAGATCATCACTGGCTTGAGGGAAGCAAATGCCACTCTGAGGGAGCACGTTTTCAGACAAGCCCGGGACGCCAAAGCGGATAGGAACGCTGCTACGACTTAATGGCGCGGATGGAAAGGCAAGTAGATAGGCCCTTAGACCAAATCACCGGTAACACACGGATATTAGGGATAAAGAATCAACATATAGAGCAGCTACTTAGGGAAAGGGATAGGATCAGGACTAGGATCGAAGAGATTGGGCACTACATCACTATAAGATGCCTAATATGTGAGCAAATGCC
This sequence comes from Nicotiana noctiflora, assembly GCA_032618575.1. Taxonomy (NCBI): domain Eukaryota; kingdom Viridiplantae; phylum Streptophyta; class Magnoliopsida; order Solanales; family Solanaceae; genus Nicotiana; species Nicotiana noctiflora. The sequence continues at coordinate 38,105 of JASVEL010003808.1, read as the reverse complement.
TCGGACCACCTTTTTTTCTTTAGTTATGGAATATGTCCACCAAGTCATGGCAGAGTTGAGAAGTATACAAAGGGACCTCACACCGAAATCCGCAAAAAGTCCAAACAACGCCCCACGGACACAGAAGTTAAAAGCGTTGGAGCATGCTTAGTAGAGTTTGTATTTTCATTTAAGAGTCTGTTTGTCCTTTTGAAGTTTTGTATTTCCCTTTTGTCTTTTCATTTTTGCAAGTGTTTCAGCTTTGTAAACGGAATTTTGTGACAATAAAAAACAAAAAAAAATATATGTTCTATCTTTATATTACATTTTTCACATCCGAACTATACCCGGTCTGATTCATGCGGGGACATGATACGTAGGCAATCCACATAAGATTCGACAACCACTAAAAGAAAAACAAAAAAGGGGTTTATAAAAGAAAAATAACAAAAAAGTTGATAAAGAGGGGGCGGAATAAAGGCAAAGGAAAATTCTGAAAGGTATAAGCCGGATTGACGCATTGCAACCGAATACATGTAGCAACACATTTAAATGTATAAGTGCATCACACCCCAATGTGTGATTACTTATCTGTTATTTGTTTCAGACTAACCGTTTGTTTGCCGAAATCTAGGTTTTTAGAAAGGTGGTTGGTTTTTAAGGTATTCTGGCCTCCCATTCATGCTTTACGAGGTCAAAAGGAAGTGTTCCACTACCCGTCACTAAGTCAGGAGGAAGTATTCACAATTACTTCACAAGATCAAAAGGAAGTGTAGAGATGTCTTCGGAAATTCCTTTGTCGACAGTCCCAATTTCAGAAGAGAGTTCAGTCTCAGCCATTCCAACTTCTGAGTTAGCAACAGCTGAAGAAAACAGGATCTTACGTCGTCGCATGTTGGAAATGTTGGACGACTGGAACAATGGAAAAGAGCCTCCAAGTGTGATCCCTGGTTTCCCTAAGCTGTTCACTAGGACAAGTGGGACTTCCAACTTCCCCATAAGCTATCCAAATACCTCATTCGATTATCTCACTATTTCAGCTCTCTCTGCTGGATCACCCTCCATTCCTTACCCCTGGAGGTCAACAACAGATACAATTGCGAACATGTCCAACGCACCACCTTGTCCGATTACAGCACAACCCACTATACACACGCCTAACTTTGATTCATCCTCATTCACATACCAAGCACCATCCTCTCGCTGGAACCATCTCGGTTTGCGCCAATGCTCAGCATCAACAACCCATTTATGAGAATACGGCTGGGCAAAACCAAAATCTCAAAGCACTTGAACAAGATGAAATGGCAAGAAGAATGAGAAGCCTTGAGCAAAACTTGAAAAATATGCAAGGCTTAAGTGGGAAAAGAGCGTCTCCTATGCTGATCTATGTATGTTCCCTCACGTGCACCTGCCCGTAGGATTAAAAATAGAAAGTTTGAGAAATACGACGGACATGGCGATCCCATCGCTCATCTCAAAAGGTACTGCAACCAATTGCGCGGGGCTGGTGGTAAGGAAGAATTGTTAATGGCATAATTCGGGGAAAGTTTGATAGGCATAGCCTTAGAGTGGTACATGGACCATGACATATCTCGATGCCACATTTGGGACGATCTTTCTAGAGATTTTGTAAGTCAGTTTCAGTATAATATTAAAGACAGTAACTCTTTTTCAAACTTGAAAAAGAAACCCCCGGAAAGCTTCCGAGAATATGCAGTTAAATGGCGCGAGCAGGCATCCAAGGTAAAACCTCCAATGGATAAGGTCGAAATGGTCACAGTTTTCCTTCAAGCCCAGGAAGCTGACTACTTCCAAAATATGATGTCTGTGATGGGTAAACCATTTGCTGAAGCCATCAAGATTGGCGAAATGGTCGAAAATGGGTTGAAAATAGGTCAAATTTTGAGCCAATCTGCTATCATAGCTACCTCCCAAGCCATTCAAGGTGGATCCGGAGGAGTAGCGAGGGGGAAAAAGAAAGAAGAAGCATCCATGCCAACATCAAGTTCAAGGCAATACTATACCCCAAGGTCTCCTTTCCCGGAAAGACCCTCACATCATTATTACCCTCCTCAGGAAGTGTCCTATATTCCTCAACCGTATGCGGTCATGAATGCTCAACCTTTGCACGATTACAGCAACATGCTAATAGAAACCAAGCTCCACCTCCCAGCAATAACCATGCTTACAAAAACCACTACAATCCTCAACCTTATCAAAATAACTTCCGTCCCCGGGAACCCCCAAGAGACAAACCTTCACCCCCATCGGGGAACCATACTTTGAGCTACTCCCTAAGCTTATTAAAATGGGCCTTCTTCAACCCGTGCCCCCTAACAAGCAAAATCTAGAATCACCAACATATTAACGAGGTATCAGATGTGCCTATCATTCAGGGGCAGAAGGGCACGACACCAACTATTGGATGTTGAAAAGAGTAGTCGAAGATCTAATAGAGCAAAGGAAGATAGTGGTAAGGGATGATGAGGTCCCAAACGTGACTAACAATCCTTTTCCCGTTCACAACAATGGGCCATTGATTGGAATGATCTGCGAAGACAAAGAGTTTGATCCTGCTTTAAAGACCATAATCACCATTGCCAATGCAGAGAGAAAGGCTACGACACCCCTGAGTAAAGAGAAAGAGGGGAAGAAGTTTGAGACTCCTAAGGATGAGTTTGAGAAGAAGTTTGAAACTAGAATAGAGACTCGGGTGCTTCCAAAAAATGAGATTCTCTATGTCCCCCGAGGACGTCCAGAGAAACCAAAAAGGCTCAAGGTGAAAAAGGAAATGCCAATGTACCTACCAAAAGGGACCTATATGGTCCGAGGAGCAACTAGACCACCTTGTCTGAATGAGCCGTTAGTCATCGGACGCGCACCGTAGAAACCAATAACAGACTCATCCAAAGTGCCTTGGAATTATCAACAGACATTGATCACCTACAAAGGCAAAAAGGTCAAAGGAGAACCATTGGGATCTACTTATGTTGAGAAATACTGGGACATACAGGAAGTAAACAATGCCACACGAAAGCGCTTCCTAATCAAGAAACCCGTAAGTGCTGAAGAAGCAGAGGTCTTTTTCCAAAAGATGAAAATGCCAGATTTCGAGGTGGTTGATCATTTGCGCAAGCACCCGGATCAAGTGTCCATGCTATCCTTGCGCATGAGCTCACCCGAACATCAAAAGATCCTGCTGAGGATTTTGAATGAAGCACACGTGCCGGCTGACACTTTAATAGAGCAGCTAGAAAGAATGGCCGAACGATTCTTTGCAGTCAACCAGATCACGTTCAGCAAGAGCGATCTACAACCAGAAGGAGCAGCACACTACAAATCCCTACACCTGACCATCAAGTGCGAAGGTTACTATATGAAAAGGGTCATGGTGGACGGAGGTTCAGGGGTAGACATATGCCCACTTTCCACTCTACACTGCATAGGAATTGGAGCCGAAAGAATTCAGCCCAACAATGTATGTGTGCGAGCCTTCGATGATGTAAAAAAGGACATGATCGAAGAGATCAATTTGACTCTAACTATTGGCCCGGTAGACTTCGAAGTAACTTTCCAAGTTTTGGACATGGACACGTCTTAAAATTTTCTTTTAGGAAGGCCATGGATTCACGTAGCCGAAGCTGTACCCTCCACCTTGCACCAGTTGTTAAAGTATAAGCATAAGGTCCAAGAGATTGTGGTCCACGGAGAAGATGAACAATCAATCTACCGAGATCCATCAATCTCATGCCTCGAAGCAAAAGAAGGGAGTGAGTACATAGTCTACCAAGCCTTTGAAGTGGTGGTTGCCGATCAACATGCAGAAGGATACCCTTGTCCCCAACCCTTCCTTTCTAATGCGTCAATCATAGTGGCCAAAGAAATGATTCAACGAGGTTTCAGACCGGGAAAAGGGACTCGGGAAGTCACTGTAGGGAATAACAGGATTCTACCCTACCTCAGAAGACAAAACATGGGCTGAGCAAAGAAAGAAAGAAGGTTTGTTTCTGCCGCAACCATTGCCACATCTATACAAGACCTTTGCCTGACCCAAATATGTCAAAGAAGACGATGAGGTGTTCACGGCAGATGAAATTGAAGATATTTGTAGAGCTATGAGGCAAATGCTCTACAATGTAAATATGGTTCAGTTGGGAGAAGGTACTAGCATTGCTGGGGTGCTATATGTGGGACCAGAGGCTAAATTGAAAAATTGGAAGGCTGCGCCATTCCAAGTCAGGTGGGAGTTCGGGTAAACATGTCCTTTCACTTTTCTGCATCACGAGTTATTTCAGGGTGTAACTCAGATGTTTTTCTTTGTTTTCATGTCTTTAATTTCCCAAATGTAACCCTTTTATCTTCACAAATTCCAAGAAATGAAATCAATATTTCATCGTTATTTTTGCATTCTTTCTAATTCCTGTTATGTTCTCTTTTTATTCTCTCTTTTCAGTCATAATAATGCGGCTTTAAATAACATGACATGCTTGTGGACTTCACGCTCAGATCTGAACACTCCGCCTAATTTGGAAATAATGAACCAAGAACTGAAATACGATGAAGAAGAGGCTTTTAGGGAAATAAATTGAGAATTGGAACACTTTGAGAATAAACCTAAACCAAATTTGAATGACACCGAGCCGGTTAATTTGGGAACCCCCGAAGAGATTCGAGAGGCAAAGATAAGCATCCACACAGATGAGAAAACTCAAGATGCAATAATTCAGCTTTTGTTTGAGTTTAAAGATGTTTTTCTTGGTATTATAAAGACATGACAAGATTAGGGGTCGATCTAGTGGTGCATAAATTACCAATCTACCCTGACTGTCTCCCAGTGCAACAAAAGCAGAGGAAATTCAAGACTGACATCAGTGATAAGATGAAAGAAGAAATTACCAAGCAGTTAAAAATGGGGGTAATTCAAGTGGTATAGTATACCACATGGTTGGCTAATGTTGTTCCCGTGCCAAAGAAGGATGGGAAAACTCGAGTGTGCGTGGACTATCGAGATTTGAATAAGGCAAGTCTTAAAGATAACTTCCCTTTACCAAACATCCACATTCTCGTTGACAACTGTGCAAAGCATGAGATACAATCATTTGTGGATAGTTATGTGGGATATCATCAAGTGTTGATGGATGAAGATGACGCCGAAAAGACTGCTTTCACCACACCTTGGGGCACTTACTGCTACCGAGTCATGCCATTCGGTTTGAAAAACACTAGAGCAACATACATGAGAGCCATGACTGCCATCTTCCACGACATAATGAATAAGAAAATAGAGGTGTACGTAGATGAAGTGATCGTCAAGTCCAGAACTCAGGGCGATCACGTCCGAGACTTGAGGAAATTCTTAGAAAGGTTGCGAAAGTACGATTTGAAGTTGAATCCGGCCAAATGTGCCTTCGGAGTCCCATCAGGTAAACTCCTAGGTTTCATAGTCAGTATGAGAGGTATTGAGCTGGACCCAACAAAGAGAAAAGCCATCCGAGACTTAACTCTTCCAAGAACGAAAAAAGACGTAATGAGTCTTTTGGGCCGTCTAAACTATATCAGTAGGTTCATCTCCGCAATTAAATGGATGACCGAATGTCAAGAGGCTTTTGAAAAAATCAAAGAATATCTGTCGAATCCTCCAGTCTTAGTCCCGTCGGAGCAAGGGAGACCTTTGTTCTTGTATTTGACAGTCTTGGAAAACTCCTTTGGCTGTGTCCTCGGCAGCAATATGTAACAGGGAAGAAAGTGCAGGCGATCTACTACTTGAGCAAGAAGTTCACCAGTTATGAAGTCAAGTACACTTTGCTAGAAAGAACGTGCTGTGCTCTGACATGGGTTTCTCAGAAATTGAGACGCTACCTCCAAGCTCATACTACTCACCTCATTACCAGACTAGATCCTTTGAACTACATATTCCAGAAACCGATGCCCACCGGAAGGTTGGCAAAATGGCAAATCCTGCTTACTGAGTTCGACATTGTCTATGTCACTCACATGGCAATGATGGCCCAGGCATTGGCATATCACTTGGCCGAAAACCCAATTGATGAGGATTATCAACCACTTAATACCTACTTTCCAAATGAGGAGGTAAACATAATAGAAACAATCCTTGAGGACATCCATGCTTGGAAAATGTTCTTCGACGGAGCGATAAACATTAAAGGTCTAGGGATTGGGGCAATTTTGATCTCTCCCGCCGGCCAGCACTACCCAGCCACGGCCAGGCACCGTTTCTTGTGCAAAAACAATACAGCTGTATATGAGGCCTGTATCATGGGCATGAATATGGCGATTGATCAGAATGTTGAAGATTTACTAATCATGAGAGATTCATATATGATTATCAAACAAGCCCAAGGTGAATGGGAGACCCGAGATGTCAAGCTCCTCCCTTACCGACAGCATGTGGATGATCTTGGCAAGCGATTCGCATCGGTAGAGTTCAGGTACATCCCACGATGTCACAACAAACTGGCTGACGCACAGGCGACACCCATGTCAATCCTTTGGAAATCCAAATCAAGGAAAGACACGGTTATTGCAATGTAATCGAGGCAGGGCCAAATATCCGGCCATGGTACTACGATATCCAGAGGTTCCTGAAAACACAAGAGTACCCTAAACATGCTTTGGAAGATCAGAGAGAACCATCCAGCGACACGTAAGTGGTTTCTTTCAAAGTGGCAAAGTTTTGTACAAAAGATCCCCGGATCTCAATCTATTACGATGTGTGGACGCCAAAGAAGCCAGGAGGATCATGCAAGAAGTACACACATGAGTGTTCGGGCCTTATATGAACATGTATATTTTGGCCAAGAAAATCTTACGAGCTGGTTATTATTGGATAACTATGGAAAAGGACTTTTTCAGCTTCGTCCGGAAATGCCATCAGTGCCAAGTGCACGGAGATCTAATTCATGCACTTCCGATAGAAATACATCCTATGTCAGCACCTTGGCCTTTCGTCGTTTGGGGCATGGACGTAATTGGACCAATCAAACCAAAGGCATCTAATGGGCACAAATTCATCTTGAATTCCATCGATTATTTCACAAAATGGGTCGAGGCCATCACTCTCAAGTCGGTCACCAAAAGGGCTGTGGTAGATTTTGTGCACTCAAATCTTATCTGTCGTTTCGGCATTCCTGCAATTATCATCACAGATAATGCAGTGAACCCGAATAGTCATTTGATAGGGGACATATGCGAATAATTCAAAATAACATATAGGAACTCCACCCCTTATCGGCCCAAAGCCAATGGTGCCATCGAAGCAGCAAACAAAAACATCAAGAAGATTTTGAGGAAAACAATCCAAAGTTCCAGGCAGTGGCATGAACTGTTGCCTTTCGCTTTACTAGGATACCGCACCACATTGCGTACATCATTGGGAGCCACCCCATACCTATTGGTTTATGGAGCCGAAGCTGTGATACCGGCGGAAGTGGAAATTCCCTCACTCCGAATCATTGTCGAAGCAAAAATTAAAGACAACGAATGGGTCAAAACACGATTGGAGCAATTAACCTTAATTGATGAGAAGCGGATGGCTACGATCTGTCACGGTCAGTTGTACCAACAAAGAATGGCTCGTGCTTACAATAATAAAGTGCGACCTAGAAATTTTGAAGTCGAACAGTTGGTGTTAAAACTCATCCTCCCCCACCACCAGGAAGCGAAAGGAAAATTCGCTCCTAATTGGAAGGGTCCGTACATCATCAGGAAAATACTACCGAGAGGAGCATTGTATCTGGGCGATGTCGAAGGAAATGATCCCGAAACTCCAGTGAACACAGACACAGTCAAAAGGTACTATGTCTAAGCTTACTTCAATGATGTCTCGCCGCAGTTTGAGATGATGAAGGCTTTTTATTCCTGCTACCCAAACACTATCCACCCTTTTGCAAACCATTTTGAGCCGGTTACCTTTCTTTGGCTGTCCTCTTTGGAATCCAGAACCACCAATCAATCATTCAAAAAAAATCAATCATCAAATGATACCTGAACTACGTTCTGACTTGATTCTGAAAGGATATGTAGGCAGCCTCTCCCTGAGGTTCAGTCATACCAAACCAAAAATCCAATCATCCCCCGAAATTGAAACTGGTGCAAATGTTATAATGGTTTAGCCACTAAGCTTACCAAATGATTCCATGGTTGTAATCCCGTCCACAATTCCTTTTTCCCGAAAAACTAAGCACAAGTCCTTCGGATCAATTACCAAAGCATGGACGTTAAGAGACATTATCAAAGGAAAGCGAACACTCAAAATAGAAAAAGATAAATGAGAGAGTCTTATGGGTGAAAACCTTCAGGCACCATGAGATGAAGAAAGCAGAGAAAAACAAAATGAGAGAGTCCATTTAGTGAACACTCGCAAAGAGCGCTATCGGGCGACGCTGAGAAGAGAAATAAGAGAGGTCAGTTAGCGAAAACCCGCAAAGGGCGCTATCAGCCGAAAAAGAGGTATCTCATCACTGGAAGTGCTGGCAAGGTTTTTTCATTCGGAAGTATGGATCAATGGGTTTATAAGAAGCCAGAAATGTTAAAGGTCGGGCGTCCAGTCCAAGAAGGATGTCATGACCATTTGAAGTCAGCATGCACCCCAGATAAGTTTTCTTTATCCCTAAAAGGAACATTCCTACTTTTTCTTTTAAATTCATCTTTTCCATTCCATGTTGGTTTTATTTCCTTAGAATCTCTTTAATCTTAGCCCCAAAACTCCGAAACTTGTTACAAAAGAAAAGGTGGCAGAATTGGTTCCACAGGGCTCCGTCTAATAGAAGCCGAGGAAAATACCCCGCCTCAGCTAGAGCATTAGTCCAATCTTGACAGACCTTTACTTGTTGAAATTCCCTAGAGGAAGAACCTTTGAAAAGGGAGAGAGGATCGAAGGCAAAGGTCCCGAGCAATAGAATGAGGCAAAAAAAATCCAACGCCCACACGATCAAATCATCATGAAGGACGGAGAGTTCAAGTTCTGTCAAGTTCGGAAGAATCCCCTTTTAAAGATTTCCGAACAACAAGGTCCTCGATATAAATGAACAATGGTCTAGCAATCAAGTTAATCAAGTCTACAAAACCAAATGCCATTGTAAACTAATAAATTGTTCGTTATTGAACGTTTATAACATGTGCAATCCCGCAACCATGCGAAAAATGGACGCAGCCTAAAAAGGAGGCAATGTACAAGCACGAGAACAGCTTCGTAGCAGAATATCAACCAAAGGCGAGTTTCCTCTCTGATTTTCTCCCCAACGGCATAACCCGTTGAATCTCTTTGGCATAACCCAAGGAGCCGCCTTTTTCTTTTTCCAGGTCTCGGCATAACCTGATGACCCCGACGGCATAACCCATTGGACCCAACGGCATAACCCGTTGAATCCCCTTGGCATAACCCAAGAAGCTGTCTTTTTCTTTTTCTAGGTCTCGGCATAACCCGTTGGACCCAACGGCATAACCCGTTGAATCTCCTTGGCATAACCCAAGAAACCACCATTCTTTTTTTTCAGGTCTCGGCATGACCCAATGACCCCGACGGCATAACCCATCGAACCCAATGGCATAATCCGTTGAATCTCCCTGGCATAACCCAAGGAGCTATTTTTTTCTTTTTCCAGGTCTCGGCATAACCGGATGACCCCGACGGCATAACCCGTTAGACCCTGTGAGCATGTGATTTTTGCCCTAAGCAATAAAATTCCAAAATTAAAATAAATAATATTTTTGTGTGCAATTATATGTTTTGATTAAAATAAAGTGTATTTGTGTGATTGAACAATTAAAAATGAAAATTAGAAAATTTTAAAAAAATAGGTTAAGTATAAATATCACAAATAAAGGAATTAAAAGAAAATTAACAAATAATACAAGTATATTCCGGAAAATAAAGAAAAGTAACAAAAAATGTCAAAAAATATCAGAAAAATTAGAAAAAATAGGAAATTAAAAGAATTTGAATAATTGAATAAAAATATAAAAATAGAGAATAAAATAAAATAAGAAAATACATAAATATAATTAAAATACATGAAAATACACAAAAAACGAAAAATACAGAATTGGGCCAAATGTGTAAGCCCAATGCATATTGGCCCAGGTGAATAAAGAAACCGATCCAATTGTTATGTAACACTCAATCCTGGCCATCCATATACTTAATCTAACAGCTCAATTTGAATCTTTGATTTACAATGAAACGACACAGCTTTGATGAACTAATCTGAGCCGTCCATTTATCAAGATCTAATGGAGATAAGTTAGTCTCCACTTAACTCCCAGACGATATCGTTTAAGGGCATTGGGTCCTGGCTATTGATCAAAGACAATCTAATGGCCATGATCAATTGGTCATCGTGGGTATATATGGCTTGGTCTCTTCAGAGACCAGCCACTTCTCTTCATGCAAAAACCCTAGCCGCCTCCTTGTGTCTTCTTCTCCTCACTTCTCTCCTCACCGGCCATGGAGACTGGCCACCTTTCATGGCCGTCTTTGGCCATTCTCAAACCCCAAATCACTCTTTTTCTACTCTTCTACACCAAACCACCCTGAAAACCCAAAGAAACCCCAAAAGCCCTCTTTTCTTGAAATTCCGACCACCGAATTTCTTCTCCGATGACCACAAACTTTGAAATAGTTGACCAAAATAACACCATTAGACCATCTCACATCGATCTTTAACCCCATAAACTCACTTTCCCTCGAGTCTCACCCACACTTCTCGAATCTTCGAGAACAAGTCGCCGGAACCCTAACTCCGGCAGACCTTACAACCTTACCCACTTTTGTGTCTCTAATACACCCCTCTTTTTCAATATTCAATAAAGACTTCAAGTCTGAAGTCTGAAGTCTAAAAAGAAAAGAAAAGAAAACTGGAAAAAAAAGAAGGAAGAAAGAAAAAGAAAAAGAACAAGAACAAGAAAAGAATAATGGGGAAAGCTCAGGAGACCAAGGTAACGACCCGACCGGTCGTTTTAGAAAATTACGCCCCGATCCCCAATTTAACCATTTCCTTAAGTTCACTTCTGCTATTGTTGTTTGCTGGTAGGGTCGGTTCTGGAATTCAGAGTGTTTTGGGACACTTAGTCCCTAAATAGAAGCTTTATAGTTGGAAAATGGCCCGTAGCGGGAAACATGTTAAGACGACTTCAGAACGGAAATCCGATTGTTCCATTAGCTCTGTTAGGTGATTTCGGGGTTGGGAGCACATTTGGAATGTATTTTGGAGGTCCATAGCTCAATTAGGCTTGAAATGCCGAAGTTGGAAATTTTAGCGAATCCAAACGATAGGTGAGATTTTGTTCTGGGTGTCAGAATGGAATTCCGACAATATCTGTAGCTTCGTTACATGATTTTGGATATGTCCGCAAATTTTCAGGTCATTCAGACGTCGTTTGGTCGGGTTTTAGATCGAATGTGTAATTCGGAAAGTTTTAAGGAAATTAGGCTTGAATTCGATGTGAATTAAGGGTTTTGATGTTGTTAGACGTGTTTGGAGGATTGGAATAAGTTTGAATAAGGTATTAGGATGTGTTGGCGTGTTTGGATGAGGTCCCGGGGGCCTCGGGGTGTTATCGGATGGGTGAACGGGAAGAAAACATGGAAATTGCAGGTTAGGAGTTCTGTTTTTGTTGTTTTCGCTCCTGCGAAAACGGGGCACAGGGGCGAGTCCGCATGAGTGGATAATGGAGCGCTGGAGCGGAGTGGATCGCAGGGGCGGTCCTTTATCCGCATAAGCGCTATCGCAGGTGCCAGAATGAGACCGCAGAAGCGGTCATGAGATGGAATAGGGAATTCAGCAGAAGCGGATATGTGTTCGCTTAGGCGAGTCCGCAGAAGCGGACTCTTAGTCGCAGGAGCGGGAATTTCCGCAGGAGCGGAAGTGGTTCCGCCGGAGCGGACTAGCGGAAGCGGCCCTGGGCTCGCAAAAGCGGATTGGGCCAGCCAGGCCTGGGGTTTCGCAGAAGCGACTAAATGGTCGGGGAAGCGGTTCCGCAGAGGCGGAAAAAGTCCGCAAAAGCGAAAATCGCAGAGGGTTTAATTATATCAGAAGTTAGAAATTTCAAAAACATTCCAAACATTGAGGGCTCGGCTTAAGGGGCGATTAGGGCGATTTTGAAGGAGAATTCGAGGGGTTTCTTCAGGTAATCAATTATGGACTCAAATTATGATTGTTATTGATAATATTATGCAAGTTTTTCATGAAAATGGATGAATTTCGGGTATTTAACGGGGGTTTTCCCAATAGGCTTGAACTTTAGAAAATCAAAGGTTTGAATGGGCAAATGGAGTCCGAATTTAGTAAACTTTATATGCTTAGACTCGTATTGAGACAAGGGTTTTGAATATGTAACTTTCGTGATTTTTCGAGAAGTGTACCGAAAGTCGGGTTTTGGCAACTTGTGGATTTTGGTGTATTTTGAATTGTTTTGATTGGGTAATGCCCAATTGGCCTATTTTGATGTGACTCTATTGATTTTTATCAGATATTATACCTGTGGAGGCTGACATTCACGGCAAGAGAGTTGTCTCTTAGCGGTTTTGTACCGGAGTCGAGGTAAGTGGCCTGTCTAACCTCGTGTGGGGGAACTTTCACCCCTAGGACATTATGTGATAGTTTAAATGACTTGTACACGAGGTGACGGGCATGTACATGCGCTGGTTGTTGTAACACACTTTACTTGAGTTGTCCGATTAGTGATATTTCCTATTCTTAGATGATTAAATTGTTACATTTACCCGGTATTCGTTAGAAAAGCATGATTAGATAGGATTTAACTGTCTAATTGCCTAATTGCCTTACTTGAACTTCTTGATAATTGTTGGCACTAGTTTCGGTGAAGTTGTAGTTAAGCATATTATATTTCTTCTCTCTGTGTTTCTTTATTTGTTGTGTTGGGGGACTGCGGGCTCGATTCCCGTAGATCCTAGGGCTGTGGGTTCGATTCCCAGAGACCCGAAGTGATATTGTTTATGGATTGCGGGTTCGATTCCGGAAGGTTCAAGGGTTGCGGGTTCGATTCCCGGAGATCCTGAGTTATTGATATATTATTGAGATATGGACTGCGGGTTCAATTCCCGGAGATCCCGAGTTATTGATATATTATTGAGATATGGACTGCAGGTTCGATTCCTGGAGATCCTGAGTTATTGATATATTATTGAGATATGGACTGTGGGTTCGATTCCCGGAGATCCTGTGATCATTGAGACACATCTTGAGGTATTGAGACATGGGCTGCCGGTTCGATTCCCGGAGACCCAGAGACGCTGTTATTGGGACTGCGGGTTTAATTCTAGTAGCTCCTGGATTGTTGATTATAGAGTGGGACTGTGGGTTCAATTCCCACAGGTCCTGGACTTGCTGATTGAGTTTCGTTGAGTTGGTTACTTGTTGTTAGCTTAATTGTAGACGGTTGTAGTAATCGCTTTATTGTTGTTATTTCAGATTCATTATTACTTAAACTGCTTATTATTGTTATCTTCATTATGTTATTGTTATCTCTCAGTAGGGCCTTGACTTTCCTCGTCACTACTCCATCGAGGTTAGGCTTGGCACGTACTGAGTACCGCCGTGGTGTACTCATGCTACTCTTCTGCACACTTTTGTTGTGCAGATCCAGGTACATCAGGACAGGCCCATTCTAGGTGATATCAGCAGCACATTGGAGACCTCGAGGTATGATCTGCTACGTCCGCGGATCCGGAGGCCCTCCTTCTATTCTGATAGTTCTAGTAGATGTTTTTCCTTCATTTTGTTGTTTTAGATACTCTTTACACATAGAGCCACAATTGTATTTCTCTTTTAGTTTGTGTTACCCGTGGGATTCCGGGTCTTGGTGGTATTTTTATACAGTGTGATTGACGAGTATATGTGCCAAGCGGCACAGATTACATTCCTATTTATATTATTTTTCCGCTATTTCTTGTTTAAAGTTCATAAACTTGTATATTCCGCAATGTGTTAGTCTTACCTAGCCATGGGGACTGGGTGCCGTCATGACTTGCTCACGATTAGTGAACTCGGGTAGTGACAAGTTGGTCTCAGAGCTCTAGGTTCATAGGAGTCACGGGACACAGACCGGTTACTTAGAGTCTCGCTGATCGATACAAAGACGTCTGTATTTATCTACGAGAGGTTATGTAACTTATTAGGAAACTCTTCAATTCTTTGAATTCCATATCGTGCGCCATTTATTCAGTTGAAGCCTATGTCATATGTTCTTTTGCATCCACTCGTGTATTGAAATTGCGCACTCGGTATCAAGTATGCGCCGACGGTTCGTGACGCTGCAGGAGATGTCAAGGGAGTCAAGAATTTACTCAACCATTGTTACCGCATGTCATCCATATCGATAATGCAAAAGAATTGAGAGATCTTCAATTGTGCACATGGGGGTGCACTAGGTATTGACATTCGGTTGATAAGTACGGTCTTGAGAAGGTTTACTTAACTGCCTAATCGTCATGGTAATGGTAGAATCACAAGGTGGATATAGATCTAAAGATAGTTGGTTGTAATAAAGACTATATGGTTCATATGAGATATCTATTTAGCAAAGGATTCAGCCAGCAGAGATACTGGGGGAAATGAGTTTAACTATCTTAAGAAGGACATGTACCAAACGAATGTCTTGGACTGTCTTATAATGAAGACGTACAAATGACAAAGGCTATTGTCATGGATTAGCAAGATGTATCTTATGGCTTCGTTCCAAGTGAAAGGATTTCACAATCAATGATCAAATTATGGATCATGTGTCATATCAGATTTGGCCTGTGATGTATTGAGGTGCTATTCAAAAAGTTCTTGAAAACTTGCGGATGGGCAAGAGTTGAGGCTCGTATGGTATGTTGTTGGGACTTTTGATGTTCATGTGTCCCTAATAAACTCTACATTTTATTATCAGCAGGGAAATATTTGACAAAGGCTACATGGTGCTTCGTAGGCGTGTGAGAATCATAGTATGTTTTAAGATGTCGTTGGTAGAGAATGCTCGGTGCATGGAGTGAGAAGATGTTTGGTTGTATTGGGATGAGGTCATACCCTATGGTGTTAGAGTGCTAATAGAGCACAGGTGGTTATATTCGTTGAATCAAGTGAGTTGCAGTTGAATAATAGTAAATGACTTGAGAGAATGGTTCTAATGTGTTCGAGAGTCGTGTAATAGTGGCTTTGGGCTAAGTGGGAGAGTCCCACCGCTTAAGATTGGGTCGCATGGTTAATTACCTGTGTGAATTCTGGATACTAGCTTGTTATTATGTTATTGCAGCCACGGGAAAGGACCATGTGTGGTAATTTGTGTATATGTATTGTTGAATGCATGTTATGGTTAGCCTTACTGGCTCATGTTCAAACTTGAGGAAAGATTCATAATTTATGCCTCCTATAGGTGCAGGCTTCGCGGGAAGTGATTCCCCTGGGTGCTTTATCGAGAGGGTATTCATATGTTATAAACATTCAATAGAGTTAGTTGCGTACCGGGGCAAGTCAGGGCCAGATGGTTCTCAATAGCGGTCCTAGTGAATTCAAGAGGTAAGGTGTGGTGTTTGATAATTCTAAGTCTATAAGTACAGTTGAGGCTCAAGCTTTTGAAGCAATTTAGGAAGAAAGACACAAGATGTTCTATGATGTTTTGACTTGTGGCGTAGCAATTGAGAGACATGAAATGGTAGTCATTTTTGAGACAGCATGGCCTCATGATTTAAGGTCACTCGGAGTGAGTGTGGTTGGAATAGGTTAGGTATTGGAGGGAGATATTAACACTTCTAAGATAATCAAGGATAAACTGGAAGGAAGCAGATTGATTAGCCAAAGTTGAGTTGGCATATAGGTGTCAATGATCGGTTCAGGTAACGTGATCGAGGTATGCATGCGATTTGTGGCGGTGCATTTGAGGCTTGTCGGCCGCAGTGATTGATGGTATTCTGAAGTATTCTTCTGTTAGGTCCTATTATGAGTAGGCGGACCTCGGAAAGTGTTATGGTGACTTGGACCACTACTCAGAGATTGGCATGTTCAACGGTTATGAGAACTCGCCTGTGTATTGCTATAGTTCTCCTGAAATGAGTTAAATGGAAAGTCTTATGTGATAGAGTATTAGCCTATCGTCAGTTCTAGAGTTGTGATGGAAATCGTGTCTATTGTATATCGGCACGTGAGGTGCAGTGAGCGGTATGGAATTTGAAGTAAGAACCAAGGTCGCAGTTGGGTCAATGAATGAGATATAAAGAGCTCGGATGAGCAGGAAAGTAGTTTCAATGGTTTAGTAAGATGGGTATTAACGTCAGCATCACTTGAGATCAGTGTTCTGTGGGAAAGGCTTTGCATCCCGGTTAGGGACTCCTGATCGCTTTTCCAGTGTTAGTGCAGCCGGTGGGTTGAATATGCAGGCCCGTTTAATTATTCGGAAGATGGTGGGAGCTTGTCCCACAAGAAGATTGTATAGGTGTGACATGTAGTCACTTGATTGGTTAGAAATTTAAACCAAGTATGAGGATTTTGGTGATATCATCCATTTGAGCATTTATGCCTGGAGGGCACTCCGCTTATTGGGTTATAGACCTGTGAAATATTATTGACTTAGCTTGGCACGACCAGGATAGACTTAAGGTCGGTAGATAGATTTTAATGTGGAAGTGAGCCTTGTGTCAGGCCAGTTGTGTCTCTTCCAGCAATGTGCCCTTTATGGAAGGATAGTCGCGGTCTTATTTCGCGGTTAGTTAACTCATGTAAAGATGTATTGTGCCGTATGAGTGTGAGACGGGTTGGTAAGTTCCTTATGTGTTGAGGTTCCGCTCAGCGGTGATGTTATATGAGCATGATGGCTTTCGAGACTCAGATCATATATCGCACCTTAGTTGTGCTTGAGTTTGTAGCCTATAGTGCTATATGTTTCCTTCTGTCTGATATCAGGCACCTTAGTGTGTTTATGATCGATATTCAGTATTTTGATGTGATGAGCTATTCAGCTCAACATATGACTCCTTGTGTGAGTCTATATTGTTGGGATCGGGTGGCACGCCGCCATGGTTATATTGTTGGGATTGGGTGGCATGCCGCCGTGGTTATATTATTGTGGCACACCGCCATGGTTATATTATTGGGATCGGGTGGCACGCCACCATGGTTATATTGATGGGATCGGGTGGCACGCCGCCATGGTTATATTGTTGGGATCGGGTTGCACGCCGCAACAGTGTGATATTTATTTCAGTGTCTATAATTGCTTTTATGTGTTCTGTTTCCTATTTTTCTGAGGAGGTCCATGTTAATGTGAGAGTTGAATAGTTCTCTCTAGTGTTCGCCTTCCTTTGTATCACGTACGAATTAGTAGATTACTAGCACATTGTGTCATCTTGTGGGGCTTTTGATTATGTCTGAGGTGGCTTATCGCCTGAGCAGTTCGTACTGGATGAGATGAGATTATGGGATTTGGGATCAATTCAAACTGATTATATGAGGTATATTATAGAGGAAAAGATCATCCTCTGGTTTAGGACAAGGTAATGGATCTTTTCAGGAGTATAGACCCAATGAATTGTTGATTCAGTAGTTGGTTATGGACATCGGCACATCTCTTCTGTCGTGTCAGTATTGTAAAAGTTAGAACGAGACCTATGTAGATCATGAGGTGCAATGAAAGCATCTGATTCATTGAATTTTTGGCTAATTTGGTTATGAAATATTATCGTGGTCCTATGGATTTTGTCTTGCAAGGTAAGAATCCAGCAAGGTTATGCAGTCATGTTTGAGGACGGCATTTGAGGAATATTGAGTGATCTCTTGATGAAAACAAGCCTGGCATAGAATTCCGGATGTTGGAATTAGGCTCTAAGACTTAATTCTTTGAACAAGAGGGAACATCTTCAGATTATATCAGGCTAATGTGCTCAGCTGAGTCCTAGATTTATTGGCCCTTTTGAGATTTTGAGGTGTATTGGGGATGTTGCTTATGAGTTGGCCTTACCTCCCAGCCTAGCCGGAGTCCACCCCGTATTTCATGTATCTATGCTCCGGAGATACCATGGTGACCCGTCGCATGTGTTGGATTTCACTTCGGTTCAGCTAGACGAGGATCTGTCTTATGTTGAGGAGCCAGTGGCCATTCTAGACAGGCAAGTCAGGAAGCTAAGGTCAAAGAACATCGCTTTAGTAGAGGTTCAGTGGCGGAGTCAGCCGGTCGAGGAGGCGACTTGGGAGACCGAGCAGGATATGCGCAGCCAGTACCCTCATCTCTTCAACACTCCAGGTATGTTTTTATGCTCGTTCGAGGGACGGACAAAGCTTTTAAGTGTGGGAAGATATAACGACCCGGCCGGTCGTTTTAGAAAATTACGCCCCAATCCCTAATTTAACCGTTTCCCTAAGTTCACTTCTGCTATTGTGGTTTGCCGGGAGGGTCGGTTCTGTAATTCGGAGTGTTTTGGGACACTTAGTCCCTAAATAGAAGCTTTATAGTTGTAAAATGGCCCGTAGCCGGAACAGTGTTAAGACGACCTCGGAACGGAAATCCGATGGTTCCATTAGCTTCGTTAGGTGATTTCAGGGTTGTGAGCGCGTTCGGAATGTATTTTGGAGGTTCGTACCTCAATTAGGCTTGAAATGCCGAAGTTGGAAATTTTGGAGAATCCGAACGATAGGTGAGATTTTGATCCGGGGGTCGGAATGGAATTCCAACAATTTTTGTAGCTTCGTTATGTGATTTTGGATTTGTCCGCAAATGGTTAGGTCATTCGGACGTCGTTTGGTCGGGTTTTAGATCGAATGTTTCGGAAAGTTTTAAGGAAATTAGGCTTGAATTCGATTTGTCCGCAAATGGTTAGGTCATTCTGTTGTTTTCGCTCCTGCGGAAAATGGGGCACAGGGGCGAGTCCGCAGGAGCAGATAATGGAGCGCTGGAGCAGAGTGGATTGCAGGGGCGGTCCTTTGTCCGCATAAGCGGCATCGCGGGTGCGAGAATGGGACCGCAGAAGCGGTCAGGAGATGGAATGGGGAATTCCGCAGAAGCGGATATGTGTTCACTTAGGCGAGTCCGCAGAAGCGAACTCTTAGTCGCAGGAGCGGGAATTTCCGCAAGAGCGGAAGTGGTTTCGCCGGAGCGGACTTGCGGAAGTAGCCCTGGGCTCGCATAAGAGGATTGGGCCAGCCAGGCCTGGGGTTTCGCAGAAGCGACCAAATGGTCGCGGAAGCAGTTCCGCAGAGACGGAAAAAGTCTGCAGAAGCGAAAATCGTAGAGGGTTTAATTATATCAGATGTTAGCAATTTCAGAAACATTCCAAACATTGAGGGCTCGGCTTAAGGGGCGATTTGGGTGATTTTGAAGGAGAATTCAAGGGGTTTCTTCAGGTAATCAATTATGGACTAAAATTATGATTGTTCTTGATAATATTATGCAAGTTTTTCATGAAAATGGAGGAATTTGGGGTATTTAATGGGGGTTTTCACCCTAGGCTTGAACTTTAGAAAATAAAAGGTTTGAATGGGCAAATAGAGTCCGAATTTAGTAAACTTTATATGCTTAGACTCGTATTGAGACGACGGTTATGAATATGTAACTTTCGTGATTTTTCGAGAAGCGTACCGAAAGTATGATTTTGGCAACTTGTGAGTTTAGGTGTATTTTGAATTGTTTTGATTGGGTAATGCCCAATTGGCCTATTTTGATGTTACTCTATTGATTTTTATCAGATACTACACCTGTGGAGGCCGACATTCGCGGCAAGAGAGTTGTCTCTTAGCGGTTTTGTACCGGAGTCGAGGTAAGTGGCTTGTCTAACCTCGTGTGGGGGAACTTTCACCCCTAGGACATTATGTGATAGTTTAAATGCCTTGTACGCGAGGTGACGGGCGTTTACATACGCTGGTTGTTGTAACACACTTTACTTGAATTGTCCGATTAGTGATATTTCCTATTCTTAGATGATTAAATTGTTACATTTACCTGGTATTCATTAGAAAAGCATGATTTGATAGGATTTAACTGTCTAATTTCCTAATTGCCTTACTTGAACTTCTTGATAATTGTTGGCACTAGTTTTGGTGAAGTTGTAGTTAAGCATATTATATTTCTTCTCTGTGTGTTTCTTTATTTGTTGTGTTGGGGGACTGCGGGTTCGATTCCGGAGATCCCAGGGCCGTTGGTTCGATTCCCAAAGACCCGTAGTGATATTGTTTATGGACTGCGGGTTCGATTCCTGGAGGTTCAAGGGCTGCGGGTTCGATTCCCGGAGATCCTGAGTTATTGATATATTATTGAGATATGGACTGCGGGTTCAATTCCCGGTGATCCTGTGATCATTGAGACATATCTTGAGGTATTGAGACATGGGCTGCGGGTTTGATTCCCGGAGACCCAGAGACACTGTTATTGGGACTGCGGGTTAAATTCCCGTAGCTCCTAGATTGTTGATTATAGAGTGGGATTGTGGGTTCAATTCCCATAGGTCCTGGACTTGCTGATTGAGTTTCGTTGAGTTGGTTACTTGTTGTTAGCTTAATTGTAGACGGTTGTAGTAATCACTTTATTGTTTTTATTTCAGATTCATTATTACTTAAACTGCTCATTATTGTTATCATCATTATGTTATTGTTATCTCTCAGTAGGGCCCTGACCTTCCTCATCACTACTCCATCGAGGTTAGGCTTGGCACTTACCGAGTACCGCCGTGGTGTACTCATGCTACTCTTCTGCACACTTTTGTTGTGCAGATCCAGGTACATCAGGACAGGCTCATACCTAGGTGATATCAGCAGCACATTGGAGACCTCGAGGTATGATCTGCTACGTCCGTGGATCCGGAGGCCATCCTTCTATTCTGATAGTTCTAGTAGATGTTTTTCCTTCATTTCGTTGTTTTAGATACTCTTTACACATAGAGCCACAATTGTATTTCTCTTTTAGTTTGTGTTACCCGAGGGATTACGGGTCTTGGTGGTATTTTTATACAGTGTGATTGACGAGTGTATGTGCCAAGTGGCACAGATTACATTCCTATTTATATCGTTTTTTCGCTATTTCTTGTTTAAAGTTCATAAACTTGTATATTCCGCAATGTGTTAGGCTTACCTAGTCGTGGGGACTGGGTGCCGTCATGACATGTTCGCGATTGGTGAACTAGGGTCGTGACAACCAATCATGCAAGCTAAGTCCCCTCTCCATCTCTTTATTTTGTTTTATTGATTCAACATGCTTTTCTGTGTTTAAATCTGTTTTCTTTAATTTAGTTGATTAATTAGTTGCATGTTTAGTTTAGCTTCTTTCTTTGATATGCTTTATGTTATAACTCTGATTTTCTTTTGATAACATGCTTCATTAGTTTCTTTGATAATCCTGTCTATTACACTTAATTAAATATGCTCGAGCCTTTTTTAAGGTTTTTGTGAGTTTGAACATGAAAATATTCTGAATATATCCCTTTGTGTCAAATTTGTTATGCTATGCCTAAATCTGAGTTGTGAGTTGTTTAATTGAAATTCAACCATATTCAAATTTCTCTCTGAGTTTTGGTTAGATGATAAATGATTTCTGATTTGTGGCTATGTGTGCAAATTGATATAAAAGGCTATGTTTGTGATAAGTTCATGTTCTAGACTACAATTAGTCTTAAGGGGATATTGGTTATAGCTGTAATAGATAAGTAGTTAGATAATTGGATAATTCTGAAAGTATGTTAAGTAGGTTAAATGGCTAGAAATGAAAATGACATAAAAATGGTTACAATTGAAATAATATAAAGAGTGGCTAGTTCTGAAACTGGCCAACTCTGTAATTCCTTAGGCTTAAATCTAATTGGATAGTACTGAAAATGGCCAATTCTGTAATAATATACTTATATCTGAAACTAGCTAAGGTCTTAATCTAATTCTAAGTGGCCAGTGTTATAATAATGACTAATTTTGCAAAGCCAAGTCCAAACACTGGATTGGCTAAAATTTAAAAGGTTTAATCCTTAACAAATAAGCAGGCTAGTCATGCAAATCAATTCTAATAGACAGTAATGAAAACATTACCTCTTAAAAGAGGTCAAAATTAAAATAAAATTAAAAGTTCAAATATGGCCAAGTCTTAAATGACTTATAAATGCTGGCCAGTAGTTAAATAAGGTATAAACTGTACACCCAAACCTTAGATAGGTCGGGTAAATAATAATTAATAATAGGGGCAGAAAAGGATTGAAAAATGGCATAATTGTAGATTTAATAGAGCCTATAAGGACAAATTAGATATTTAAGCCTAGTATTTCTGCAATAATGAACAAAACAAAGGGTATATTAGACCCAACAAAAAGGCTTAATGGTTAATAACCTTAGCAAGTGAGGGTACATTAGTAATTGACCCTAAATAGAAGCCAATAGATCTCCCTAGAACCTTCCAACAAATGCTGGAAGGCATTTTTGAATCTGAAATTAGTACCAAAGTGTAATAAACAAAAGAATTAAGGGGAGGGAATTGGGAATAACTTTTTCAAATTTCCCCCTAAAAAATTTCACCATTCGCATCTATAAATAGGCTTTAATTAAGCCTGAATAAGGGATGGATTTTTAAAATTCAGAGAATACATTCTCAAATTAAGAAAACTATTATATTCTAAGAGCAATTTCTAGGTCTTAGTCGAGCACTATTCTGAAAATCTGTTAGGAATCCTCTGTTATCTCCTGTGTTTTGCTGGGTTTCTACAGGTTTTCTTCAACTGTGCTATTGGATTGCTATTTTGCTGAGCCTAGAACTCTTGTTCGATTGTTGATTTCTATTGTGATTGCTGTGTTAATTCATTTCTGCTGCTGTTGCTTTGCTGCTGTGATCAACTGCTTATTCATTTCATTTTGCTCCCTTAGACTCATAAGAGTTTGTTTGCTGAATCAGGTACACAACTTCTATTCGAGCAATGTAACTGAAGTTGATTTCAACAAATGAAAAGCATAATTTGAATTTGAAAGCAAATTATGTCATTTGTTTTTTCTTATTTTTCAGTGTATAAGTAGTTAATCTGTAATTCTGATAGGAAATGATTGTATAATTGATAGATGAGGCACGAACTGGTGCTGGAAAACAATGTAATAGAGTAATATGTAGATTAGTGTAGTAGTAGTAATCATAATCACTTAGACTTAGTAAAATAGGTTAATAATTGAATTAACTCGACAAATTTTGAAAAAACAAGCTCGTAACAGATATATTCATAACAATATTAGCATGTGATAGTTAGTTTAATTCGATATCTGTTAATTCATTTTAAACAAGTTAATAGTGATTGGAAATGATATAGAGTAAAACCTGTTAATTAGTTAATTGATATAGAGTAAAACCAGTGGTCAAACACGAAGTAAATAATCATGTGACTAATTAGTTTGTTACACATTTAGCTTATTGCTTTAACACGATTAATCTCTGATAGTTAAAGAATGGAATTATAATTAGTGAATTGTTAAGTAATAATCCTGTTTCATATAGTTAAGTAGTATTCTGTCACTTTTAGTCAATAATTAATCTGCTTCAGTAGTTTAAAAATAGATAATAAAATAAAAGAGGCAGTCTGTTGGTCGAATATGATATTATTAGATATTTGAGATTTGGAATAGATATTGTTAATCCTGTATTGATTATTTCATCTTCATAATAATACATTTTTGAATTTATTCTCCTTTGATTTCAATTATGTGTATATAATGAATCTCTTTTTCTGTTTCTCCCTTTTAATCTCGTTTGGTTTGGGCCTAGTGAATGGCGTAGGCCTGGATCTGAATTGTTTCGAAACTGGGCTTCTGAGTGTAGACTTCAGCATAATCTGGGGTTTCTGAAACCCAGATGCAAAAGCTAGACTGTTAATTGTGAGCCCAGATGTCCAGGCCCAACAATATAAAGGATAAAACCTGGACTTATGTTCTGAAGTTATAAGATAATTAAAACTGATTAAGGGAAAACCAATGGTAGAAAATATAGTTATGCATTAGGATTGGACTATAAAAATTGAATGGGATGAGCCTCGTATGAAAACGAAATAGCGGGGCCCCAATATAAACGAATAACAAAAATGATAGACTCGGGAAGGTCATCAGCGAATTCCACGATCTTTCCAAAAGAATAACAATCTGTTAGATGATATAGGCGTGATTCTAAAATATACTTTCCCTAATACGAGTGCACATCTAATGTGTTAAAAGTCACAGGCGTACTGGTTGCGGTGTTACTCGAAAAACATTTTCTCAACGTCGTGATTCGTAAAATATTTAAAGTGAAATATGTACACATTGTTTAAAAGCATATAGTGAAATCAATTAAAATCAAGAACAACAGTTGAGCAGCCGTGCTGAAACCACGGAATCCAGGAGTGCCTAACACCTTCTCCCAAGTTAACAGAATTCCTTATCCGGATTTCTTGTTGCGCAGACTATTAAACAGAGTCAACTTCCTCGGATTCGAGATTAACCGGAGACTTGGGACACCATTATTTTCCCAAGCGTCTCTGAAACTTTTAATAAAAATCCCGAACCGATTGTCCTTTAATTGGAAAAACTCCTTCCTCGTTGATATTATATCTTTTCCCGGGTATTTATAATATTCAGGTATACCTTATTCTCATGTCCGTGGAAATAAAAAAGGTAGTAAAAAGGGAGGTGTGACAGCTCTGGCGACTCTGCTGGGGATAAGCAACCCAGAACTTCGGTTCAGGGTTTAAGAATTTGAGCTCGATAGAATTGCCGCTCTTGATGTTATTTGACTTCATTATATGCTTTGATCAACGTGCTACGTGTTTTTATCGCTTTGATATTACGTGGATTGTATATATAGAATTGTGTCGAAAACCCTTCTCTTCTTTACCTCCGGGGATGTGCTTACTGGTTGAGATTCCCCTTTCTGTTAAGTTATACCCAAAATAAGAAATAGAGGCCGGATAAGTTACAAAGCCGAACGACCCCGCGGGTCCTTAGTACGTAGCCCCTCCTCGATCCGAGTTGTCCACTTGGGTACACGGTCTAGTACCATATGAAACAATAAGATGTCGAACATAGGTCTAGGACGATTATTTGCATCAAAACTGACTTAGGGGACTCAACACAGGGGTTGGGTCCGTCTAGGACAGGTGACCTAGAATATTAAAGACCGAACATATTATATGTTGCATTTTAATTGTCTTGGATCATTATGCGGACCGGCAAAATTCTCGAAAAGCAAAAGAAAGAGAAAATTCTGAAAAAAGAGTATTGAAAGTATAGCAAAGGTTGTCGAAAATTTGGAAAGAAAAATCTGAAAAAATAGGAGGAACAATGTTGTTGAAATAATTGGTCACATAATCTGACCGAACCATGCAGGTTTGATTCTCGCCATTAGGTGGGATACGTAGGCAACCCTTGATGGGTCCAACCACCCTTTTAGAAAATGACCAAAAAATATTGAGTTTTAGTTTCAAATAATTGAAGTGATTGCTATTTTTGGAAATGGCCGAATGTTCCGAAAGGACGCCGAAAGGCTATTTTGGCAAAAATGGCAACTTCGAAATCATGTCTTTTTCTTTCAAAATAAATAGCTTGAAAAGGTTAATACTTTCAGAAAATTAAAATTGTCTTTGAAAAATAATTTTCCTTTTCTGAATAAAACTGCCTTTAATAAATGTGCAGGATGAGCACAGTACAAAATGAACCCTTCACCTTAATGAATAAAATCACTTTGGAGTTGAGGCTATGGTGGAATGATATGGGTCAAGAAGGAAAATCTTGGGTCAAACACTATTTAAAGGATCTTACGGGATTGATTGACATAATTCCCCGTGGTGATATTATTCTGAAACTTATCACTTGTTGGGATCCCGCACATAATGTTCTACACTTCTCAGACTTCGAGCTCACTCTTACCTTAGAGGAAATTGCTTATTATATCGGGAAAGATGAGGTTCCTCTGAAAGAAAAATACCCGGTGGCTCCGAGGGCGATAACAGTGCACAGATTCTTCAATTCTTTGAAAATTGCTAGGAACGTACATAAAGAAGACTTGGCAAATGGATTTTGTTCTTTAAGTTTCATTCTACAGTAGATATGGTCATATCGGGGGATTCAATGACCCTACGAACAAGCTCTTCAGTAAATCCAACCGAGTCAAGTGGGAAGAGCATAGGCGCTTTGCCTTTATAGTGGCGTTCTTCAGATTAGTCATATTCCCGAGGAAAGATGGAAACATTGATACAAGGGTCGCCGGGGTGGCCAATACTCTTCTTGTGCAAGATAATAGCACACTGGCACCAATGATTATAGCTGATATCTTCCGTGCCCTCACATCCTATAAAGCGGGGCATGACTTCTTTGAGGGTTGCAATTTGATTCTCCAGATTTGGTTGATAGAACGTTTGTGTCGTCATCCTCCGTTCTTGAGTTATGGGACGTCTGAGAAGACATGCATTGAAGAGTTTTATATGAGAACAAAATAAGTTAAGCTGCCAGAAGGAGAAAAAGGTTGGACTTCATACTTGCGATCGTTGACTGCCAGCCAAATTGATTGGGCATACAGATGGTTGCCCCTCGATGAGGTGATATACATGCCAACGGAAGGGTCGCATTTCTTGATCATGGGTCTTAAAAGCATTCATCCTTATGCACCTTACAGGGTACTACGACATCTTGGGAGATATCAGGTTATACCAAAAGACGGGGACCTCACCTTACAAGCGGTAGAAATCAGTCAGGACGGACAATTCCCGGAAGCAAAGATTCGACAGATTTGGAATGAATGCCAAAGCTTGAAGGTAGACACTTGTGTGGGAAATCGAGCTTAGGGAGAAGTATCACCAGGGTTTGCTGCATGGTATCGCCAGGATGTCGAGCATGATAGACCAATGAAAAGGCCTCACATTCAAGAACTGGCCGAGCAGTCTAAGGAGCACAGAGATTGGGTGGCTAGAGAAAATAAGTATAGAGTCAAGATCAACGCATTAGAGAAACAATTTCGAGATCTCAAATTCGAGAGCGGCTTACAAGCAGCATCCGACGAGGGAGAAAACAAGCAGCTGAGAAAAGAGAATGAAATCTTAAACGCTCAAATTGCAAATATGAAAATTGTAGCCGAAACCCCAGTTCGCTTAGCCCGAGATGAGAAATTGATTGAAAATCGTCGGCGCAAAGCGAATGACTATAGCTTCAATCTTGATAAAGCAGAAAAGGAGTTAGTCGGGGTTCGGAGACAACTGGCCAGAAATGCCAAGGAAAAAGCTAGAATGGTTCAGCAATTACAAGATGAACACAAGGTTGAGGTAGCTTGATTGATAAAGAAAGAAATTACAGCCGAAGTCAAAAGTAACAAGCAAACCAAAGAGTTTGAAGTAGAGAGAGAACATTGTTACATGGCTATGGCTTGGTTAGAATTTGAGTTACAACAACTACAAAAGGAGAACCAACAAACCTTAGACGCTTGCGCCAAACAGATTAGCAGGCTTCTTCA
The DNA here is from genome assembly GCA_032618575.1 of Nicotiana noctiflora. NCBI lineage: Eukaryota > Viridiplantae > Streptophyta > Magnoliopsida > Solanales > Solanaceae > Nicotiana > Nicotiana noctiflora. Next base: position 10,691 of record JASVEL010003808.1, on the reverse strand, counting down.
GGAAAAATTGGTCATCCGAGAAAGAATCATCAACATTGCTCAGTACACCACTAGGAAATGCCAATTGTGTGAAGATATGTCCCAGACAACATTCACATCAGCAGTAAAGTTTTTTGTAAAGCAAGTAATGTCTGACCTAGATAAACTCCAAAGTGGATTAGCATATAGGTCTTCGGCAAGACAGAAAGATGTCTCGCGGGCACTAGGAGCATTAATGTATTCGTAGGGCACGTATTTTGTATTGGTATTTCTTCTGCATTTGTAGTACAACATCGTTTGTAATCAATGTTTTTTAGTATCAATGAAAAGTTCAAAAGAAGTTGTTATCATTCTCTTTCCATTTTATACAAATTGTCTGGGCGATAGGAAAACATGTAGGAACGGAAAACAAAATTAAAAATGAAAATATGGGAAAAGAAGAAAACAAGAAAAAAGAAAAAGACGAATAGAAAAACAATAAAAAACATAGGTGAAAAGAAAATGGTGGTTCAAGGAGGAATAAATGCCGAAATGATGCATAATGATCAAGGAAAAAGTTGTGATTTTAATCATTACATTTTACCCCTTATGAGCTAACTAGTTTTGTTGTTGATGAGTATCAGATTTTCAGCTGGCAACTGGCATTCTGGCACATCACAATTACAATAGACGTTCAAAAGCTATGTCTAAGGCTGTAACCCAGGAGATTGAACCTACCATCATGGACCGGTACATGAAGAAGAGGTTGTAGATGTTACGGGTATGAAAGAGGAGATGTATAAACTAAGGCATCAAATGTCGGAAATGTACCAAGCCTGATCTAGGGGTCAGCCTTTGCCCACCTATCCAGCCAATTCAGCATACGTCCCTCCCACAAATGCAAATCCTGAACCACCTACCATGAACCCATACTCCACGTACCCAAATTGCCAACACTACTATGCCACAACTTCACAGTCACCACCACAACTATCCAAACAAGTTCCACTACAACCACCTCAGGTCGCTCCGGTATATGTGGCACCACCACTTGCTGCTTTGCGCAAATCATCGAGTGAACCAGTGTTCCATGTTCAGGACACTCATTATTATCCATCGGAGCCAACATTCAGGCAGCATGACTCCTATACACCACTTATGGATATGATGGAAGAAAAACCTGTCAGAAACTTGGAGCAAGAAGAGATGGCACGGAAGATGAGAAGTCTAGAACAATCTTTCGGTAACATACAAGGGCTAGGAGGCCAAGTGAGCATCGCGTATAAAGATTTATGTTTGTTTCCGGAGGTGCAGCTCCCAACTGGATTAAGCTACCTAAGTTTGATATTTACGACGGGCATGGGGATCCGGTAGCCCATATAAGGGGTTATTGTAGCAAGATGCATGGAGCAGCGGGAAGAGATGAATTGTTGATGGCTTATTTTTGCTAGAGTTTGAGCGGTTCTACACTGGAGTGGTATACCCGTCAGGATCACACTAGATGGTTCATCTGGGATGATCTAGCTTAGTCATTTGCCAACCACTTCCAGTACAATTTGGAGATAATTCCAGACAAGCTGTCGCTAATAAAAATAGAGAAGAAACCCGGGGAAAGTTTCCGGGAGTACGGGTTTAGATGGACGGAAAAAGCTGCACGGGTAGACCCTCCCATGAAGGAAACAAAAATGGTGGACTGCTTTCTACAGGCTTTAGAGCCTACTTACTATGGTCATCAGGTATCAACAATTGGGAAAACTTTCAATGAGGTGGTGAAAATGGGAAGTTTCGTAGAAGAGGGATTGAAAACCAATAAGATCATGAGTTTTTCGGCTATTAAGGCCACGAATCAGGCGATACAAACCGGAACTGGGGGATCTATTGGTAAAAAGAAGAAGGAGGATGTCGTAGTTGTTGAAAGTAGATCATGGTCTCGGGGCCAAAATACGTATCATCACCCACTTCGTCCATACCAACCATACCGACCAGCACCCTACAACCCACCTCCACCATATTATCCTCCCACCACTCCATATTTTTCCGTCCCACATGCTCAACATTACCCACCGCCTCCACATGTATGGTGAGCCCAAACTCCACAAAACGTCTACCACACACAAAACACTTACCCACCTTCCAGAACATATAAAAATCCAAATAGACCCAACTTCCGCCCAGATCCGGAAGTAAGAGGAAACAGAGCCCAAACAAGGAAAACATTCACTCCGTTAGGGGAGTCATACACCAGTATTTATCATCGCCCGAGGGAGCTAGGGATGCTAAGCCCAATTGAGCCAAAACTTCCAAACCTACCGCCCAGAAACCTTGACCAATCAGTCCGATATAAATATTGTTCCGGGGCGTCGGAACATGATACTGAAAAGTGTTGGCACTTGAAATCCGCCATACAAGAGCTTATTGATACCAGAGGGAAATGCCTACGGAGATTTCATTGTTATCATTGCTAATCCATTCTTGAAAAAGATGAAAGCTCAAGACTTTACAACAGTAGAGCAGTTGAGGCAAATGCCTACGCAGATTTCATTGTTATCATTGCTAATCCATTCTGAAGAGCACAGGAAGGCGTTGATGAAAATTCTGAATGAAGCACATGTGCCCGAGAAAATTTCAGTCTGCCATCTTGAGAAAATCACGAATAAGATATTTGAGACAAACAAGATAACATTTTCAGATATTGAATTGCCACTTGAAGGGACAGAGCATAACAAAGCACTATATCTCACAGTTAAGTGTGAAGAATCTGTGGTTACCCGTGTTCTGGTAGACAACGGGTCAAGTGCCAACATTTGCCCACTCTCAACCTTGGGAAAGCTGAAGGTTAGTCCTGATATAATTCGTCGAAACAATGTGTGTGTACGGGGCTTTGATGGAGGAGGCAAGAATACTCTAGGGGACATTGTGTCTGAAGTTACTATCGGACCGGTGGACTTCACTATGGAGTTCCAAGTGCTAGATGTTGCTGTTTCTTACAATCTGTTATTGGGACGTCCGTGGATCCATGCGGCGAAAGCCATACCATCTTCTCTGCATCAGATGGTGAAATTTGAATAGGAACAACAGGAAATCATAGTGCATGGAGATGATGATGTCTGTAACACCATAACATCGTCCGAAAAAACTGAAGGGGACAAGGGCCCGTGGGTATATCAAGTTATGAATGCTGTGGTGGTTAATAAAATATCCGAAGAGGAGAACATACCAATTCCTACACTGGCTCCTACAGCATTAATGGTAGCTAAAGAAATGATCAGAAATGAGTTTGCACCGGGGAAAGGTTTAGGGATAACTCTACAACGGATAACACATCCAGTCCACTTACCAAGAAATAATGACACTTTTGGCCTGGGTTTTAAGCCTACTATTGCCGATATCCAAAGAGCGAAGAAAATGAAGAAGAAAAGTTGGACCCTCCCAAAACCTATTCCAAAATTATCCGATTCCTTTACTAGGCCTGGCACACAAAAACATTTGGCGACTGCTATGCCAAGTTATGGTTAAATAAGGCCAGATGCGGAGCTTCTAGCAAGGTTCGAGATGCTATTTGAGGATGTAAATATATTGGAGATGGGTGAGGGAACGAGTAGAATGGATGTTCAGTTCGTGGGACCCAGCACTGCACTTAATAATTGGGAAGCTACTCCTCTTCCGATTAGGAGGGAGTTGTGGTAGTTAGCCTTAAAATATTTCAGTTTTAAAGCTGTTTTGTTTTGTAATCCCACACCCCATCAAAAACAAATGTATCTAATCTTTGTTATCCTTTTGAAAAAAATCAATGAAATGCAATTTCTTTCTTTCTTCCACTTTTGCCTTATTTTATTTTTCTTCTTTTTGTACAGTTCAATAATTGCTGATTCCAATGATATGTCATGCATGAAGGATTTCGGTCCAGTCTTGATAATCGAATAGTTATACAGGAAATTGAAAGTGAACATGAAGTAGAATATGGGGATAAGGAAATACTGGAGGAAATCAGTAAAGATTTGAATCAATATGAGGAAAAACCCAAACCGAACTTAAATGAGACAGAATCTATTAATCTGGGGAGTGAGGATAATGTCCGAGAGACAAAGATCAGTGTTCATTTAGAGGCTTCCCTCAGAGAAGATCTAATCAAGTTTTTACATGAATACAATGACATATTTGCTTGGTCTTATGATGACATTCCCAGACTCAACACTGATCTGGTGGTACATAAATTGCCCATTTATCCGGAATGCCGGCCGGTAAAACAGAAGCTAAGAAAGTTTAAAACGGACATCACTGTGAAAATAAAAGAAGAAGTTAACAAGCAATTCGAGGCGAAGGTCATACGGGTCACCAAATATCCCACCTGGTTAGCTAATGTTGTGCCAGTTCCGAAGAAGGATGGAAAAACCAGGGTGTGTGTTGACTACAAGGACCTCAACAAGGCTAGTCCAAAGGATGATTTTTCGTTGCCAAATATCCATATACTGATTGACAATTGCGCCAAGCATAAAATTGGCTATTTTGTGGACTGTTATGCTGGTTATCATCAGATCCTAATGGACAAAGAAGATGAAGAAAAGACAGCCTTTATCACGCCTTGGGGAACATATTGTTATAGGGTGGTGCCGTTTGGGCTGAAGAATGCCGGGGCTACATATATGAGGGCAATGACCACTATGTTTCATGGTATGATGCACAGAGAGATAGAAGTGTATGTGGACGATGTCATCATTAAGTCCAAAAGGCAATGTGACCATGTCAAAGATTTGAGGAAGTATTTCCATAGGCTCCAAAGATATAATCTCAAGCTCAATCCTGCAAAGGTGTGCTTTCGGGGTGCCTTCAGGAAAGTTTCTGGGATTTATAGTAAGCCGACGTGGTATTGAATTGGATCCGTCGAAGATAAAATCAATCCATAATTTGCCTCCGCCGAGGAATAAGAAAGAAGTGATAAGTATATTAGGCAGGTTAAGCTATATCAGCAGGTTCGTTGCTTAGCTGACGTCAACATGTGAGCCTATTTTTAAATTGTTGAAGAAAGATGCTGTGGTAAATTGGACCGATGAATGCCAAGAAGCCTTTGATAAGATTAAAGAATATTTGGCCAATCCTCCAGTGTTAGTTCCTCCGGAACTGGAAAGACCTCTAATCTTGTATTTGATTGTGCTAGACAATTCTTTTGGCTGCGTACTGGGGCAGCATGATGAGACGGGAAAGAAAGAACAGGTGATATATTACCTCAGTAAAAAGTTCACATCTTATGAGGTACACTCAGTTAGAAAAAATGTGTTGTGCACTAACTTGGGTTGCTCAGAAACTGAAGCATTACCTGTCGCTTATACCACATATCTAATATCACGATTGGATCCATTGAAGTATATATTTCAGAAGCCCATGCCTACAGGAAGACTTGCTAAATGGCAGATTCTGCTCACAGAATTTGACATCATCTATGTAACACGCACGACAATGAAGGCGCAAGCAGTTGCTGATCATCTAGCAGAGAATCTAGTGGATGACGAATATGAGCCGCTAAAGACATATTTTTTGGATGAGGAGGCAATGAATGCTGAAGAAGTAGAGCAAGATAATAAGCCAGGTTGGAGAATGTACTTTGACGGAGTCGTCAACAGTAAAGGAGTAGGAATTGGAGCAATACTTATTTCAGAAACGGGTCAGCATTATCCCATTGCCGCTCCGCTTCGATTTTTCTGTACCAACAATATGGCTGAATATGAAGCGTGTATATTGGGACTGTGTGATGACCTGGACCATCATCATGTGAGTTATCACCCCGTTATCCCCGTTATGTACTTGTTAATATTGCAATATGCATGTTGGGCGAGTCTGCGTCAATCCGGGTTGAGTTAGGTTGGAAATGATTCAAATAGTCTCTTAGAAAAGTCAGCTGGATGTTGACTTGTGAGTTAGAGAGCTCGGAATCAAATTCGGATGATCCGGTCAGCTCCGGGAGGTCATTTATGAGCTAGGAGAGCGATCGGAAGTGAATTTGGAGGTCCGGTGTAGTTTTAGGCTTGAATTGGCTAAAGTTGAGTTTTGGCGATATTCGATCGATAGGTGAGATTTTGATCTGGGAGTCGGAATGGAATTCTGACAGTTGCAGTAGCTCCGTTAGGTGATTTTGGATGTTCCTGCAAAATTTTAGGTCATTTGGAGGTCGTTTGGTTGGGTCTTTGGCCGAATGTCGGTTGCGGAAGTTTGAATGAAAACTTAGGCTTGAATATTCTTGGATTCAATGTTTTCCGTGTTTAAGGGCGTGTTTTTATGATTGGAATAAGTTTGTATCGTGTTATGGAGTATGTTGGTGGTTTTCGTTGGGGTCCAGGGGGCCTCGGGATGAATTTGGGGGTCCAAACGGACCATTTTTGGCCTAGGTGAGCAGCTGAACTGTTGCAATTTCTGCAGTAAAACTTTGTTCTTCGCGTTCGTGTAGGGGTCCATGCGTTCGTGAAGAGTATCGGAGAGTTGGGATCTTTTGTTCATCGCATTCGCGAGAAGAGGAACGCAAACGCGTAGGGTCAGGCCTGGGAGCATCGCGTTCGCGAGGGGGGTGCACGCGTTCGCGTAGGTCTAGGAGGTTGGTCATCACGAACGCGGCTGGAAGCCTCGCGTTCGCATAGAGTAAATCTGGAGGCTGTTGCATTTGTTCATCGCGAACGCATGAGTAGGGTCGCGTTCGCGAAGGGTTAAATGGCTGGGCAGTGAATTTAAGTCCAGAACATTTCAGATGCGGGTATTCATTCATAAACCTCCATTGTTGAGTCTTAGAGAGAGAAAGTGACAGGAAATTGCTGGGATTTCATTGGAAAACTTTATATGCATAGACTCGTGTTGGGACGAGGATTCCGAATATGTAACTTTTGTAATTTTTCGAGAAGCGTACTAAAAGTCGAGTTTTGACAACTTTGTGGGTTTTGGTGCAATTTGAGTTATTTCAAATGGGTTGTGTGCAATTAGCATGTATTGACGTATTCTCTATCAATTTGACCAGATTCGACATCTGAGGCAGTTGAATTGCGAGGAAAGCGCAAGGCGAACTAAGGCTTCTACCAGATCGAGGTGAGCGGTGGTAGTAAATAATGTACTGAGGGTTTGAAACCCCGTACTTGAACTTTACAGTGCTATGTTGAGATGAGACACCCGTCATGTGACGGGCGTGGTGACATTGTGATTGGGGGATTGGACTTGGTCCTTCCCGGCTGATAGTTTATTGTGTATTATGACTGTGAATGAGCTTATAACTGTGTAGTTGGGCTGGTAGCCATGTTTGGGGCCTTGTGCCGATCTGTAGAGAATTAGGGAAACCTGTAGAACTAGGTGACCCTTATATCATGTTGAAAACTTACACTGAGCCGTAGTATATCATGCCGAATACATACAATCAGCCGTAGTTATAGCTGTATAGCATATCATGAGCCAATACTAAATGTGTATTGTGAGAGAGAGGGTGGAAGTTCCCTGATTTAGCTGAGTGGGCCTGAAAGGCCAAGTCTATACTGACTAGGATAGGGTCGAGGACCCATTATGAGGCATTATATATATATAGACAGGGTCAAGGACCCACTGTGATATATTATATTGGGCCTGAGATGCCAAGTATATACTGATTGGGATAGGGTCGAGGACCCATTATGAGGTATTATCTATATATACCTATATTGGATCGGGCTGCACGCCGCAACAGTATATATATTGGATCGGACTGCACGCCGCAGTAATATACATGTGGGACGGACTGCACGCCGCAGTAATATACATGTAATATACATGTGGGACGGACTGTACGCCGCAGTATTATTGTGCTTGGGCTGTAGGAGCCCCTTCGGAGTCTGAGTCTGCACACATTCTCAGTGAGCGCTGGAGTATATTATGGGATCGGGCTGCACGCCGCAGCAGTATAGTCATATATGTATATATAAATATTGGATCGGACTGCACGCCTTAGTAATATTTGTGTGGATCGGGCTGCACGCCACAGTATCATAGCGCTTGGGCCCAGGGAGCCACTCCGAAGTCTGTATACACCCCCAGTGAGCGCCGTCGACGTTAAATGGAGTGGGCTACACGCCGCAGCGTTATATGTATTGGAGCGGGCTGCACACCTCATCATTATACTTATACATATCCGAATGTGTACTTAAATACTTATACAATATAGACATATGTATATGTTTACATACATTGAGTTGGCTGTACACCGTAGTGGTACGAGTGAGGATTTGGTCAGTGTGGGACCTTGTTGAGATAGATGTGGACTGGAGATCAGAGTATTCACCGTAGTGATGACTTACCTGTGAGGTTGCCTTAGAACTGTTTAGTGATAGTACTGGAGTTTTTATTTTCAGTTATTATTTATTATTGTTACTCAGTGAGTTGAAATATACTCACCCCACTCCCCTGCACTTTTTGTGCAGATTCACAGGTGCTAGAGAGCAGTTGAGCTGTTGCAGCTGCTTATTCATATCTACTTTACGGAGACTACGAGGTAGCTACCGACGTCCGCAGAACCTGTTTTCTCCGTCCTTATCATTTTTTTCTTTCATTTTGCCTAGACTTGTTTGTATAGGTTGTTTTATTCTGTAGAGGCCTAGACTTACGACACCATGATTTGGTTGGGACCGTATTTTGTATGCTTTTATTATTACGTTTATCATTTTGATATGAACACTTGCTATTTAAGGTTAACTCTATCACCTGAAACTAATAATTGGCTGGTTTAATGGATAATATGATCGGGCTTGCCTAGCATTGTGTTGGGCACCATCACGACCAGGGTTTGGGTCGTGACAGACTGAGGATGGCAATAGATATTGGTGTTTAAGAGATTTTGGTCATGGGTGACTCGGATCTTTTGGTACATTAGATTAAGGGAAAATGGGAGACAAGAGATTTAAAGTTGATACCTTATCGGCAACGTCTACATGAACTATCTCAGAGATTTCAATCTATAGAGTTCAAACACATCCCAAGAACGCAGAATAAAGTAGCAGATGCTCTGGCCACATTATCCTCTATGTTGCATCATCCCGATAAAGCTTATGTAGATCCACTACAAATACAGGTGCATGATCAAACTGCTTATTGTTTTACTGTGGAAGAAGAACTTGATGGGGAACCGTGGTATCATGATATCAAAGAATACTTGAAGACATGAAAGTACCCAGAACAAGCCACTGGAGATCAGAAGAGGGCTATAAGACGATTGGCAAACAGATTTTTCCTCAGTGGAGGGATTATATATAAAAGAACACCAGATTTGGGATTATTGAGATGTGTGGATGCGCAACAAGCTGACACAATTAAGACTGAGGTACATGCAGGAGCTTGCGGACCTCATATGAGTGGATACATTTTAGCAAAGAAAATACTGAGAGCATGATATTATTGGCCCACCATAGAGCGTGATTATATTAGATATGTGAGGAAATTCCATCAATGTCAAGTACATGGAGATTTGATTCACTGTCCACCCTATGAATTACATACAATGTTTGCACCTTGGCCATTTGTTGCCTGGGCATGGATGTCATCGGACCAATAGAGCCTGCAACATCTAATGGACACAGATTTATCTTGGTCGAGATTGATTATTTCACTAAATGAGTGGAGGTGAAGACATTTAAGGCAGTGACAAAGAAGGCGGTGGTGGATTTCGTGCATGAAAATATTATATGCCGCTTTGGAGTTCCTAAAGTAATTATCATAGACAACGTGGCAAATCTGAATAGTCATCTCATGGCAGAAGCATGTCAAAGATTCAAAATCCTGCATCGTAACTCTACACCTTACAGATTGAAGGCAAATAGAATAGTAGAAGCTGCAAATAAGAATATAAAGAAGATTCTCAGAAAAATAGTGGAAGAGTCAAGACAATGGCATGAAAAGTTACCTTTCGCTCTTATGGGTTATCGCATAACCGTACGTACGTCGATTGGTGCCACACCCTATTCATTGGTGTATGGAACAGAGGCTGTTATACGCGCAGAAATCGAGATACCATCCCATCGAATCATAGCTGAAGCTGAGATCGATGATGATGAATGGGTAAAAGCCCGATAGGAATAATTGAATCCGATTGACGAAAAGAGATTAGCCGCAGTTTGCCATGGGCAATTATATCCGCGGAGAATGGCTAGAGCATATAATAAGAAGGTATGTCCTCGAAAATTTGAAGTGGTACAATTGGTACTGAGGCATATTTTGCCGCATTGGGCTGAAGCGAAAGGCAAATTTGCACCGAATTGGCAAGGACCGTTTCAAGGTATCACGGGTGTTGTCCAATGGAGCGCTATATCTGACAGAGGTTGAAGGAAAATGTGTAGAGACTGCTATCAATTCGAATGCAGTCAAGAGATATTATATATGATTCCTTTTCATTTGTATAATTGTATTTGTTGTGATTTTGGAATTGAAATGATGAAGGCATTTTATTCTCTATCCAAACACTTTATCCATTGACATCCCCGTTGAGCCTTATTTGTTTTATTATTTCATACCCCTCTCTAGGAATTTTTATGATGCATGAGAAAAAGTAGAAAATGAAAATGAAAAAATGATGAAAAAAAAGGAGACAGAAAAAAGAAGAAGAAGAAGGAAAAGCAAATGCAAACAAAAGCAAATGCAAACAAAAGAAAAATGCATACAAAAGACAAGAAAATCGCGATAAAGTCAAAATGCAACAATGAATATAAATGTAGTTTGAACTATGTTTGACTTGATCCCGAAAG
>JASVEL010003807.1:0-277153 GCA_032618575.1 Nicotiana noctiflora | reverse complement strand
AAGAAAGTTATATCTGTACAGTATTTCTTTTCTCCATCTTGTCTACGTGACATTTATTAGCACCTGAATTTGAGTTTTAAGTGAATGCAAGATGTATCGGAAATAGAATTTACATAACAAGAAAATACATTACTTCATTTTCCAAAGGTGACCCAATCCTTCAAGCAGTTGCAGTCAAACTGATTACCTTAAACCAACAAAAGAGAAAAACACTCGTCAAGCATTTGAATTAAAAAAAAAAAATAAGATACTCATATTAGATAATGTCGCGAATGGCCTAAATAACAAGTTGTTGGTTCAAAAATAACCTTTGACAATGTTCTACTAGTGTTATCAAAGACGAAAAGTGCAAAACAAGCTCTAAGGTCTATTAGGGTTTTAAGCGCAAAGTGAAAATAAAGCATGATCATTAATGAAGAAAGACACAAATGGAGAAAAACTACAAATATGTATATGTAGTCCAAGACTAATATCAATAAGTATGAAACCAAATATAAGGACAAAGAAATTGAAGAAAATTTACGATAAAGTAAATATCAATGCTTAGTGTCGTCTCATCAGGATTACGCTCATTGACAAAGAACAGTATGCCTTAGAGCCATGATCACAACACTGCATTGTGCTAAGCGAGACCAAGCGCCCAACATGTTTGAGCCTCGCTTTAGGGCTTAAGTGCACTTTAAGCGTGCTTTTAATAACACCTACTTGTTTACGAATATTTACTATCCATTTTCACTCCTCCCCCTCCCTCGAACATTCTTTGGTAATTTATAAACGAGAAATGTCTGAGAATTAATGCACACAGTTCGAAACTCAATGGATAATGAGCATGCCCTAAATACCAAGCTTTTCTTATAGCATGGTTCGAACTCACGAGGTTTGTCAAACCCACACATGTGCTCTTATCACTTGAGTAAAGTCCTGTGGCACATATTGCTAGTTGTTTAATTGATAACAAATAGTTTTTACTATGTATTTTCCATTTGAAAGGTGTAGGGAGGCCAAACACCACTATATTATATACAATCATGCTAAGATATGAGATACTCATAAACTCAAATTAATCATTCACTTGTTAATTTCTGAAAGATTAATTGTTATATCCTTTGGCATAAGTTATAATGTATACAAAGATGTTAGATGTCTAAGTTTCTTATTGTCACTCCCTTACTTGAATTAGCACCGCAATTATAGGAGATATAAACAAATGTTACAAAGTTCACATTTACGAAATCAAATGATCCGTGTAAACTGAAATGTGAAAGTAATATCAACAACTTAAGCATTTGAATCGAACATCAATGTGCATACAAATACTACATTTTCAACGTGAAACCTTAATATTTAATCATATTCTTATTTCTTATTGTAAAAAAGAAGAAGAGGAATTAGGTTTTCTGGCCTTTTGAAAATGTCATATGTAATCAAGATAACTACATCTGATTAGATATTGAATGGAACAATTTTTACACATATTAATTTGACCACTATAACTTTTTTTTTTTTTGAAAAAGAAATACTTGGAAGAACTATAAAATCGATATATTAGGTTTATGACTATAATGTACATTGGCCGTCACACACACTAACATATTATAGAATCATCGTACTGTTAAAGGAGTGTAGTCTGATTGATAGAATATTAAAAATTTCAAGTTCGAGACTTAAAAATAAAAAAAATTATTCATTCAAAGTATTTTTCTTTTAATGAGTCTTACACGATACGAATCTAAATTAGTTAGATCCTAATATAAAAATACTGAGTGCGAAATAAAGTATATTGGTTGTCACACACTAACATATTATAGAATCATCATACAGTTAAGAAGTGTAGTGTGATTGATAGAATATTTCAAAGTTTTGGGTTGGAGACTTAAAATGAAAAAACTATTTATTAAGGGTATTTTTTCTTTAATAGGTCTTACACTATATGAATCTGATTAGGATCCTAATATAGATATAAAAATGAGGGTGTGAAATAAAAAAAATAGAATCATCACATATAATTAAAATACATTAAAACACCACCATCTTTTCAAAAAGAAAAAAGTGATAAATTAATTAATGCTCTAGAACCCAAGTTGGATGAAGGTGATAATTGATTACAACAGCCACAGAGGGTAGTTCTGTAAATTTGAGATGCTAACTGATAACTTGTACGGCAGAAAAGAGTAGAGAATACAATATACAGGGAAAGCATATAGATACTAGGGTATATTCTTCTTAAAATGTATATATGAGGTTTTATTTAATACCCTGTATATGAAAAATAGTACACACACTAGTCAAAAATCTCCATTTAACGTTCAAGAATTCACACAGACAACACACACACGCAGTGGAAGAGAAATAACAGTGATTTTGCAACATTTCATGCTGCCATGTTTGTGAGGTTTGAATATGAGTGGACTATGGGAATTTAGGGAGGTAATTTGCCTCTCTGAATTCCCTTAATCTTTCTTTTTCTTGCCTTCTTTCTGCGCGCGTGTGTTTGTTGGGAAAGAAAATTCAAGAATTTATCTCTGAAACTGAAGGAAATACCTAGAAATTCAAGATTTAAACTCTGTCTTTGGGGTTGCTTCAGTTTCATCAGCCTGTGCTCTTTATGTGGAAGTTGCCTTTGGTTTGATATCGGCATAAGAGGGCAAAAGATGGTAACTTTCTCAACTTCTAATTATAATCTTGTTTCCTTTTTCTCCTCATACTGTCCTTTTCTCTTTTTGGCTGTTTGCTTGTTAATCTCTCGCTGTTTGAATTATCTAGCATATGTATTTCTTCACCTTGATGAAAATATTTCTCACACTTCTCCTTCTTATTTGATTTCTTTATGTGAAGGTGAATTTTATGTTTGAATGTTATTGATATTCTTAGGCTGCATGTTTGCAATTTTCATTCAATTCAAAAGGATACTTTTTGGAGTTCTGATTCAAAGATGAAAAAGTTTGTCTAACAAGTTGTTTTCATTGAATTTTAGGACAGTAAAGATAAGGGTAGAGCACCAAATGAAATTCTAAGATGCAATTGGCTTAATTTATTCATTGTGCCTAGTGTATATGTGACCATCATAAAAGGAAAATCGATATCAAAAGAGAAAAACACCTAGAATATTGTCTATATAGTCAGAGAGGATAAATAAGAAAAATAGTAGAGGGTCTTCAGGATGAGGTCTTGAAGGATGTGTAATACAAGCTATTGTCAAACCAGTGATATTCTCTCTTCAGGCTAGATGCACCATATATTAGGTATCTAGGAGCACATGTTTTTTATTCACATGTAGATCTCCTACTTCTGAAGTAAGAACTGGAATCAGAAGATTATAGCTCTTTAGTGGCTTCTCATGTATTAATACATTTGAAAGCTTGACACCTGATCCCGAGGATGCAAAATCATTGATAATAAGAAACTTATTATGATATCGAGGCTTGAGCATTGGACTAAACAGTCAAAAAAGAAACTCAACAGTAATTTGAGGGCACAGAATTATCCAATTTTGATGAATGAACCAAGAAAGGGTAAGGATGTAATATGAGGTTAATAAACGTTTAGGCTAAATATCTTGAATCAAATGAAAAGGCAAAGTTAAAGATGAAAAAGCCACCCATTCCTCTCAACTTAGAGTAGATACAAGGTGGACTCTGCACAAAAACATAGATAATACAGTTATTGATGGTTCATGGACCCGTGGAGTCGTATTCCAATTTTAAGATATAAAGAAAAACACCAGTTTCATCTCTGTAAATATAGTGATTGTCATCACTTCTTAACAAACATAACAACAACAACAACAACCTACCCTGTGTATTCCCACATTGTGGGGTCTGGGAAGGGTAAATTGTCATCACTTCTTAAGAAATCTTTATATTTTCCAGGATAGAAACATTTGGTATGAGTCTCTTCTCTTTGGTAACTCTCAAACTAAAGTGTTCATATGCACTTTTAAACTAAGTGTTTAACCTGGAATTCATCTCTCTGAGGCTTTCGATCGAAGTCAAATATAACAAGCTTATTCCTAGTAACTGTTGCGCAACATCTTTTCATCATTGGGAGTGTAAATTGTGAGATGATCAGTTTTCAAATATTATGATGTTTCCAGACATTTCTGTCCTGCTCATTGAAGTGGTTTACATAGGTAAGCTGTAAAAATATATCTTACTTGTGTTGTTAGCTGGAGAACTGTTATTATTATATGGCCTAAAATTCATTTCTAGTTCTTGAAGGGTCGTGGATTTGGATTTTGAAAATTTGTTATAGAAAATTATTTTGTGGTGGACAAAAGCACTTGTAAGCAATTAACCATAGAGCTCTAAAATGATCAAGTTGCAAGTTCAAACAATAGTCTAAATGGCAAAAACGTGTGTACAAGTTCTGTCATCACTCAATTAATCTTTAAAAAACGGGTTTCACTTGGAAATTGGTTTATTGTCCAAGTATACACATGCTGCCAATTAACCACAGTAGTTGACCACAAAAGATTACAGTAGTTATTTTGAAAATTTTATTTGAATGAACTGAAAGTCATATGGTTAAGGAAGTTGCAGAAATTGACCGTGTGTTAAGGAATTGCTGATTCATTCTCTTATAGGTCTTCTTGAGAACTTTTCCTCTTAGAATTTCTTGCCGTGACTCTATTTTGATTTAAACTGTGTATCTATTTGGTCCAAAGAAACTGCAGAAATAGTCTTCCTACTGCTCTATATGAAAATAGCATTGTGTTGAAATTTAACAGCTATTTCTGCAACGCAGGTTTCACGTATATTCTGAAATAGCTTAGTCTGGTTTGACACAGAAGAAAGTTGGTACCTGGTCAGTATAACACAAATTTTCCAAGGATTTTTTGATGTAGTTCAGTGGCTCACATCAACTTACATTTTCTCAGCAGTTTCTTGGTTACTCAAGAACAGATATCTTTGGCATTTTAAACACTTTATGCGACACATCTATCTTTTTCTGGTTGATTCAACTCTCTGAGACCTCTCCTTTTGGAAGTAAGTAAACCTGACAGAACAGCTGGTTCCTCTCAAGGGGAAAATCTTCTTTGGCAAACTTTCTTTGGCCTTTGAGAGGAGTAAATTCCTTTCATGCGCGAGCATCTAGTTACACGTGTCTCTCTATTGGCTCTGCTGGGCAAATCTCCTTTGGCAAATCGTGAAGTTCCGCTGTTTGGTGGTTCTTTATCGTGGTTTTAATCAAGCTGTTGTCTCCTTTTGTTGGCAAAAGTTTGATCCATAAATCCGGCTTGTGGACTTCCTCTTCAACCGGTCAGGAAGAGCTAAAGAAAGTGGCACTTCTACAAGGACCACAACTAATTCGACAGTTCTTCTTTGCACAATCCTTCTAGTGGAATTGTTCAATTCTTTGGGCAAATCTCCTTTGGCATTTGGAGTTTGACTCCAAAACATTATTTGTCTTTCGGGCAAATCTCCTTTGGCATTATCTCCTTTTGGAGATACTATCTTGGTCTCTGTTTAAAAGTAACAGATTGACCTCGAGATCTGATTCATCTTTGGATATATACATCAGTCATCGTTGGAACTAGGAAGACTGATAATCATCGTCAGCAGGGGATCAATATCAGTCTGTAAGTTTGGATCTAACAGCCAGGACTTGCAAGTAAGTTGTGTGGTATGTCTCCTGTCACTCATCATTTATTTGTCCATGTAACTTATTGTTAGTTATATCATCTAAAACCAATAGGGATTGGGCTTAGTTCAATTTAGTTAAGCTGATCGTGGTTTCCATTTGTTCCATTGCAAGTCATCCCATCAATTGCTCTCAATTCTGAGTAAGTATATAATGCATTACAGTATATGAGCAACTGAATATGTATAATGCATTGTACTTTAGGTTCAACCATGTGTAATTTTTTCAAGTTAAAGTTTCACTCAGTTTTTTGTATCTCTAGAATTTAAGCACCAAGAATCCAAGAGAAAATAACTTTGAATCGGATATAGGCAAGATGTAGCTGCATTTTGGCAACTTTCATTCCAATACTATGCTTTTTTAACCCTCATTTCTTGGCTTATAAATTAATGTTTTTCAAATTGCAGAATACATTTCATTGGATTCCACATTATGGATACATCTTCTCTAAGTGACTTTGATAGTTTCAGTGAGAGCAGCAGTTATGACGATCAGGATTATGTTGAATATCTGTATGGTGGGCATGCCTGTTCCATCCTTTCAAGTCTTGAGGAGAGCATCGGTAAAATCGACGACTTTCTCTCCTTTGAGAGAGTGTTTATGTACGGGGACATAGTATGCCTAGTAAATGACCCATCCGGACAGATGGGAAAAGTGATCAACGTTGAGATGATTGTTGACTTGGAAAATATTTATGGAAGCAAGATACAAGATGTTAACGCAAAAGATCTGGTGAAAATACGTCCAATTTGTGTTGGGGATTATGTAGTGATGGGCCCATGGCTAGGGAAAGTGGAAAAGATAGTCGATAAAGTTAAAGTCCTCTTTGATGATGGTGCAAAGTCTGAGTTTGCAGCTGAGGGTTCAGAAATTCTCACACCAATTTCCCCTGATTTAGTTGAAGACCCACAATATCCTTTCTACCCAGGACAAAGGGTTCAAGTTCAGTCTGTAGCTGCCTCTGGATCAACCAACTGGTTATGTGGTGTAAAAAGCGGCAAAAGAGAGCAAGGTACCATTTGTGCTGTGGAGGCTGGAGTCGTGTATGTAGATTGGATCGGCTGTGGCAGTCTTGGTTGTGAAAAGGTGCCTAGTCCCCCAAATCTTCAGGACTCAGAAAAGTTAACCTTGTTGTCTTGCTTCTCCCATGCAAAGTGGCAGCTTGGAGATTGCTGTGTACTTCCAGTTGCTGACTCTAAGAACTTTCTGCAGCAGAGCATTCAACGCTCACCTCCCTATGGAGCAATGAAAGAGGACAGGCAGCTAAACAAGGAATCTCAGAGTAATAGGAGCTCCGCTGTTCCGCTAGTTGCTGTAATTTCTAAGACAAGGACAAAAGTTGATGTTTCATGGCAGGATGGAAGCGTGACTATTGGATTGGACTCTGATTCTGTTTTTCCTGTCAATATTGTGGACGCTCATGAGTTTTGGCCAGAGCAGTTCGTGCTTGAGAAGGGATCCTGTGATGACTCATCTGTTCCCAGTCCAAAAAGGTGGGGCGTGGTGAGGTGTGTTGATGCGAAGGAGCGAACGGTGAAGGTAAAATGGACAACTTTTTCCTTGAATGAACCAAATAAGTTTAGGGTAGAGAAAACTGAAGAAATTGTGAGTGCATATGAACTTATGGACCATCCAGACTACTCATACTGTTTCGGTGATGCGGTTTGCAAGTTTTGTGAGGATCAGGTTTTCAGTCTTGATGGCAAAAGCATGTTCTCTGAGTTGGACAGTAACTCCAAGCTTAAGAATATTGATAAAAGAAAGGATAATTCAGATTTCACCGGATATGATCACTTATCTTGCATTGGTATTATTGTTGGCTTCAAAGATGGCAATATTGAAGTGAAATGGGCTACTGGTATTACAAGCACGGTAAGGGTACTCTTTTTTCTATTCTTTTATTTATTGAGGGGTTGGACCCTGTCTTTTTTCTCTCCTCATTTCTCATTGCTGAACTTGAGTGTGACATAACCTATTGGAAATTCAAAAGAATACTTGCTGTTTGTTGGCATTAGCGCTCATGTTTTACTGATTTCCAAGAATCATATCATTACTGTTCTTCCTACATTGTTTTATTAAAATTTGATCATTTTTGGTGGAAAGTTGATTTAGGAAAAGCAGTTGAAGTTTGCAACCGAAACGTTTTCTTTCGGAAATTCAAAAGAATACTTGCTGTTTGTTGTCATTAGCGCTCATGTTTTACTGATTTCCAAGAATCATATCATTACTGTTCTTCCTACATTGTTTTATTAAATTTGATCATTTTTGGTGGAAAGTTGATTTAGGAAAAGCAGTTGAAGTTTGCAACCGAAACGTTTTCTTTCGGAATATTTGTTCACATGATAACTGTTGAAAGTAATAAATAATGTACTGAGCTGAAATGTTTCGAGAAATATACTCCTAATGTTGGTCTTATGTCTTGAGCTGTCTCAAATCTTATCTTTCTTCAATGATACTCTTCAGGTGGCACCCTTTGAGATCTATCGGATTGATAAATGTGAAGCTGCTGCTGCCATTACAGTGCCCTCTGGTGAAAATGCTGAGCCATCAGGCGTGGAGATGAGTTCAGAGGAAAATCAACTTCCAAAACCAGAGGAAAAGGTGAAGTCTAGTTCCCTCTCCATGTTTTTTTCCTTCGAAACATGTTCCTTCTGTGTTATTGCAAGAAGTCTAAGAATGGAAAATTTGGCAGTGTCTTGATAGTTAACTGGAAGGAAAACCAGATGGTTCAATAGGAGATAAGCTACTAACCATAAAAATTGGTTAGAAGATCATTTACCATCCACGTTATAAGAAGCTTAATATAGCAGGGATTTAATTAGGTATTAGATATCAACAACAACAACAACAACAACAACCCATAATCCCACTTAGTGGGGTCTGGGGAGGGTAGTGTGTACGCAGACCTTACCCCTACCCTGAGGTAGAGAGGCTGT
This sequence comes from Nicotiana noctiflora, assembly GCA_032618575.1. Classification (NCBI taxonomy): domain Eukaryota; kingdom Viridiplantae; phylum Streptophyta; class Magnoliopsida; order Solanales; family Solanaceae; genus Nicotiana; species Nicotiana noctiflora. The sequence continues at coordinate 268,577 of JASVEL010003807.1, read as the reverse complement.
TTCCAAATAGACCCCCGGCATCCTTCCCTCCACTACCCACCTTGCTCTTGGGGAGACTCGAACTCACAACCTCTTGGTTGGAAGTGGGGGTTGCTTACCATCAGAGCAACCCCTCTTGTCAAAATCTTCAATTTCTTGTATGAAAGTTTGACAGAGTTAGATTTTGATATTCAGGACTTGCTGAAGTTTGGTGGCGGTAGTGAAAGTTGCAACAGGAGTTTGTGGAATTCTAGTTCCTGTTTGCTTTCTCAAGCTGCTATTGGCTTTTTCTCGAGTATCAGCTCGAGTCTTTTTAGCTCCTTGAGCACATCATTGTTTGGTTCATACCAAGCTATATCAGAAGAAGGGCAGGAATCAAGGATTCCCAATGAGGAAGAAGTCATAGAACTTAGCAATATGAATGCAGGAATTCCCACACTTGAGGTAGGATACGTGAATGCTTCCCTTGAAATGGAACTAGAGCAAGAACAGGAAACAACTGAGGATCAAAAACATGATGCTTTGCCATCTTCCAGCAAGCTCCCTGAAGAATTTAGACAGTTTGATATGGTCACTGACTTCTCAGGCCACCATTTTGCAGATGGTACTGGAAAGGCGCAGCTATCCCAGGTCAAAATTTCTTTTAGTTTTTCCCAAGTGAACATGTCGGCCTATTGTTATTTTTGCTATACTCTTCCCCCCTTTTCTTATCTTTCTATTACTTCACAGGTTAGAAGAGGTTGGCTGAAGAAGGTCCAACATGAATGGAGCATTTTGGAACATGATCTTCCTGGTGAGAATTTCAACCTGTTTTTCTGTTTGTGTCTAATGATGTGATATTTACATTCTGATATTGCTTACTGTGTCTATCGTTGTTTTTTGGCAAGTATGAGTCATGCTTGTTGAGCGAAAGATCGTTGAATTTGGGGGGGGGGGGAGTAGAAAGATATAACACTGGGAATGCTGAAGCTACTGAAATGAACAAAGACGAGGGGAAAATGTAAAAAGATATAAGCCAGACTTTCAATGAGTATTTGCGTACTCTGCAATTTTTTATTCCTGAAATGTATTGCTCTTCTTTAGCTTATGGAATATATGATAAAATCAGTTGTTCTGTAGTTCATGTACCGAAGTCAAATGGTAATACCCTTATGGCAGTCCACAAGTTCTATTTTCGTCTTTACATTTGGAGCAAAATGATAGATCTTCTATTCGAAATTCATTTGTGGGTTACTCCACGGATCTTTTGCAAGACAAACAGCCAAGAAAATTAGATTTTTACATGGGCTAATATGATAAATGAATTTGAACGTTGAGAAAGTAAGCGAGCCACTGTAGGTTTAATGTTTCTGGTATTATGTGCCAATTATATTGTCTTTGCTCTTTGTAATAGTGCCTCTGTCTCATATCATTTTCTCAAGAAGTTCTTGCTTTTCCTTAAGTCACCAAGTTTATATGATTTTGGTTGATAGCTGTTAAAACAGAATGACTTTTCCCCAGGAAAGGGGAAAGTTCCGAGTGACTGATAATTTTATGAACATGCAACACATTGAAAGATTCCAACTTAAGTTTGAAAAAGCAAACAAATGATCACAAATTATTGCTCGAATAGGAAAGATTTGGGGAAGAGGGGTTGCGATAGAACACTAAATTAACCACAACTTGACTGCACAATATCTTTTCCTTTTTTCTTTTCTTTTTGATGCACAATATCTGATTCTATCAACAAAAAACCTCTTGTCATCGAATAGATGGTTTTACTGTTCTTTTCTTGACTATTCTTCCTCACACTTGCTTTATTGAAACCTAAAACAGAGACTATCTATGTACGCGTATATGAAGAAAGAATGGATTTGCTGCGAGCAGCCATTATTGGTGCACCTGGGACTCCATATCATGATGGACTCTTCTTCTTTGATATTTACCTACCGTCAGACTATCCGCATGAGCCACCTGTAAGTAAATCTTCATAGCTTGCGCGTTAATCTGTAACATGAGCACAAGTTGTTGCATATTTCCACAATGTTCTGATTGATAAAAATGAGCACTTGCTTACCTTTGGAAGCTGAATTCAGTTCATACTTATTAATTAGCTCTTATGCATTGTTAGGCATCCAATTGTCAAACTCCACCATCCAATTATGAAATCCATCTGTTTCCTGATTTGTGAGATCAAACATAGAATTTCTCGTTAAAGCTTATTTTGGTTTTGTGAAAATGAAATTGTGCAGATGGTCTACTATCACTCTGGTGGGCTTCGTGTCAATCCCAACTTGTACGAGTCCGGAAAGGTTTGTCTTAGTCTCTTAAATACGTGGACGGGCTCCGGAAATGAAGTATGGAACCCCAAAAGTTCCACGATTCTACAAGTTCTCCTCTCTCTTCAAGCACTTGTGCTCAATGAAAAGCCTTATTTCAATGAGGCTGGATATGATGCACAGATTGGAAAAGCTGATGGTGAAAAGAACTCAGTTAGCTATAATGAAAATGCTTTCCTCGTTACCTGCAAGTCCATGTTATACCAACTCAACAAGCCACCTAAGGTAGATGATTTACATTTGAAGTTTTCCAAGTTTCTTTAAAACATGTTTAGATTTCAGATAAAACCATCGTAAGGTACCATGTTTAAGAAAAGGAATTTGGACTCTGACGACTTAAAGTTCTAACTACCACCAAGACTTTGGTATTCTAACATTCTATATAGAAACACTTCCCTTTTAATATGGAAGTTTCTGATCGCTTGGTCAATTATGCTGCAGCATTTTGAGGCACTCGTTCAAGAGCACTTTGGTAAAAGATGGAAGCCCATTTTGTTGGCTTGTAAGGCGTACATGGACGGTGCACCAGTTTGTTCTGCATTTCAACCCATAAACCAGGATCAACAGCCGATAAAAGGAAGCTCTACAGGGTTCAAGATTATGCTTGGCAAGCTTTTCCCTAAACTCGTGGAGGCATTCGCTGACAAAGGTATTGATTGCAGTCAGTTGGCCGAGTAAGCATTACTATGCACCTGTGTAATAAACCAAAACCGTACTTATGTGTACAATATCAGCATTAGAACTGGCCCAAACGTGGCTACTTCCGTGCTAATTTAAAGTGTGCAGATGTGTGTTGTGGGCTTCTTCTTTTTTTTTGGGGGGGGGGGGGGGGGGGGGGGGGTTTATTTGAACCATACTTGTGTATATATGCACTACTTTTGTAACATATTGCAGCTTGAATAAATGGTTGAACCTTGAGATTGATGTTTACTATGTTCTCGAGTTGTTTTGACCTTGTTGTCTCAACATGTTTTGGTTGTCACTTGTTGTATCCAAATTGCATAAAGGTACAAACTATAGCAGATAGTAAGATACACCAACTTTTTGCAATGGCCGGCTCAGCTTTGGGTTGTAAAAAATGGAAGGTTATGATCACTAAGTGGATTTATTTAGGTCCTTATTTCTAATCATTAGAGCGGGGGAAACCTCCGGGCCCTTGATAGGAGAGTCTGGAGGTCTAGTATCAGGTTGTCAGATAGGGGGCCCTTGTATCTTTTGCACTTCTTTCCCGGTCTGGGGGTTTGGTAGGGCTTTCTATAGATGATTTATGTATTGGTTTATGTTTTGAGATTACTGCGTGTCATTTTATTTATGGCTTATGATTTATATTTTGATAATTGTCTATGTGATTTTTCATAGAGGTACTAATACTCTCCTGTTTTTTCTTTTTTTGTTTTCGTGTTATGAAATAATAAAAGAAGAAGAACAATATTGCAGAGAAAGAGAGAGAGAGAATTCTTATTGAATTTTGGGATGATTTACAATGGAATATAACCCTCTATTTATAGGGAGATGATGACTTAGCCACCAAGTAATAAGCCCTAAAATCTCTCTAAATATAGACATTCACTATAAATAGAATTCTATTTATAATACTCCCCCTTGAATGTCTATTCAATAGATAATGTGCTTCGTTAAAACCTTAACTAAAATAAAACTCAATGGCAAAAAATTCTAGAAAAGGAAAAAGAGTACACATGTTTAGAAATGCGATTTTGGTTGCCTCGTTAAAAACCTTGCAAGGAAAACTCAGTGGGACAAAACCTTGTAAGGGAAAAAGAGTGCAATGCGCATTAACCCCCCTTGATGAGAGCATCAATTCACATCTTTGAGTCTTCACATCTCAATCTTGTTCACTAACTTCTTGAAGGTTGACGTCGACAAGGATTTTATATCAGTTTCAATGTATTTTCATAACGACATAACATAGAGATCTCTTCATTCATATATTCAGGTACTTGAGTCTCTCATGAGATATTATGAATTGTTATGTCATGTGATCTTTTAGATCATTTGCCTCCTTTATTATGATCATTTGCTCATCTTCTTTATCAAGAAGTTTATTTGAAACGGATTGTCTATACGTTTTTAAGCTTACTATAGACTTTGTCCTTCTAGTACTTAATATGAGCATTTGCAATGAGAATATAGTTACTTTATTTGGGTCAGCAAATGCGTCTGGCATGTTTTGCAATAAATTGCACATGAATTATCCTTTTATGAACTTCAAGTTCATATTATTTTATTCGAGGATCTAGATGTATCAATGATAATTCATTTGATGTAATGTTTTCTCAACTGTTGTATCTTGTCTCCCCCTCGTGTTAGAAAAAACTAACTTGTTTCCTCAACTTTGAGAACTCATCTTTGTGCGTTATGGTGTTAATCAAAATATACACCGCACATCAATAATAATAAGATGGAATTATTTGGTTCCTGACCCTGAACCACTTGTGACGGGAGAAAATAATGTACTTTCGTATATAATGTATATCAAACTGATATATATATATATATAACTTTGTTCTCGTAAGAAATAGTTTAGCTATTAAGTATAGACACTTAATAAATCATTTTGCTAAACCAACTGTGTTATAAACCAACTTATCAAGATGAACTATCTTGAATAAAAAATCTGGAATATGCTCTAAATTAAATTATTGAGCAAGTTACCTCGCAAACACCATGTTGCGGGTTAGCAATAATCGCACATGTAACCATCTCATAGATGCATCTTATGTGGTATACATGGCAGATGAATGAGCCCATATTCACCTTTGATATTTTCAGCATTCATGGGATTCAATTCCAATTTTAGTGTGTATATTAATTAATGAGAACATGCACATAAAAGAATTCGTAAAGAACTTTCTAGTTCTTTAATATTTACCCATGTGAATTCTCTTTATTTTTGCACATCATACTTAAATTGATATGGGTAAATCAATTATGCCAACTGAATAAATTATCAATATTGATAAACTTCGGGTTTATACCATGATGTGTGCAATTATTAATAAACTTCAAGTTTATTATGATATGAGTTTTTATATTAATAAATATTCACTTCATTGTGATATTCTTTTGTTTATATAGTACAAATTGGAGAATAAAGCAAGTAACTTTTCACATACATATTACTCTACTACAAGTTGTAGTAATAGAAGATATTAAATCTTTCATTTATTTATAGTCTCAATATAATCAACTGCTTTCGCATATACTTTGGAAACTGAATAAGTTTCTTTGAGACTTACTACAACACAATACCTTATTGGTAACTAATTGTGTTTCTCCAAAATAGTAATAATTGGCTCTTCCAGAGCTCTCAATTAATTTTGCATTATCACAGATTCATCATCATCCATGTGGTGAATATTTCTTTTAAAAAGAAAGTTATACCAATATGGCCATGGTCAAAATAATATGCAAGATCTGTTTCTTGCATTATCATTGACTTTTAATAATCACAATGCCATAATATTTTGGCGTACAATAGGTGCGTGACCAATGACCATTCATGCCATAATAATGATATTATTTTCTTATATCATCCCAAACCTCCTTTTAGAGGTGAGTGTGGTGTAATCACTACCACTAGCACATTTATATTCTTCCAAAAACGAATATATATTCATAAATAAGATGTTTTCTCATTCACATCATGAATGGATCGTAGTCATCTGTATGTGCTTTATAAAATCTCATGTCAAATCGATGACAAATATTTTCACAAAGTGTGAAATTATTTTGAGAATCATTATTGTTCTCATTACCACAAATGATGATGATTATAATTTCGCCACGTCCACATCCATTGATACCTTTATGGTAATAATTTTGTCATTCTTTCTGACTTATCACATATTGCTATCATATTCTCTTAAGGGAATGAGAATGGAGAAAATTCAATGGGACGAGTTTTCACTTCTTGTGTGCATGATCATACATGACTTTGATCATGGCAAGACATAGAAATTTTACCACTTCATGTGAGTGTAATTTCTTAAAAACTCCATTAGAGTTATAATTAAACTTTGTTGTCTTTGCTTGTATGTAAAATCAAATTATAGAATTTCAAGAATTTGAAAGAGAAAAGTAAAATAATTACCTTAAATCCAAAAATTTAATCATGACGAAAGTTCATGAAACAATTGACATTTATTATGCTCAATCCCAAAATTTCTACTCAATTGGTTAGAGTCTCGTGCTGATAACAACATGTTATGAAATAATAAAAGAAGAAGAACAATACTGCAGAGAAAAAGAGAGAGAGGGAATTCTTATTGGATTTTGGGATGATTTACAATGGAATATAACCCTCTATTTATAGGGAGATGATGACTTAGCCACCGAGTAATAAGCCCTAAAATCTCTCTAAATATAGACATTCACCATAAATAGAATTCTATTTATAATATTTTTGCTTTTATTTTTATTTTCCTTTTTCTGAGCTGGGGTAGATTGGAAACAACCTCTCTGCCATTCGGGTAGGGGTAAGGTCTGCGTACGTATTACCCCCCAGACCTCACCATGTGGGATTATATTGGATAGTTGTTGTTGTTCTTTATTTCCTTGTAAATGTGTAAATTTAAATTAAGATATTTCTAATCATTATAATGTTCCACAAAGTATAAGAAATTATTACATGTTGCAAAGAATTTATGCGACAATAAGTTTTCATTTGAGGAAAAAAGGAGGGGTAATTTACATCATATAGTAACAAACTGCTTCAATCACAATTAGTTTGGATCGCTATACCAATCCTTATACTCCTATATATGCCAAGGTCATGCTTAAAAAGTAACATTTGCGAGCCGAGGAGCTAAGGTCGAGGTCGAACACTGAGATTAGTGAAAACGGCTAATTTAGTAATAGATATTTTAAAGAAATATTCTATAGAATATTCTCTGCACTTGTACTTTCAGTAGGTAAGGTATATGACCATATAAGTAGGAATAGAGAGAAAAGGAAAGGACATATAATATTCTTATATGATAAAGCTTTCTATATGATAAAGCTTGATGTTGGTCCCAAGCTTTCTCATATCAGATCCGAGAAAGCTTTCTATATTACCACGTTTGATTGCCTTATAGGTCCCAAGCTTTCTCAGATCGGATCCGAGAAAGCTTTCTATATTACCACGTTTAATTGCGTTACATCATTATCAGAGCCACCTCATTGAATATTTGGGTGAATCATTCTCTCTATTTACATTTATTGCCATTTATTATATTTATTGTTTGTCATTATTCCCTCGTTCATTCGTAACAATATAATTAAATACCTTTTGGTATTTAATATGCCTTAAATGCGGTTTTACATTATTGACGTCTATTAATCTCGGGTCTAGGATTATTATTTTTAACTAGAATTTGTCCATTATTATTTTACTTAATTAGTTTAACAAAAGGCTTAACACTTTTGGGTCAAATAGGTATAAACATAAGGGATAAAATAACCTAATGTTTGTCTGCATTATAATTAAAATCTTAATTTCTCATGTATTCTTTCTATTGTTTTACTTGTAAATTACTTTAATTTAGTCTCAAGTTCAAATTTCATTGGAGAGAAAAATATATGATTTCTTCTCATACCTTCAAGCCGACTGGCAGAAGTTACACAGATAACATAATTAATGAAAGAATTAATTACTATCATATTATAATTCTAAAATGGGAAGTCAAAATAGAAAATAAAATAAAGATGCAAACCGACAATTATAGAATCCAAAAGGGGAGACAAAAGGAAAAGAAAATGAAATGAGACTGTGATTCAGGTGTATATAAATGCCAGCAATATTTATTTGATCAACCATTGAAGTCTCCGTCTCTCCACTCTGCTCCATGAACATCTCATAACAATGGAGAATTCCTCAGCTCCATCTCCATTGCAAAACCCTAGCTCCAGATTCAAACTTTCCATATTTACAACAACCCCATCACCCAAATTTCTCAAATTCCAAAACAGTCCGCTTCTTCTTCTTCTACTCCTTCTCCTTTCCCTTAAATCCTCCCTTGGAGTTTCCGACATCTCTCAGATCCCATACTCACAATACTGTAACGACGTCGTTTCCGGCACCCCTTTAAGCCAAGTTTCAACCCCTTTTAACGCTACCCAAATTTTCCTCACTCTTCGCAACGCGTACGTCCACGCGCCAGTTGAAAATGCCGGAAAATTCAAGCCTAAAACCCTAAATTTCTACACCCAAATCGTTTATCCGACCCAAAATGGTAAAATATTTAAACTTGAAGGTGTTTTGAGGTTCGCAGGAAGTGTTGGTCCTGAGTTTTTTGGTGATTTTGTACACCGGCGGCAACTCCGGCTAGTTTATAACCGGCCACCTAGGTTTCCTACCAGAGGTGGCGGCGGGTATTCGAGGGAGTTTCGCGTTTCGGGTTTCTGGGATTCGGGTACTGGGAAGCTTTGTATGGTGGGATCAGGTATGAGGAAGTTAAGTTCTGTTGATGTTGTTCTTAAGTTGGTTTATTTGAATTCTTCTGATATTTTTCATAGTGTTGTTAATGGTACATTGGGAAGAATTGATGTGAATGATAAAAATGCATATACTAAGCCTGTTGAAATACTTGGTTTGTCTTTGAGAAATTATGTGTATACTTTGATTAATAAAGAAGTTGAGAATCATGGGTTTAGTGAATATGGTGATTGGTCTAATGTTTCATTGGGAATAGACAACCCAGATAGGAGCGTGTGCTCAGTTATAAGTCGTGCTGGGACTATGGAAATGACGTATTTGGGTAATTGTAGCAATGGGAATTGTGATTTTCTTGGTGGTAATGTGTCAAACTTTAGGCCGACCACAATATGGTTTAATGAGATTGAGTGCGGGGATAATGGGAGAGGTAGATTCTTGTTAAGCTTTGGTGATGGTGTGCGCACTCGGCCAACTTATTTGATAAATCAAACATTGGTTGCTGAAGGGAAGTGGGAAGAAAAGACAAAAACAGTTGACATGATTGGTTGCCGGATTTTCAATGGAAGTGATGCAGCAGCTGAAAAGGGTTTTGTTGGGGATTGTGTTGTGAGGCTGAGTTTGAGGTTGCCTAAGCAATGGACCTTGAAGGAGAGGAGTGTTGTTGTTGGGGAGATTTGGAAAAGAAAAGACTCAAATGAAAAAGGTAATTATGGTAAAGTTGCCTTGCACAGTCTAAGAAATCTGGTTAACAGGCTTGATGGATTGACATATGAGTATACTGTGATTGATAATGTGACGAGGTCTTGTGCCAAGGCAATGAGTTATAAAGGCAGTGGAGGGAAGTATCCTGATGTCCATTCATCTGATATGCGATTTGATATGATGGTGAGGAATAAGAAAAAAATAGAAATTTTCAGTTATTCAGCACCTTTGTCTGTGGGGGATAAGTTTTACCAGGGTGCATCTGATTCTTCTGTTAAATTGAACGACAACCAAAGTACTGTGGTCAATGTAAGCTATGTGCTGCACTTTTTTGCTCCACCTCAGTTCTTGTACAGTGTTAATCATACTCCTATGACAATTGAAATTTCTGCTGAAGGTTTATATGATTCGAGGAGTGGACATCTTTGCATGGTTGGCTGTATGTATTTTTCATCACGTCAAGGGATTTCACAGAAAAATCCATCGTTGGACTGTGAAATTCTCATTAATATTCAGTACCCGCCTCTGAATGCTAAAGTCCGCACAGGTGTTAGAGGTACCATTGAGAGCATGAGAAAAAAGTCTGATCCTCTTTACTTTGAACCTCTGGAACTTATATCAAATTCGATCTACACTGACCAAGCCAGAAATTCCATATGGAGAATGGATCTGGAAATGACCATGGTGCTAATTTCCAACACACTTGCATGCATCTTTGTGGGTCTGCAGCTATTTTATGTGAAAAAAAACCCAAGTGTGCTTCCGTTTATCTCTGTTGTCATGCTAGTTGTACTCACATTGGCACACATGATCCCTCTGTTGCTAAACTTTGAAGCTTTATTTTTGGTCAACCGAAAAAAACGGAATGTTTACTTTGGTAATGATGGATGGGTTGAAGTAAATGAGGTTTTAATTAGAATCATGACGATGATAGCATTCTTGTTGGAATTCCGTCTTCTCCAACTCATATGGTCTGCAAGAGCAGGTGATGAGAGCCCAAAAAATTCCTGGATATCTGATAAAAAGGTTCTGTATTTGTCTTTGCCAATGTACATTTGTGGTGGATTGATTGCGTATTTTCTCCATCTGTCAAGAAATTCTCATCAGATGAAGCTTGAATATTCGCCTCATTTTCATTACCAGCAGCAAACTTTGTGGGGGGAGCTCAAAACATATGCCGGTTTGATCTTGGATGGATTTTTGCTTCCTCAGATTCTATTCAATGTGTTCTGTAACACTACTGAGAAGGCTCTCACCCCTGGTTTCTATGTAGGAACCACCCTTGTGCGCTTAGTGCCACATGTATATGATCTTTACAGAGCTCACGGCAATGCTTGGTCATTTGATTACATTTATGGAAACCCAAAAATGGATTATTATTCTACTGCTTGGGACATCATTATCTGTTGTGGGGGTCTGTTTCTTGCAGTTCTTACTTTCTTGCAGCAGAGATTTGGGGGCCGTTGTTTTCTTCCCAGTAGATATAGAGAGAGTTCCACATATGAGAAAGTACCTGTAGTTAGCACTGAGTCAAATACAGAAGAATAAACTGTCAGTAGAAATTTTATCTTAAACTTTTAGTTCTCCTGTTATGAGCTTCCGATACTCCATTATATGTCAAAGATTGTATAGCTGAAGACTTGAAGTATCTAATTTCAAGCCTGCTAAAAAGAATGATTCATCTGGTAGACTCTAATTATCTATATATTGGTAGTTAACTCTTCTTTCAGACACTATTGTTACCGAATGCAAAATGTTGCTTACCAATCACTGTGAATATTTTCAATCTAAGTGGGACTTGTATCTGTTAGATGCATTGACAGGTTTCTGCAGTACTCTGTTTTCCCCAAATCATAAGTTGTAAAGTACTGGCATTTCATTAAGAGAAGTTTTTAACTGGCAACTTTTCCCACATAACCAGATTAAACTGAATTAATCATCTTTTTTTGCAAGAGAAGCTATTCTCTCTTTTTTTCTCTTAGTGATTTTGGGTTAATAGTTGGGCAAGGAGAAAGATGTGTTTGAGGGGTTGATCACTAAAAAATTATTAGTGTAACAGTGAAGATTTTAATCAATTTTAAGATATAGCATCCAAGTTTCATCTCTGAAGATGTATGAAAATTCAGTTAATTAGACTTGAGGTCTGGATTTAGCAGAAGTGATAAATTTTATTAGGGAACATATTAAAAGTGATTTTCTGTAAAACCACTGGCCAATTATTCAGAGAGCCAAATACATTTACAATTTAAGGCGACAAGCAAAGTGCCTTTTACTAGTTTGCTCACTGACTGAATATGAGTTACATCTATCAAGACGTTAACCCCAAAAAAATACATTAAATAGAGCTAGAAGTGAGCAATTTCCTCTTGCAAGCTCAGTAGCCAAACAGTAGTTGGTGTAAGTTCCACTGTCGTCCATTAGCTCATCAGAAATACGCAAATACAGTGTCATAATCAGAATAGACTAAACCATTTACATGTGGCCATATGTACAGACCTACAAAACTGGAAACATGATAGATCTAACCATACCAAGACTAGGAAGAAGAAAAACCCCAACTGTTCCACATCGCTTAGTAAACTGCTGCAAGCCTGCAATGTCAGAAGTGATAAATGAATTACATCAGGCTTCATTATACCTTTGCAATTTACAAAGACAGAATGATAAATATATATTGCACGTGAAAGAGAGGAGTCAGATGTGCAAAATTCAGGCAAAGTGTAGTGTTTTTCACATGTACATCAACTGATTGAAGAAGAAAGATGGTAGTATAGCACATACTTTATTAAAGAGTGAAAGGTGGAAAATGGATGTCTGCAGATGTTTCAACTAGTTTTAGGTAGCAAATGACCAACAAAATGGCTCATCGATAACGCATGACTACAAGGGCAACCAGAAACCTACACCCAAGGGTGTGGCCTAGTGGTCATTGGTCAATGAAGTAGATGAGAACCATGAGGTTAGATTCAAATCTCAACGTAGACAAAAAATACTAGGTGATTTCGTCCTATCTATCCAAGCCTTGGTGGATAGAGGTGGCATGTATCCCGTGGAATTAGTCGAGGTGCGCGCAAGCTGGCCAGACACCACGGTTATCCCAAAAGAAAAGAAAAAAGGGTAACCAAAAACCTAAATGAGTAACTCAGTCTACAAATCTTTTGTATAGGTAAAGATAGGTTACCGTTGTTGATTTCATATGATATAAATGACTTAATAAAGATATAGGCGCATTCCAATCCTATAGCAACCAATGGAGGGTGTAACCAATTGGTAAGACACTGTTTCATTGTCAGCTTTCAATAGTTTGAATCATCTACCCAAAGCTTTCGAGTCTATTGATTTGATATTTTGCTCAAGAGAATATAGTGCAGACTGAGAGGATCTACCGTCAAGACTTGACTTTTAAATCATGATATAAGCCAAGGGAGATGGAATTGCAAGAGTCGAGATATTCTCCATTGAGTTGGAAACAGTATAAAAGACAGGTTCAGAAATGGTCAGACTAGCAGTCAGAACTAAGGGCGGGCAGATATTCTCTGAAACAAAGATTGTATCATGTTCGTACAAAAGACAAGTCTGGAAAAGAGGTAGAACAATAAATTATCAAGTAGCATCCTCAAACTTTCCGGTTAACTGAGAGGTTGTTGAGTATCATGATGTCAAAGTTGCTAAATGGTTATGACATTATCATCAAGCAAAGAATGAGTTGAACATTAGGAGGTGTGCAGTCAGCATCTAAGTTTTTAGCCATCAAAAGTAGAAATGTTGACATCCTCCTTCCCAGCCAAGCAAACAATATAAACTCAAAATTAAATAAATCACAATGTTGTAAGACGTAAGTAGCAAAGAGAATACACAAAAGAAGTAGTATTAACCTCGTCGACTTGGTAGACTGAAGGGTGAGAAGTCATCCAGACTGAGTAGAAGGCATAAAATAAAATTCCCCATCCAAGCTCTGACAAAAAAATAAAGCCACTTATTTGGAAACGCGGCCTATATAATCAAGAAAAGAGATGCATATGCCTCTGAAATTATTAACTTGTTCCTGCAATCAGCAGAAAAGTTACGTAACTAAAACAAGCATGATTACTGAACATCATAATCTCAAGCATTAAGAGATATAAGAAAAACACCACATATAATATCTTTGACAGTATGACCAGTTATTCAGGTGGACCAAAAGATTTTACGGATGTACTTAGCCAGAACTGAGGATGTGCTGCAGCCGGAATTTACAAAAAGGAAAAACTCAGCTCCTAATCTGTAAGAAGCTTAGGAATTCCAACATTTTCTCCACTTTGTGGACATCATCCATTTGGCACAAAAAGCTTAATTTGCATAATGCTTTTACCTCACAAAGTTTATGGATTAAGATATCTTTCTTTAGGCCCCTAACCATAGCCCAATGCCCCGACCTCCACTCCCTTCTCTCTATCACAGTTTCTCTTCTCTTTTCCTTTTTTCTTGTTCTGATAACGAGAAATCCTCAAGAGCCAGCTGGTGCAGGATTTGAAATCGAATCTCGGTTGATAATGGGTCCGCGTCTCTCTTCTCCACTTAAATACTCGGATTCAAACTTCTGACATTGGGTTCTTATCACTAGACCAAAGTCCTAGGGGCCTATATCTTAGTCTTTTTGTGACAAGGATGAAAACTAGAGTGGTTTAGGGTTTAGGGTTTAGGGTTCAAACTTCTGACATTGGGTTCTTATCACTAGACCAAAGCCCTAGGGGCCTATATCTTAGTCTTTTTGTGACAAGGATAAAAACTAGAGTGGTCTTCCAACAAGCGAGGATAATATTTTATTTTTAAAGGGGTACTCTAAGATTATAGTGACTCAATACTGTTTTCGATGCAAGTAATAATTTTAGGCCATATCATAAAAGCTGAGGATGGGAGTGGGGCGGATTCATAAACATGATAATAGATGTTAGAAACATCAAGATTTTGCTTTATTACCAACAGCAGAAACACATGTCATGGCAGGCCTTCTTATTTTTTTTTTTGAGAAGGGCGGCAGGCCTTCTTATTCAAAATCAAAAAGAAAGAAGCGTGATGAAAAGTTCAAAAGAAAGAAGGTAAAGTGAAATGTGAAAACAGCAAAAATGTTCCTGATATATATTACTTTATTATATGGATCGAGTCATAGAGCTAGGGGAGTTGGGGCAGTCAGAGCGTCATAGAGACCTTGGGTACTGCAGGCGCATTAGGGTAGATAAGGTCGTGGGGGCTTTGCGTAGGATGAGTAGGGGTCGAGCGACCGGGCCAGACGAGATCCCGGTGGAATTCTGGAAAGGCGTGGGTAGGACAGGTGTGGAGTGGCTGACTAGATTGTTCAATGTGATCTTCAGGTCTAAGGGGATGCCGGAGGAGTGGAGGTGGAGAACAGTCGTGCCCCTATATAAGAACAAAGGGGATATCCAGTGCTGTAACAACTATAGGGGCATCAAATTACTAAGTCACACCATGAAAGTTTCGGAGCGGGTGGTTGAGGCAAGGGTGAGGGGGATGACGTCCATATCTGTGAACCAGTTCGGTTTCATGCTGGGCCGCTCCACTAAAGAAGCTATTCACCTTGTCATGAGATTGGTGGAACGGTTCAGGGATAAGAAGGACCTGTACATGGTGTTTATTGACTTAGAGAAGGCGTATGACAAGGTCCCGAGGGAGGTGTTATGGAGGTGCCTGGAGGCGAAGAGTGTGCTGGAAGCCTACATCAGAACAATCAAGGACATGTACCATGGAGCAAAGTCTAGGATTAGGACGGTGGGTGGAGACTCAGACCACTTCCCGGTGGATATGGGACTTCATCAAGGATCGGCCCTTAGCCCTTTCTTATTTGCCTTGGTGATGGATGCACTGACACGCCATATTCAAAGGGATGGTGCCTTGGTGTATGCTATTTGCTGATGACATAGTCCTGATAGACGAGACGAGGGTCGGCATTAACGAGAGGTTGGAGGCCTGGAGACAGACCCTCGAGTCTAAGGGTTTCAAACTGAGCAGGTCTAAGACAGAATACCTGGAGTGCAAATTTAGCGCCGAGTCGAGCGAAATAGGCAGGGATGTGAAGCTTGGAGCCCAGGTCATCCCCAAGAGGGACAGTTTCAAATATCTTGGGTCGGTGATCCAGGAAGACAAAGAGATCGACGTGGATGTCACCCACCGTATAGGGGCAGGGTGGTCGAAATGGAGGCTTACATCAGGAGTCTTGTGTGACAAGAAAGTACCACTGAAACTCAAGGGAAAGTTTTATAGAGCTGTGGTTAGACCTGCTATATTGTATGGGGCGGAGTGCTGGTCGGTTAAGAACTCTCATGTTCGGAGAGTGAAGGTTGCGGAGATGAGGATGCTCAGGTGGATGTGCGGGCACACCAGATTAGATAAGATTAAGAATGAAGTTATTCGGGAGAAGGTTGGGATGGCCCCAGTGGATGAGAAGATGCAGGAAGCGAGGCTCAGGTGGTTCGGGCATGTGCGGAGGAGAAGCCCTGATGCCCCGGTGAGGAATTGTGAGCCGCTGGCAGTGGTTGGCACGAGGCGACGCAGAGGGAGGCCTAAGAAGTATTGGGGAGATGTGATTAGGCAGGATATGGCAATAATGCAGATTTCCGAGGACATGGCCCTTGATAGGAAAGCCTGGAGGTCTAGAATTAGGGTTGTAGGATATGGGCTTCTAGAGCTTTTCGTACTTCTTTCCTAAGGCTAGGTGTGGTTTGGTAGGGCCCTCCATAGATGTCTTGCGTTTTGTATCGTGCTCCCTATGGTAGTTACTGTTAGGTGTTATTGCATGCCTTTTAATTTACGATTTTATGTGTAGTTATCTGTTTATGCATTTTCTGCTAGAGTCATTAATGCTCTTTTGTTTTTCCTATTCTTTTTCTCTTCTTTCCCTTTCCTTTCACTTGAGCCGAGGGTCGATTGGAAACAGCCTCTCTGCCCTCGGGTAGGGGTAAGGCTTGTGTACGTAATACCCTCCCCAGACTTCACTTTATGGTAATACATTGGGTAGTTGTTGTTGTTGCATATGGATGTTGTACTCCTGCATGCAAAGACTTGCTAACCTCAATAACATTCATCTTAGCCTGTTACACTAGAAATGACAATTAAAACCAGCAGATATAAAGGTTGCAAATCTGTTCTCAATAAATCTGCTTCTACATCAGCACTATCAAACAACTGTTCACTTCTCCAGGGTTAGCCTATTTTTGGCCAAGAAAGCAAAGCATATTAATCAGTCTAAAACAGCCAGACAAACTAAGTGACAAAATGTCAAAAGTAAGAACTTTCTGTTTTTTTTCTTCTTTTTCTTAAGTAATTCAGTCAATTCCATCATGTATGTGACTTGTTTACATACACGCATTCATGTTGCTGACCTCATGAACAACAGGGCAGCCAATCCTTCTCAAACAAAAAGATTATCTATTCTCAGAAAGGCTAGACAAAGTGTCACCATTAAATTTACCAAAGATTAACTGACTTATATTTTATCTAGCTACCTTCGAACTTATGATGGTTAACTGAATCGGATCACTATAGTTTTGGACAAGAAACTACAAGTCTGAAAAGCACTAGCAGCTATACGTTTTTTTTTTCTTTTTAACAAGCAGCTATACGTAGCATGTGAATTTAAACCTGATAGACTAAACTACACTTCCAAACTCAAATATATACAGAAGTTAGAGAATCACCTCAAATTATGTATCTTTGCCTGTGAGGATACGAGAAATCTGAAGGCCCCTGCTGAAAGCTTCATTAAATAATATTCTTGTCTGCATGGATTGAAATCCAGGCATCCATGATAGAAATGCCAAAGGAGCCATAACAATTAACCCAAGCATCATATCATATAGCCGAGCCAAGGACACAACAGTGCTCCAAACCAAAGTGGACTGCAAAAAGGGCCGGAGCACTAGGGCAATTTGGATTAAGCCCCATCCAGTTGGTATAAATGCCAACAAACTTGTGATGAAGTCAAACATCGTAAACTTGGTTAACCTCAACAATAGAAGAATCACCAACGTAGTGAGAAGAATGACAAGCAACTGCACCAGTCGATAATATATGTGCTCCTTCATCGAATATTTGTCTTTTGCATATGCAATGGCAATGTAAATTGCCACAACAGCGACCATAATAATCCAAGACAGTAAGTAAACACCAATACTAGTGTTACCACCAGCAATGTGTAATTGATAAACAATTCCATACTGAAAGAAGAAGAAACGAAGATCCATAATAATCTCAAGCAACTTTCCCCAGAGACCGGTAGTTCTCAAGTGGTCCTGTTCTTCATACCACCATGTCTCCCAACTTTGATCCGCTTTTACAAAAACTCCCCTATTGTACCAAATCCAATGCATGAAATCATCAAAGTCATACACTGTTCTTAACCAGTCAAACCCAGAGGGATTAAACAAAAAGGGAGATGTTATCCAAGACACTACAAGGAACCAACTCGATATAGTCATAGCTATATACACAAAGGTGTCCTTAGTCAAGGGGCTATGTGAAGCATACACGACCAGGATCACTCCAAGTTCGATTGCCTTGACAAAGTGGCTGCGTGCATATAGCCGATAGTTCTCAGCAAAGCTCTTGCGCTGCACAACAAAACCGCGCCCAGTTGCACGGTACTTCGCTCCCCCATGCAGAATGGTCCTACCAAAGAAATGTGCACGGGTTCCCATTGAGTATGTGAAAAATAGTGAGGCAAGCTGCAGTTGCATAGTTACAAAATCCCAGACTGCCGGAAGGAAGCCATGCTCCAAAGAGTTCTCCACAATCATAGGGAGGGCAGTGAACACACCAAGCTGGATAACAAACTGCTGATTCAAAATTGCACCAAGTGCTTTGTTGCTGCTGGCATTTCTGCTGGCATACTCCTCAACACCACTGAGTGCAAGATAAAGTCTCCCCCACAAGAACATGTAGACCATTACTACCACTATCATATTGTTGAAGAAGAAGCCAACAGTCGTATAGAAGAATGAGAGCATGCGAAAGAAATCTAGTCTGTGACCCAACCTATATACATCTCTGCTCAATACCTGTTCACCGTTGCCACTAGCAACCTTAGCCTCAAACATTGCGATCTGATTCAATCCAACATCCCTTCCCTTACCCACTTGTATATATTCATGGTGGGTAACATTGCCACCTCGCAAGGTACAGTTGAATCCAGCAAATATATCCTCGCTTATGTTAATCACCTTGGAAGCCTTGCTCATGCCACCCCTGGACAAGAACCAAAACCTATCAAAGACATCTGGATGACCATAGTGCATCCGTACCTTGAGAGGATTGGCAAGAACACGTTGCCCCAGAGTCACAAAACTCGTCTCCTGGGCAGACATGAACCAAGCAAGAGACGACACAGAACCAGTAAAGATATTTTCTCTAACTCCCAAAATGGTGGGCTTCCTAATACCATAATTCTCCTTGAATTCCTCCAACAGATTACGCATCTTAAGTGCCTCTTCAAAGTTATTGTCTTGATTCATGTCTATGGTCTGAACTGCATCACCTCGGGTGAAGATAATGGCATGGTTTTGATTCTCCGGCTTACCCTCCCCAAGTTTCAGGGGACCAGGCAACTTTATGCGGTAGACTTCCACTTCCTTCTTCAATTGTTGATCATACTTCACTAGGACAGAAAAGTATTCAACTTCATTTCTTCCCAAGTAAACCTCATCCACGTAAGCAATTCGGAGGGCCTCATTATTCTTCATCAAATTTAGGATCTCCTCAGCACGTGGATCACCCTTCTTCTTCTGAGAACCATACACCTGGCAGGTCACCACATAAGTGAATTTCATTAGAGCAGCCCCAAACTCATCTCCCTTAAAAAGAAGGGTGACGCTGCTACTCGTTCTGTGAAGATTTCGAGGAGTTCGTAACATGGCAGAGCCTATCCCATTCAAGTGATTATTTTGGTTCAACGAACCAAGTGAAGCAATTTCTTGCGAGCCATGCCTTATATCAACCTCTGAAGCAGAATCAAGGAAGGAAAGCATCTGGAGAGCCTTGTAATAATACATCATGCCTCTTACAGTACGGGAAAGAGTCTGCCCCCTATACGATGCCCAAAGACGAATCTCCCTTGCCTTAGTGTTCCATATCTCATTCTCATCCCGCATTCCTTCTGTACGCATCCTCTCCATGAAGTTCGCCCACTCATCTTCATAAATCCTCTGCAGATAAAATATGGTGGATACTCCATCTTCATTTGGACTCCTAAGACTTTCTTTGCCAAACAGAACTTCCTCATCATAGTAAGGGGTCAAGACACTAAAAGCCATCATCTTCTCTACCTGGGGAGCTCGTGGAATGTTCATAAAAACAGAGTTACTGAAGAAGGCGATACGCCGTCTCGCTTCAATATTTCTTGGGACATTGTGCATTGAGTCTCTGGAAGTAAGAATTGTTTGCAGACGGCGCAGCTGCCTATAGAAGAAAGGATCTTGTTTATCAGGAAATTCGATCGTGTCTTCGAAAAGAAACCCGTGATTGGTATTTGAAGGAGCAAGACGTGCCTGCATCAATTGTTCTGTGCTCTTCTTCACCCTTGGAAATTCCCGAACAGAAAGCTCGTACAAAGCCTGTAATACATTGACCATATCACGCAAATCTGGCTCTGGCCTGAGCAAAAGCTCAATAAGAGACACCAGCTTTTCATGAATGCGTGGCAAGAGGGTCATCTTGTAGGCTTTAGTAAACTTTTCGAAGTGAATGCAATCATCAATGTCATGGAAAAGTGCAGTGACTATTGAATGCTCTTCAGTGTCGTATTTAATAATCTTTAGTAGCAAGTATTTGATGCTGTCATAAGCCTCAATCACTGCACACCTCCTATACTCATTCTTACCTATCTTAAACCAAACCCATCTATCAGGTGCATCTGCCAGCTCGCTTGCATGGCTGAGAGCAAGAAGTAGCTCGTTGCACAAGAGAAAACACGGCCAACGAATAACCTTAATATCCCAACAGTTTGGTGGCAACTCCATCAGCTCCAGCTCATGATCACTAATGAGGTCTTCCTCCCTCATAGTTATGATAATCTCATTCCATATTAAGGCAAACCTAGTTGTTTCCACCTGGCTTGATTCAATCTTCTTGTATGGCTGTCCAAGGCCATATCTTAACTTTATCCGATGTATTGCATTCCGAAGCTTGCGAACCAGGGTGTCCTTAGCATCTATACTCTCATTCTCGGGCATCAGATTGAACTGCAATGCAGTTGCAAAGAACTGGAATCTGAGTCTGAGCTGTTTAATGTTCCTAATTTCACCTATATGCGAGGACAACCCAATTGTTGCCCCTGCAATGGAGGAATATATAGTGTACCAGATCTGCAGGTCCACTAGATAAATTAGAACAACTGGAATCCACATCAAAACAACTGCTAGCTTATTCGTGCTACCAAAAAATTCATGCCACTTGTACTTTTTAACTTTCATAGTCAAAAGAGCTCGTGTCGGATCAAGCAGCGGCCTTATTTGAAAGAAATAACTGAAGATAAATTTGGAAGCCAGTACCACAATCCAGAACAACGTGTACTTTATGTTATTAATAAGCCCTTCTCTGAGCCCGCGACCCACAAAAATCCTAGTGTGGAACCACCACGTGATCAAGTAAAAGATTGGCCAGTCAGTGTTTTCAATCACATTCCGTATCCATGGGAGAATGAAAAGAACCAGAGCTAACACCTCCGGGATGATGAACACCAGAGCAGCCTTAAGAAATGTCAAGATCCTTTGGTTCGCCTCGTACGACCACCTCCTATCAGAATTCTTCTGGCTCCAAATCATTCCATAGAACACCCCAAACACGACTGCCCATGTCACAGCAACAACACTTTTCAAGACCATTCTCACACCTATCCACATTGTTTCCCTGGTAACTAAACTATACTGAGTCCCGGCATCAAGAATTGATTGAATAAACCTCAAACCAGCCCAAGTAATGAAGAGAGTAAGCAACTGGACTTGCACATCCCTCATTTCCAAAGCCTGCCACGGATACTGTGTACCTTGCCACGCAACAATAACAGCAGCCTGAAAGAACAATATCAACAACACCCATAACCTATCAAAGCTCCTAAAAATATTCCAAAAAGTCCTCTGCTCCACATAACCTGTCTTACCAACTCTCCTGCCTACACTAGTATCCAGAAAACCACATGACAAGTCAAGAGGCCATTTCAGCCTCTTAAAACACCTCCTACTCCAAAAGTACTCGTTTATATCATCATAATTCCTCCAAGCGGAATGAGGGGCAGTGCCATTTCTACTCCTCTCAACTTCACCTTTAATCGTCGTATAAATAGGAGTGACAACTTGTTCCAAGAAACCAAACTGCCTACAAGTAAAAGGAACAAAAGGGGCTCCAGTACTCTCATCACTGTGACCATCAAGAATGTAATTCACTTCCATGGCCATATGGTGATATATATAACATAAACATTCAGGAGCAAAACGAAGATTAGCAGCCTCACCCCAAATCAATAAGTAAAGACATATATACAAGAGCTCACGGCGAGAAAGTTCTGGACTTAGGCGTCTTGGCAAGCGAAGTTGAGACCTTTTACCAAGATATGAACACCATTTTGTGTAGTTATTCAAGAGCTTCTGGCGGAACTGGCGAAGGACACCGTAGTCAAGGCGGTCCGGGGCGGCAGGTGGTGGTTGAAGGCGCATTTGAGAGTTAGCCAAATGGAGAACCAAGTGTTCCCTTTGGTTCTTCACGTTATCGTCTTGAAATCCAAAGAAGAGTCCAAGCCAGTCCATGAGGTCCATACTGTCACGCCATTGAATGAACGGCGGCAGCCGGAGATCCCCGACGGCGCGTAGAGCAGCTGAAGCAGCACGCACTTCTGGGTACCTCAGTGAAGGGTGGTCAGCAAGCAAATTGTTAATGGGTATAATGTTGTACGGCTCGTAATGAGGTGGTGGCGGCGCGTGATCAGAACCACGGCCGCGCGTCAGTGGTGGCCGTTGCCGGAGATTCATCGCATTTGCTTCCACAGCAGCTTTACACTAATGGTTAACTCTCCAAAATCCTCTTTGTTTTCCAAAAATTTCAAACAAGCAAAGTTTCCACTCACATAAGCAGACACAAGTATGTGCATATACTATAATAAAATAAAGCAACGGGTATATTCGATAATTCGAATACTGGGGGTAGGGGGTATGTTAGGGGGTGGGGGATTAAAAGGGAATCAAATGTTTAAACTTTAATGGAGTAAAAGGTGAAACTTTTAAATGAGAGGAAAGTGAAGGATACACGGGGGTTACTACAAGGGGGTTACTACAAGGGAATTTAGTCGTGAACCACGCGCCAACAAGAGCGTCTGAGGAAGTTGTGGGTAGTACGTAAGTTGAAAGTTGCAGCTTTTCTATGAGAAACCAACAAGACAACATGGGAAGCCCAATCAAACAAGTCCGTTATAGAGATAAGCGCAAATCTTAAATATTAAAATAAGATAATATTAGATTGAATAATATTTGAGTTAGCCAATAAAACCATAAAAAGTGAATTAAGGCAAAATTTCATTGAAAATTAAAAATGCTTAGCAAGTTAATGTCACAATACTGTATAAGTTCTGTATAGAAAATTAATAATTCGCGTTATAACTTTATTAATTGTAACAAGCTGTTTATATTTGCCTATCGAAAACATCAAATCTATTTCTATGAAGTAGGACAAGGTTCGAGTACAAGCTCATTTATATGATCAAACTGGATTTTTTTATTATTATGGTTATGGTTGTTGTTAACAAATTACTTACCATATTTCTCAAGGAATTCGGAACCAAAGTGTTGTTAAATTAAAAAACAAGAACGTTTCTATGTGTGTTAAAAAAAATGTAACATATGTATATACAACGCCACTTTATGTGGCGTTGTATATTAACGGTAACGTCTCCGTTATTATACAACGCCACAATAGGTGGTGTTGTGTATATGAGTTTATGTACAACGCCACCTATTCAGGCGTTGTACAGTCTCGAACAGTACAACGCCTGAATATGTGGCGTTGTATTACTTCTTGGCCTAAATTCTCCAATATTTCTCACCACTCGGGCCTAAATTCTACAGCATTTCTCACCACCCCGAATGAATTATAAGAACTTATTTATATTGCCCGCTAAGTATCATATTAAATAACAATTACTTAAATAATTTAAGTGATTAGAACGTAGAGTAAATGGAAGTGTGGAATAAATAATTTCTACTATGTGTTTAGTTCATTTGTATGTTTTTTATTCTTATTAAGTTATGTTTGTGTTTGTGTTCTAATAATTTAAGTTTAAGTTAAATATTATGTATTAATAGACGAAATAATTAAATACTAAACAATAAACGAAATAATAAAATAAACGATGAACTAAAAAACGAAATAATAAAATAAATGATGAACTAAAAATTTAATATATATATTTAATTAAAAATTGTTTTTACAAAAAATATTATTTACAACATATACAAGATATAAAGTAACTATCTTGTATGTGTCCCGCAATGTGTGTGCTTCAAAGTAGCCGTCGGCCTCGGGCGCATCCCCGCCCGTCCAGGTACGCTATCAGGATCATCATCATCGAATTTCCTCCTAATAGTTGGATGTGGCTCAGGATGACATGCAGCAGTGGTGCTGTCAGGTTCAGCAGAATACTACATAATAAAGTAAAAATTAGTTTATAAAAGCACATAATAATTTATAATTAATAGTTTTATTATCTTACCATCATAGCGTCTGGATCCTGTATGTAGTCATCTTCCGCATCGTCAACTGAAGCCTGAACAAGGAGATTATTATAATGTAATAAATAAAATAAGTTATAGTTAAAAGAAATTTCATGTTCAGAAGTAATAAACTCATACATGACCATGCGAAGAGCTCCCAAAACTCAGCCGGCGGCCACTGGATATATCCCTGGTCGGTGCACCCTCAGATGTGGTAGATGGGCCAGGGTAGTATGCACCCCAATCCGCTTCTTGAAAATCAGAGCCTGTGATCAATAATGGACCATGTGGGGTCATCCGCGAAGGGCCTGCAGTGTCGTATATACCAAGGTTGTAAGACGGAATATCCGTCTCATGCATGCCTCCTTCATCGGCCTCATCGGGAGCATCCTGCTGGACACCACGTCCTCGGGCAGCACGAGGTCGCCGGGCAGCACCTGGTCGTCGGGCAGCAGGTCGTCTGGCACCAGCAAGTCGTGGAATACCACGACCTCGCTGGTATGTGGCTGGATCAACATAATCAGCCTCATGTGCCAAGCGCTGATCCGATCTGGCACGCTCTAGTGTCTCGGCAGCCACTGCCATGAATCGACGACCATAATCTATAATGGCCGTTGGATCGTGCGCATAATCCTGCATCTCCCGCCCCATACGGTGGACGGTATGCAATCCAATGGCTTGCACAAAGTAAATAATGTAAAATAGGTTTAACTCACAACATTATATGTACATTATTAAATATAACATAAAACTTACCAGAGCCTCGTGTCTCCCGGCGTATGAGACGTACCGCCCATCTACCTGATGCACCGGGTTGCCGACAAATAGACGGGACACTATGCGATACCATGCCAGATTCCCTTCAATAGGATAGTGCTGCGGAGGTGGGATCAAATCACCTCGGCTATCCCAAATGCCCAGCTGAGTCTGGAGCCAGCCTAAAAGGTGTCGTCCACCCTGCTACGATCATCCCTCTCATAATGTGTAGGATGCCATGAAGGATGAGGCGGTATAGGCTGCAGCATGCCAAACTGACGATAAACGCGCTTCGAGGCATGATGCTCCACTATATCTAGGCATGTGAGAGGGATAGAAGACCTCCAAATAGCCCGGCCTAGAGTATAGTATCCTGGGAGGGTAGCTAGCAACTCCTCACTATAGGGTGTCCAGATGAACTATCAAATAACAACACAAATGGTTAGTATTCGTAACACTAAATTAAACAATAACTAGTACGTTTATTTAGATTTTTACCTGTGCATCCTCTAGGAAGTCTAACACATCCCTGATGGCTGGCAGATTATGATGGGTATTATATCCCCGCGTATATCCACGCCGCATGACCCACTTGGCAGCTAAAGGAAGGTCTGGTAATACGACGTCAGCTGGTATCAGTGGAAAAGGTGGGCTGAGCTGCACAAATCGCTCTCAAACCCAAATCTAACATAGAAAGTTGATGTATACTGTGAGATAAACTATATTTAGGTAGATTTAACTGGGGGCAGATATTTTTATTGAATATGTTCTCACCTGTAGAAGGGGTAGGAAGCCGCAGATATCTCTCTGTGTGCCCATAGAAGCCCGACACATCTGCCTGTACAGGAATGCGAGGACAGCAGCACCCCAGCTGTATGTAGCTGTATCCTCGAACTGTGTAATGTGGTGTAGAAATCGGAGGCTAACAAGATTACCCGAAGTGTTCGGGAACAAGACACCCCCAAATAAAGGGAGCAGCAGCAACCTAGTGTAGTGGCTCACAACCTCCTCCTCTGAGTCATCAGTAATATGAGGGTGGAGCTGCTCCAGACGCTGTCTAATAGGGGTTAACGGTACCCGACTGATCCCAGCCCTATGATCAACGGCCTCCAGCCTCAAACCTGTCAGCATCTCTAGCAAATCCCAATACATCTCGCGGGGAAAATGCCTCATGCCCGACGGAAAAAGAACAGGTAACCCATCGGCTGGCAGGCCGTATAAAACCTCTACGTCCTGCAACGTAATAGTTGCCTCGCCAATGGGAAGGTGGAAGGTGTGCGTCTCCGGTCGCCACCGCTCAATAAGGTCCGTGATCAATGAGTAATCCAGCTGTATCCGGCCAATCCGAATAATCCTGTAGAATCCCATCACCTCCAAGTGATGGACGACTCTAGGATGTAAATCTCGGGCACTAAGGAAATCCCACATTATATCGATCCACCGACCCCGGAGTGTGTCAGTCAATAACTGTCCGTCCCATATATACTCAGATCGGTGCTGCAGCTGTAGGCCTAATAGCTCTAAGCTCCTAGGGCCAGGATGTATGGGCGCATCCATGTCGTCGACTGTAAAATTAAAAAATTTAATAACTTGTAAAAGTTACACATTTAATAATTTAATTGTATAAATTGGTGACAATAGCTATGTATTTTTTTTATAATTTAAAGTTATATTTTTAAATATTTTATTGTGTAAATTAAATATTTTTAAGCTCCCGAGCTCGATGTTTTTGAGCTCCCGTGTTCGATAATTTTTAATAACTTAATTTTAAGGCCCAGCGGCACCAAACTATTATTAATAGCTATGTGTATGCATATAATTACTAAATACATTTAGAATAATTGAATTGTCTAAATTAAATATTTTTGAGCTCCCGGGATCGATATTTTTGAGCTTCTGGATTCGATAATTTTTAATAACTTAATTTTAAGGCCCAGCGACACCAAACTATTATTAATAGCTATGTTACGCATATAATTATAAAATACATTTAGAATAATTAAATTGTTTAAATAAATATTTTTGAGCTCCCGGGCTCGATGTTTTTGAGCTCCCGGGTTCGATAATTTTTTAGCTCCCGGGTTCAATAATTTTTGAGCTCACGGGTTCGATAATTTTTAATAACTTAATTTTGTGTATCAAAATTATAAGCTAAATACTACACATTAATTTTGTGGATTCGATAATTTTTAATAACTCAATTTTAAGGCCCAACGACACCAAACTATTATTAATAGCTATGTTACGCATATAATTATAAAATACATTTAGAATAATTAAATTGTTTAAATTAAATATTTTTGAGCTCCCGGGCTCGATGTTTTTGAGCTCCCGGGTTCAATAATTTTTTAGCTCCCGGGTTCAATAATTTTTGAGCTCCCGGGTTCGATAATTTTTAATAACTTAATTTTGTGTATCAAAATTATAAGCTAAATACTACACATTAATTTTGTGGATTCGATAATTTTTAATAACTCAATTTTAAGGCCCAACGACACCAAACTATTATTAATAGCTATGTTACGCATATAATTATAAAATACATTTAGAATAATGAAATTGTTTAAATTAAATATTTTTGAGCTCCCGGGCTCGATGTTTTTGAGCTTCCGGGTTCAATAATTTTTTAGCTCCCGGGTTCAATAATTTTTGAGCTCCCGGGTTCGATAATTTTTAATAACTTAATTTTGTGTATCAAAATTATAAGCTAAATACTACACATTAATTTTGTGGATTCGATAATTTTTAATAACTCAATTTTAAGGCCCAGCGACACCAAACTATTATTAATAGCTATGTTACGCATATAATTATAAAATACATTTAGAATAATTAAATTGTTTAAATTAAATATTTTTGAGCTCCCGGGCTCGATGTTTTTGAGCTCCCGGGTTCAATAATTTTTTAGCTCCCGGGTTCAATAATTTTTGAGCTCCCGGGTTCGATAATTTTTAATAATTAATTTTGTGTATCAAAATTACAAGCTAAATACTACACATTACTACGCTACAAGGCTCTAAAATTTCCTATCCTATAAAGAGTCTATGTTTTACTACGCTAAAAAGGTCTCTATTTTACAACTAACAACTAATATAAATTACACAAATATGAATAAACAACTAACATTTCTAACAAGTAATCTAAAATATAAACTAGTTCGGAAAATAACATAAAATGACTAAAACTAAAACTAACAAGTAATATAACAAGTTCGGAAACTAACAAGTAATCTAACAAGTTCGGAAACTAACAAGTAATCTAAAATACAAACTAGTTCGGAAACAAAAAAATAGTAGTATAAACATACCTTTTTACGGATGAAATATATTAATATAAAGCTTCCAAATTCGTCTACCCACGAAGCCAATAGCGTAAAACTATAACGGGACTTATATGTATAACCCGGGGGACCAAATTTTTTTATTTGTTTTTTGATTTTGGTCGGCTGTCGCGTGGGGGAGTGGGGGGACCGAAGTGTTTTTTAATTTGAAGAAGAAGATGAAGTGTGAGGAAGAAGACGGGAGTAGGGTTTTAATAATGGGTTCAACGCCACCTACTATGGCGTTGAACCTGACAGATTAGTTCAACGCCATAGTAGATGGCGTTGAACATAAACGTCCGTTATGTTCAACGCCATCTACTATGGCGTTGTATATACTTATGTTTTTGTTTTTTTAAACCTATTTTCGATATAAATTTTCAATTTAATAATACTTTGGTTCCGGATTCATTTCTCAAGTTACTACTTGAATTTACTATAGATAATGATTTTTAATTGAATATTAAATAACATGATAATGTAAAGTTTTTCTTAACCTATCGATGTATAAGAAGTTAAACCCTGAATAAAAAAGCGACTTAATTCAACTAGCTACTTCTGTTGTACTTGAAGGAACTTTCAATATTACATTAGTCTATTGGTAAACTTGTCTTCAGCCGATGCCATATCAAAAATGTACATATTATGTATATAGTTTCCTTGTCCAATTTTCCTTTTTTTGAACTTTTTTTTTTGGTTTTTTATCCGTTGTCCAATATCCGTATTGGAGCCACATTATATCCGAGTTCGATCCCTGGGTATGAAAAAATCCTTGGTAGGGAGCGTTTCCCCCTGTATGGAGCCCTACGCTTACAAATAAGGTGATAAAAAAATATCTAATAAGTTGGTGAAATATTTCAACAACAAAAATACCCAGTAAGATCCCACCAGTGGGGTCTGGAAGAGTAGAGTGTATGTAGACCTTACCCCTACCCTGAAAAGGGCAGAGAGACTGTTTTTGGGAGACTCTCGGCTTAATAGGAAAGACAGTAAATATCAGAAGAGAAATAAGAGAAAAGACATATAACAATAAAAGATACCAGAAAACATAGCCACAAAAAATAAGTGAAAGGACAATAACACAAAATACCAATGTGAATTCAACAAAGACCGCTAACAAATCTAACAAAACTCTAACAGACTACCCGATACAAAGAGCGAAGAACTCTCGACTACCCCCTAGCCTACCACCTTAATGCTCGACCTCCACAAGTTCCTATCAAGAGCTATGTCCTCGAAAATTTGAAGTCGGCCCATGTCCCGCCTCATCACCTCACCCCAATATTTCCTGGGCCGCCCTCTGCCTCTTCTCGTACCTGCCAAAATCAACCTCTCACACCTCCTAACCAGTGCATCTAGGCTTCTCCTCCACACATGTCCGAATCATCTAAGTCGCGCTTCCCGCATCTTGTTGTCCACGGGAGCCACGCCCACCATCTCCTGAATATCTTCATTCCGAATCTTATCCAGCCTAGTGTGCCCACACATCCATGTCAACATCCTCATTTCTGCTTCTTTTAACTTCTGGATATGTGAATTCTTGACTGGCCAACACTCAACTCCATACAACATGGCCGGTCTAACCATCGCTTTATAGAACTTACCTTTGAGTTTTAGTGGCACATTCTTTTCACACAGGACTCTAGACGCTACCCTCAATTTCATCAACCCCACTTTTATACTGTGCGTAACATCCCCATCGATCTCCCCATCTCCTTGAATAATTGACCCTAAGTACTTAAATCTTTCTCTCTTGAGGATGACCTGTGAGTCAAGCCTAACTTCCACATCTGCTTCCCCCGTCATGTTGCTGAACTTACATTCCATATATTCTGTCTTAGTCCTACTCAACTTAAAATCTTTAGACTCTAGAGCCTGCCTCCATACCTCCAGTCTCCTACGCCTCGCGTCTTATCAATCAGAATTATATCATAAGAAAGTATTATTTTTCTTGCATT
Organism: Nicotiana noctiflora; assembly: GCA_032618575.1. Lineage (NCBI taxonomy): Eukaryota > Viridiplantae > Streptophyta > Magnoliopsida > Solanales > Solanaceae > Nicotiana > Nicotiana noctiflora. Next base: position 238,365 of record JASVEL010003807.1, on the reverse strand, counting down.
TTAATCAATTGATAAGTTATGGTACTTTGAGTTTTGATGATTTGCCAAACAGTCTTGAGGAAACAGTTGTGAACAGCTCCTTATGTTCGTTCTCATGGGAAACTGTATTGGGAAAAAACTGAATTTATACTAAAGATGACGTGGCATGACACGTGGATTGGTCAAAAGGTCAACATGCAATAATTAATTGAGAGACACGTGAAGCGAAAGACATGAGAAGAAGAGCTCAAAATAGGCACGGGGTGCAATTCAGATACGTATCTCGTATCTAAATAAGGCATTTAAGACCAGAAATTCGTGACGATTCAAAAGACATGAATATGATGACGAAAAGTAGTCCAAATACAGTATTAAATGCCGAATACGTTAGTAAACTAGTATTTAATAGCAATAATTGTGTAACGCCTCATTAAATGTCCATTATTATTCTTATTTAGACTAAGGAAGTGAGCCGTTACTCTTTATTAACTATAAAAGGAGAAGATCTCATCATTTGTAAGGACACGAAATATCATCTATATCATATTGGAATACAAATTTGTTTACTGCTTATTCTTATTCTAAGAAAGCCTATTATACTTTTTGGTCTCTTGATTATCAGTAACCCGATTTCTTATCTTAAATTCTAGTTTTGACCAAATTATTATTTTTTGGTTAAACAAATTGGTTCCGTTACGGGGAATCTGATAATCTATTCTTTCTGAAGTTACATTCTACCCATTGCTAACATCATGTCAAACAACAATAACAACAAAAACAACAACAACAACAACAATAACAATGCTATTGAAAATCAAATCCATCAAGGTCAAGGGGATTTTCACAACGTTACCATAGTTCCTTCCACTCTAACTTCTCCACGCCAATCTCGTGAAGTTACTCCTGCACCAGAATCACATGCTAATGAGCAAGAGAAATCAGAACATTTTGAGGGACCAGAGGAAGCTCTACAAAGAATAATTGATGCACGGGTTAGCTAAGCTCTTCAAGCGTTAGTTAGCCAGTTACCTGTTGCGCCGCCCACTCCTTCACCTAATAACAATACACTAGAGAATCCTCGTTCTGGACTTGATAACACAAACGAAGGAACCCCTAGTGAACCACGAGAAATGGATCATTGTAATACAAATAATTCTTATTTACAAAATTTGGTACTAACTTTGCAGACACATCTCAAAGAACAAAGCGAGCGCATTGAGCAAATACCTGGTGTTCCCTCAATAATCAATTGAATAGATGCGGATAAATACTCACAAAAACCTTGGAAACTGAGTGCTGCTCCTCTTCCAATCCCTAAAAAGTTTAAAATTCCTGACATTTCAAAATATGATGGCACAACCGACCCACATGACCATTTGACAGCATTTACTACAAGAGTCAAAGGAAATGATTTAACCAAGTAGGAGATTGAGTCTGTATAGGTCAAAAAATTTGGAGAAACACTCACCAAGGGTGCACTAACCTGGTATTCTCTTCTGCCTGAAAATTCTACAAATTCTTTTGTTGAGCTTGTGGATTCTTTCATTAAAGCGCACTCAAGAGCACAAAAGGCTGAGAAAAGAATGGATGACATCTTTAACATCAAACAAGAGGACACATAGTTGCTCAGAGATTTTGTTGATAGGTTTCAACGAGAACGAATGATATCTCGTGTACCAGATAATTGGGCTGCAATAGCTTTTTCAAGTAATTTGAATGACAAAGGTTCGAAAGCCACGAGAAGGCTTAAAGAAAGCCTTCGTAAATTTCTTGCAACCACTTGGAACGATGTTTATAATAGGTATAGTACAAAACTCAAAATTAAAGAGGATATCGTACATCAATACCATCGTGAAGAAAGGAGCAGACCCAGAAGGTCAGAAGCTGAAACAAGATCGGGTAAGAATATATACGATCCATATTCGGGACCTGCAGGAAAGGATTCACGATCGAAATAGAATAATCAACAATATGATCAAAGACCAAGAGATAGGGAGACCGGGTCTTCATCCAGGTTCAAAGATGATCGAAGTAATCAAGAGCCATGAGATGATGATAGAAATTTAAAGGCACGATTCGGTGGCTATTGTTTTAACGTACTAATTCTGAGCTCGTAGCTGTTCTAAGGAGTATGGGACATAAGGTACGGTGGACAAAAGAGATGTGTTCAAATCCAAACAAACGTAACCCATACCATTGGTGCGAGTTTCACAATGACCACGGGCATAAAACATCAGAATGCAGATTCCTACAAAGTGAAGTAGACCATCTACTGAAGCAAGGATATCTCACAGAGCTGTTTAGTGAGAAGGGAAAACAAGCTTACATGAAAAATAGGCAGGAGCCACCAAAACCACCATCACCTAAAAGAAAAGTGAATGTCATCAATGGAGGGAAGGATATTTACGGAGTAACGTACACGACTTCAAATAAGGTTTCTAAAATAACGATCACACACGGGAAGCGATTACGGAAAACCTTAGAACATGAAAGCATAAACTTCGATAATGTATATGCGGAAGGAGTGATTACTCCTCACAATAATGCACTGGTAATGTCCTTACTTGTACATAACACCAATGTAAAATGAGTCTTGATTGATCCATGAAGTTCTGTAAATATCATTCTACTAAGGGTATTACGAGAAATGCAAGCTGAAGATAAATGATACCCAAGGCACATACTTTGTCAGGCTTCGACAATTCAAGCGTGGTAACAAATGGTGAGGTAATTCTAACAACTTATTTTGCAGGTGTTATTAAAGAAACTAAATTTCAGGTAGCTGATATGGAAATGGCCTACAACATAATTATGGGGAGACCATGGATCCATAATATGGATGTTGTTCCATCAACTTTACATCAAGTTATCAAGTTTCTATTACCCTGGGGGATATGTCAAATTCGACGGGATCAACAAACAACTAAGAGTATCAACACAGTAACAGATACAAGTACCGTGAGTAAAGAGAAATAGCAATTACAGGAAACAGTTGGGGGCGTCAGTAATCAAACTTCAACTGAAAAAATGGATTTAGACTCGAGACATGATGTAATTCAAGAGCCTGAAGAAAATGAGAATATTAAAACAACAAAAGATGAACTCGAAACGGTGGTGCTATTTGAGCAATGGCCTGAAAGAAAAGTTTACGTAGGAGCCAATCTAAATCTCGACATGCGAGGTATGTTAATTGAATTTTTAAAAGCTAAAGTGGATGGTTTTGCTTGGTCCTATGCTGTTATGACAGGTATACCACCGGACGTAATGACTCATAAACTCAACGAGGACCCATCTTTTATTCCAATCATGCATAAGAAAAGAAAGCAAGGGGTTCTCAAAAAACAAGTAATTCAAGATGAGGTTCAAAAATTCTTAAAAATTAGGTCAATCTCCGAGGTAAAATATCCTAATTGGTTAGCCAACACGGTGGTCGTACCTAAGAAGAACGGTAAGTGGCGGATTTGTTTGGATTATACTGATCTAAACAAAGCTTGCCCAAAAGATTCTTTTCCTTTACCCCATATAGATCAATTGATTGATGCAACTGCAGGTCATGAACTTTTGAGTTTTTTAGATGCATATTCGGGGTACAACCAAATTAAATGCATCTCAGTGATAAGGAAAAGACTTCTTTCATCACGACCGAGGGGCTTACTGTTGCAAAGTAATGCCCTTTGGTCTAAAAATTGCTGGAGCAACCTATCAAAGGTTAGTCACCAAAATGTTCCAAGAACATTTAGGAAAAACTATGGAGGTATATATAGACGATATGCTCATCAAAACCCAGCATTCTAATGTCATATTTCTCATTTATCTATTATATTTAAAATTTTGCAAATATTTAATATGAAACTCAACACAGAAAAATACGCATTCGGAGTTGCCTCAGGTAAATTTTTGGGTTTTCTTGTTTCTAACTGTGGCATTGAGGTAAATCCTTCTCATATTAAAGCGATTGAAGAAATACCTGATATCCTTACCAATAAAAAGGAGGTTCAAAGATTACCTGGAAGAATCGCGGCCCTAGGGAAATTTATTTACAAATAATCATAAAAGTGCTTCAAATTTTTCTCTGCACTCAAAAAGCAAGATCATTTCGAGTGGAATGAAAATTGCCAACAAGCCCTTAAAAATTTAAAAGCTTACTTGTCAAATCCTCATCTATTAGCAAAATCAAAGGAAGGCGAAAAGCTACTCATTTATTTGGCAGTTTCAGAATTAGCGATAAGTGTTGTTTTAGTCCTTGAGGACCAAGGTAAGCAATCTCATATTTATTATGTAAGTAAGACTTTGCTAGATGCTGAGACAAGGTATCCACAACTAAAAAAGTTAGCATTAGCTTTAATCATGACATCTAGAAAATTAAGGCCTTGTTTTCAGTGTCATCCTATTGTTGTAGTTACTACTTTTCCATTACAAAATATTTTTCATAAACATGAGCTGTCAGGGAGATTAGCAAAATGGGCTATAGAATTAAGTGAATATGGAATAATTTATCAACCTAGAACTGCTATTAAATCTCAAGTACTCGTCGATTTTGTAGCTGATTTTAGTCAAGGAATGGATTTAGAGGCAAAAAAAGAGTTACAAGTTTTTAATGGTGCAAACCAGGGGATTTGGATGTTAGTTATTGATGGTTCATCTAATGTAAAAGGGGCAGGCTTAGGAATTTTTCTTATACCCCCTACAGGTGAAACAATCAGACAGGCTATAAAATATCACCCTATAACTAATAATGAAGCAGAGTATGAGGTTGTGATTGCAGGTTTAGAGTTGGAACTTGAACTTGGCATCACACATATTATAATCAAAAGTGATTCACAGCTCGTAGTAAATCAAATGATGGGGACTTATGTATCCAGGGAAACAAGAATGCAAGAGTACCTCGAAAAGGTACGAGAATTGATAAGACAATTTGAAAGTTGGAAGGTAATGCAGATACCAAGAGATGAGAATGCAGAAGCAGATGCTTTGTCCAACCTCGCGTCTATGGTAGACATAGCAAATAATACAAATGCTTCAGTCGTACATTTATTTCATTCCATTCTCGAATCTGATAAGAATGAGGTAAAGCAAATAATGCAAATGCTTCAGTCGTACATTTATTTCATTCCATTCTCGAATATGATAAGAATGAGGTAAATTTAATCATTTAACATGGGATTGGAGAAACAAAATTGTTGCTTTTTTGCAGTATGGAACCGTCCCTAATGACAAAATAAAGGCCCATTGCATTACGTAAGAAAGCTGCTCGTTATTGTTTACATCAAGGAAATCTTTATCGAAAGATGTTCGGAGGTCCCCTAGCAAGGTGCCTCGGTCCTTTGCAAACGAGTATGTAATGAGAGAAATACATGAAGGACATTGTGGAAATCATGCAGGAGGTAGATCATTGGTAAAATCATTGATACGGGACGGATATTATTGGCCTAAAATGGAAGAGAAAGCAAACGACTTCGTATCAAAATGTGACATAAGCTCACTTTATCCAATTTAAGCATACGGAAATAATTCAACAGTGATAGATACATATTAAAAACAGGGAACCAAGTCCCAACACGTGCCAACTCCCATAGATCGAAGGGTCAAGAGTCATGAGCCTCTACGGAATATACAAGTGTAAATAGTGAATATAACCGTGCACAAGTGTGGGATGATCAGAACAAAATATAGATAAATTGGAGAATCAGGTCCTGCGAACGCTGGCAGCTACCTCGACTGTCCAAAAGCACTCCCGAGCCGCAATGGAATCAGCTCTGCTAAATGTACATGGATCCGCACACAAGGTGCAGGGATTCGAGTGTGAGTACTTCCAACTCAGCGGTAATAAAAGTAAATAATGCTGAAGGGAAGAAAACCACGCAAGGCACTATCTCTTGCTACACAATACAGAACTATCATAAAACTTCAAAACACTATCATTTTATTCCTTTTTCAGCATATGTGAGTAGATTATTTAGAAATCTCAATTTTTAGCTACTTTATTTCATTATAACATACCAATACCTGGGAGAATCTCAAGCAGTGCAAGTCAGCACTCAAATCAGCCTCTCAGGCTCAGCACTCCTTAACAATTTATACCAGGAGATCTGGTCAATAAAGCAACAAATGCACATGTGCCATTAAAGTATGAATGCTAAAATGTTATGCCACGTAGTACACGTAAACCAATGTATGTATGCCATGCAATGCATATGACCGCTACGGCGTGTAGCCCGATCCTTTTGAGTACCCGTGCTCACTGGGGGTGTCCAGACTCCGGAGGGGCTCCTACAGCCCAAGCACAATATCAATATCACACCTGCTGCGGCGCACAGCCCGATCCATATACCACTGCGGCGTGCAATCCGATCCATGCATGTGTATGCATATGCTCACATGAATGTCATGCCCTAACATATGGCCCTCGGCCCCAATCAGTCTAACAAATAATCAAGAAAGCCCTACGGCAACAATATCATATTAGCTCACAGCAAAAAATATTATTAAGACCTTGTTCAAGTTTTTCATAACCTTATAAAAATGCTGAATAGCAATAATTCCATTTTAAACCTTAAATTTAGAATAAAATATGCTCGGTGTTATCAAAACAGTGATACCAATCCTTGAAGGATTCAAATAATTGGCACGAGGCCCAAACGTGATAATTAGTCCAATTCATTTTAACAATTAGGTGCTATTATTTATTACGCGGGACGGACCAAGTCACAATCCCCAATGGTGCTCTACCCCACGCCCGTTATCCGGCGTGCAAGTCACCTCAACACAGCACTAAGATGTGCAAGTCCGGGGTTTACTAACCCTCAGGACATCATTTACAAGTATTACCCACCTCGAACCGACGAAAGCTCATGCCCGCGACGCCTTAGCTCCTCGAACCGGCATCCACGCACGTCAAAACTAGCACAAATCATCACAAATATATCAAAATAGGCTAATGGAGCATCACCCAATCGAAAGAACTCGAAAAATATCAAAAAACACGAAATTTGCAAAACCCGAGCCCCGGGCCCACATCTCGAAAAATATCGAAACTCATATTTCTAGAACCCTCGTCCCGCCACGAGTCCGTACATATAAAATTTACTAAAATCGGAGTTCAAATGGCCTTCCAAAACTAAAAATCCCGTTTTCAATATCTAGGCCACATTTCTTCAAGATTTAAACCCAATTTCATGAAGATTGATGTTAATTCTACCATAAAATGATGTTTTTGAGTCAAGAATCTTACCTCCGATGAATACCCGATGATTTCTCGGTGTTTTCCTCGAGTTTTCTTCTCTCTAGGGCTCAAAATTGTGTTTTTGGGGTATAAACCCGTGAGCCCTCTGTTCTGCAATTAAACTCACTGCCAGACGATTTTACTCTACGCGTTCGCGATGCACCTCACGCGAACGCGATGGCTTGTTTGATTACTTCATCGCGAACGCGACGCCTTATCACGCGTCCGCGAAGATCATTTCCCCAGCTGCCGGATTTCTTCTACGCGAACGCGTCTACCCTTTCACGCGTACGCGATGGTCTCCATCTTTCTCCTACGCGAACGCGGCCTTATTCCACGCGAACGCGATGCGTTCCAACTTCATCATACGCGAACGCGTTACCATCCCACGCGAACGCGATGACCAATATGCCCCAGCCTACGCGAACGCGGGCCTTGCCCTCGCGAACGCGATGGCTTAATTTTTGCACAGTGGTCTGCAATTTACAGCAGACTTCCAAGTTCCAAAAATGCCGGATGATGGTCCGGATTCACCCCGAGGCCCCCGGGACCCCAACAAAAACCACCAACATACTCCAAAACGTGATATGGACTTGTTCCAATCATAAAAACACCATCCTAAACATCAAAATCACCAATTACACACGGATTAAAGCTTATGTTTCTTCAAAACTTCCGAATTACACATTCAATCAAAAACCCGACCAAACGACGTCCGAATGACCTAAAATTTGCAGGTATATCCAAAATCACCTAACGGAGCTACTACAACTGTCGGAATTCCATTTCGACTCCCGGATCAAAATCTCACCTATCGATCGGATTTCGCCAAAATTCAACCTTAGCCAATTCAAGGCTATTTCTACACCGGATCTCCAAATTCAATTCCGATTGCTCTCCTAAGTCATAAATGATCCCTCGAAACTAGTCGAATCATCAAAATCCGATTCCGAGCACTCTAACTCGATAGTCAACTCTAGGTTGACTTTCCATATTCAAACTTCCTTCAAACATGCTATTTGCTTCATTTTTAATTCAATTCACTCCTAACTCACCCGATAGGTTCTAACACTGATATAGAAGCATAAGATATGTTAATGCAAGGTAACATGGTGGAAATTCCCGTAACGACGGGCCGGGTCATTACATTCTCCCCAACTTAAACAATCGCTCGTCCTCGAGCGTACTGAGAGTTGTACTAGAAGCAACCCAATAGCTGAATGACCTTACCAAGCATATATTCGGGCGATCATACGTCACCCTATCTCACATAAGTCCGAAAACACCATATAGTCAAAATTTCACAGACCATCTGGACCATAAATCACATTGCACTTTCTGAAATCATATGCCAAATGCAAATCCCATGCCTATACTCAGGATACACTCGAATCCACCGCAATAACCCACATTCACTACTCCGGGTGAGATCATATGATGTATCGACAACCCCATCACTCGAGACGATAGTCTCTAATCACAACAACAGGCCACAATCACCAAATACTAGCTGAAAACCTCTTTCATTAGATAGAGTCTTATTCCAACACCTCCATATCCTGCCCACGGCAGCTGAAGCACGCGATATACCGAACCCATCTCTCGGGTTAACCATTCGTGAATCTATTTCCCTTTTTAAAACTCATACCACGATGGGTTTCGGAGCCAAACCTCGATTTTTACCTTTCTAACAAGCCAAGATCCAATATGCTCGTATTCATAAATGACTCCAAAGGTCATTTCAATTATAACACACCGCACTGGTGATATGACACCTCAACACCGGCCTAAGCCACAACGAGCACAACACAGGCTCCAATAGAAATGTTTGCACACACCCGAATCATGACAGCTCAAATCATGACAATTGTCTCCAGCAAATAGAGCTGCAATTCAGTTCCTCTGTGCCATCATAACATAGAACCGAGATCGCGTCTCGCATTATAGAAATAGAGTACCTGAATCCTCCTCGAGAGGTCATAACATCACGTGGCCTTGCCACGATTCGTGATTCCATCCCAACATTATTATTCATGAAGCACCTCAAGCCACTAAGCTCAAAACGGTTAGCCACGCACAGGATCTAGGTCTTGAACCCAAGCAATCAACCTCACCCACGGTGAAACAATTAACGTATGCTATTAAATCCTGAAAGGACACAACCGATGTGCCATTCGCCAAGCGATACTCGAAACGGTCTTTTCCTCAGAAGCGAGGAAGTATTGTATACCAGGTAGATTATAACTAACTATATTGTTTTACAATATTCTGTTGCGGCATGCAACCCGCTCCAATGACATACCCGTGGCGACGTGCCACCCGATCTAGATACCATAGCTGTGGCAGCGTGCCACCCGATCCAAGCATAAATCTCGCAAAGGAAATGCATATCGAGTCGAATTTTCTCATTATAGCAAACATATATATACATATAGCCTCAAGCTCGGCCACATGAACGCATCCGACAACGTTTCTCAATACTGGAACTGAATCAATGGTAGATACTTCTACACTAACATCCGCCACTAAGGTCCAACTGACAAAGCAATGCCTACCAGCCGTCCGCTGGTCCTGGGTACAACTACTCTGTTGGAGCATACTCTAATGCTCTCTGCTACGCAATTTGCGCCATTTTCCGACATAGTCCATATCACATTAGTCTAGACAACCTGACTTATGTCAACCAGTCTGAAATAAGGTATCATAATCCAAATTCATCATATCAAGTTAAGACAAAACGGTGCCGATACACGCGATATACAACCACTGCATATGCGGATTACGAGAACTTCTAGTCTCCAACACATATGTAACACATGGATCGCTATACCTGGTTCCACACTCCACCGTACGAATACATAATGCACATCAAGCGTCCATTCATACCACGACAGCCATTCAGAAATTTCACTATGCCATCAACGACTCAGTCATTATAGTCGATCCAACAAGAGAATACCACCATACCACTGGATATCATCAGTTTACATTACCTTGTCCTTTTTGGATCATATTCCCTGCCAAGTTACGAGAATAGTAGTACCATTTTCTTAAATCATCAGAAAGATCGATTCTTAATTCACCTGCAGTTGTCCGCGCTGCTCAATAATTTTATTGATTTCTCATATATTATGAACTGATCTCAAAACCTAGAATATACCATTATCAACTTTCCATAACACATCGTATATACCATATCACACTAAGACAACATGGAAATTCATATCCCTTTCCTCCGCCTCAACATCGGCGCACTCAACTAGTCAAGGACTTTCATGATCCCATATAGAGAAAACTCATTGCACATTCCAGACCTTACATGCCAACAGGAAAATACACTCATTTTCAAACCATGGTAGAACACATCATAAACTCTTTCTCCCAATTACATTGCATAAGTTAAACTGCCAGGACTGAGTCCTTATACCCATATCGAGTTACACAACTGCCAGCACTCAAAAGCTTTGCTGCAATGTCTGCAAGACTCATTACTTCAACCACATACTAGGAATCAATCGTATCCCTTTTTATACTATTCGGGTTTATTAACAAGTTGTTCCATTTACCAAGTTTCTTTTCTGATTCATCTCTAATTTCATATCAGTCTTTACTGTAGTACCATAATACATCAACTCATGTTACCACACGAGACTCGTACACAAGACCACAAGGTCTAAGACCCATAGCCACTAAATACTCTCTCAATGTTTCCCAATACGGATACCTAGAATCCCACCATTCACATGATATAACACAAGTCTTGATCTTCCCTAACGAAACCGCCATCTTTAGCCACATACACAAATCTTAAGGCACCTGACTGTTACAAGCAAAATCTAGAACACTGCAAAACCATCCTCGGGCATCATTCACCCTTATTCAGTTGTAATTCAACTGTCCTATTGAGTAGAACCGCTCGTGTTGTGTTAGAACTCTGACATCGCAGAACATGATTACTTACAGATACAATCAGCTATGTTTCTTTTCTATACGGTGAATATTCTTTACCAACAGCAGTTCAAAACACCCTAGTACTTCATCGGATCTACGAAGCACCATAACCTTTACCAGAATTTCCCAACATACTTAGAGACAGAATCAACATAGCACACAATAGTGCAGTCAGTTAATCAATAGCAACCTCCCCAACTTGGCTCGGAGCCATACATCAAAGCACTTTTAGCCACTCCTAGCATTAATACTCAATTGATGCCACAATGTTATAGTGAGATTAAACTCAAGTCATTTACAAGCCTTGACAGAGACTCGAATCATCAGAGACCTTAGCTCTTCTGCAATTCTTGCAGATATACACGCACCACCAATAAGCCCACTATCTTTAGGTGAGAAATCTTTCTAAGTCCTAAATTTTCCAAAAATTTCGGCAGAGTTTCCTTTGTAAATTGGCCTATCCACCTGCCAGAGAATCACCAAACCATTCTAACAATACATCCACAACTCAACAAGATATTACAATTTATTTCAACAACATTAAATCTCAATACTATACGAATCATATTATCACAATTTATACTTGAACCTGTGTTGTACCTGCTCGAATCATAACACATATCAAAATCACTTTAGTCTTCCCGAGTTTAAACTCGTTCCACTACACATAAGGCACTTTACCTTCCAATTACGAGATATGATAATTATTTCTCACGCCTATAGTTAGGGCTACATATCAAATCACAATAAGAACTGAATACCTTACAGCTCTCCCATTATCAAACTGCCATTTACACAATAAGGATCAATACCGATCGTATGAACTTCATAATACCGACTCGCAAAATTAATACCTTGGTTTTCAAGCCATAGACAAGGATCTGGCCTCAAGTCCTCCCGACTGGCCCAACATGAATTCATAGAGATTACATCTCGCCCCTCGACCAGGGAATCGCAAGCCATAAGTCAATTATATTACTGAGCGCTCGATGCGTACACAGACGTGCGGAAGGAATTTCAAAATTATATCTCAAGTTGAATCAAGTACGCACGATAAGAATTCCAAGAAGTGTGAAGTGTTTCCTAAAGGTTCGCAGCCTCCCGAGGATAAGTACAGGCGTCCCCGTACCGATCCACAAGACTCTACTAACCGGCTCAAGACTCATGAGGCCTAGTAAACCCAGGCTCTGATACCAACTTGTCACGACCCCAAATCCGGTCGTGATGGCGCCCAGCACAATGCTAAGCCAGCCTGACCAATCAAAAACAAGCACGGAGCCACAAGCTCACTTTATCCAATTTAAGCACAACAGTGATAGATATATTTAAAACAGGGAACCAAGTCCCAACATGTGCCAACTCCCATAGACCGAAGGGTCAAGAGTCATGAGCCTCTACGGAATATACAAGTGTAAATAGTGAATATAATTGTGCACAAGTGTGGGGTGATCAGAACAAAATATAGACAAACTGGAGAATCAGGTCCTGCGAACGCTGGCAGCTACCTCGACCGTCCAAAAGCACTCCCGAGCCGCAATGGAATCAGCTCTGCTGTAATGTACCTGGATCTGCACACAAGGTGCAGGGAGTCGGGTGTGAGTACTTCCAACTCAGCGGTAATAAAAGTAAATAATGCTGAAGGGAAGAAAACCACGCAAGGCACTATCTCTTGCTACACAATACGGAACTATCATAAAACTTCAAAACACTATCATTTTATTCCTTTTTAGCATATGTGAGTAGATTATTTAGAAATCTCAATTTTTAGCTACTTTCTTTCATTATAACATACCAATACCGGAGAATCTCAAGCAGTGCAAGTCAGCACTCAAATCAGCCTCTCGGGCTCAGCATTCCTTAACAATTTATACCAGGAGATCTGGTCAATAAAGCAACAAATGCACATGTGCCAGTAAAGTATGAGTGCTAAAATGTTATGCCACGTAGTACACGTAAACCAATGTATGTATGCCATGCAATGCATATGATCGCTACGGCGTGTAGCCCGATCCTTTTGGGTACCCGTGCTCACTGGGGGTGTCCAGACTCCGGAGGGGCTCCTACAGCCCAAGCACAATATCAATATCACACTTGCTGCGGCGCGCAGCCCGATCCATATACCACTGCGGCGTGCAGTCCGATCCATGCATGTGTATGCATATGCTCACATGAATGTCATGCCCTAACATATGGCCCTCGGTCCCAATCAATCTAACAAATAATCAAGAAAGCCCTACGGCAACAATATCATATTAGCTCACAGCAAAAAATATTATTAAGACCTTGTTCAAGTTTTTCATAACGTTATAAAAAATGCTGAATAGCAATAATTCCATTTTAAACCTTAAATTTAGAATAAAATATGCTCAGTGTTATCAAAACAGTGATACCAATCCTTGAAGGATTCAAATAATTGGCACGAGGCCCAAACGTGATAATTAGTCCAATTCATTTTAACAATTAGGTGCTATTATTTATTACGCGGGACGGACCAAGTCACAATCCCCAATGGTGCTCTACCCCACGCCCGTTATCCGGCGTGCAAGTCACCTCAACACAGCACTAAGATGTGCAAGTCCGGGGTTTACTAACCCTCAGGACATCATTTACAAGTATTACCCACCTTGAACCGACGAAAGCTCATGCCCGCGACGCCTTAGCTCCTCGAACCGGCATCCACGCACGTCAAAACTAGCACAAATCATCACAAATATATCAAAATAGGCTAATGGAGCATCACCCAATCGAAAGAACTCGAAAAATATCAAAAAACACGAAATTTGCAAAACCCGAGCCCCGGGCCCACATCTCGAAAAATATCGAAACTCATATTTCTAGAACCCTCGTCCCGCCACGAGTCCGTACATATAAAATTTACTAAAATCGGAGTTCAAATGGCCTTCCAAAACTAAAAATCCCGTTTTCAATATCTAGGCCACATTTCTTCAAGATTTCAACCCAATTTCATGAAGATTGATGTTAATTCTACCATAAAATGATGTTTTTGAGTCAAGAATCTTACCTCCGACGAATACCCGATGATTTCTCAGTGTTTCTCCTCGAGTTTTCTTCTCTCTAGGGCTCAAAATTGTGTTTTGGGTATAAGAACCCGTGAGCCCTCTGTTCTGCAATTAAACTCACTGCCGGACGATTTTACTCTACGCGTTCGCGATGCACCTCACGCGAACGCGATGGCCTGTTTGATTACTTCATCGCGAACGCGACGCCTTATCACGCGTCCGCGACGATCATTTCCCCAGCTGCCGGATTTCTTCTACGCGAACGCGTCTACCCTTCACGCGTACGCGATGGTCTCCATCTTTCTCCTACGCGAACGCGGCCTTATTCCACGCGAACGCGATGCGTTCCAACTTCATTTTACGCGAACGCGTTACCATCCCACGCGAACTCGATGACCAATATGCCCCAGCCTACGCGAACGCGGGCCTTGCCCTCGCGAACGCGATGGCTTAATTTTTGCACAGTGGTCTGCAAATTTACAGCAGACTTCCAAGTTCCAAAAATGCCGGATGATGGTCCGGATTCACCCCGAGGCCCCCGGGACCCCAACGAAAACCACCAACATACTACAAAACGTGATATGGACTTGTTCCAATCATAAAAACACCATCCTAAACATCAAAATCACCAATTACACACGGATTAAAGCTTATGTTTCTTCAAAACTTCCGAATTACACATTCAATCAAAAACCCGACCAAACGACGTCCGAATGACCTGAAATTTTGCAGGCATATCCAAAATCACCTAACGGAGCTACTGCAACTGTCGGAATTCCATTTCGACTCCCGGATCAAAATCTCACCTATCGATCGGATTTCGCCAAAATTCAACCTTAGCCAATTCAAGCCTATTTCTACACCGGATCTCCAAATTCAATTCCGATTGCTCTCCTAAGTCATAAATGATCCCTCGAAACTAGTCGAATCATCGGAATCCAATTCCGAGCACTCTAACTCGATAGTCAACTCTAGGTTGACTTTCCATATTCAAACTTCCTTCAAACATGCTATTTGCTTCATTTTAATTCAATTCACTCCTAACTCACCCGATAGGTTCTAACACTGATATAGAAGCATAAGATATGTTAATGCAAGGTAACATGGTGGAAATTCCCGTAACGACGGGCCGGGTCGTTACAATATTATTGGCCTAAAATGGATGAGGAAGCAAATGACTTCGTATCTAAGTGTGACAAATGTCAGAGGTGTGGCAATAATATGCATAGACCAGCTGAACTATTACACCCTATTATAGCTCCATGGCCCTTCATAAAATGGGGAATGGATATTGTAAGCTCATTACCTCAGGCAAAAGGTCAGGATAAACATGATTGTAAGGTTCTGAACTTCCTCATGGGGAGGCAGACCACACTATTATCATGAATAAAGATCGCCTATATTTTCTGTTGCTAGTATGAACATTTCTCGTTATCTTTTTCTTTATTAGATTTATGATGTGTTACGACTTGCTATGATTGGCCCTCTACATATATCTATTATTTTGAATTCATAAAGTGATCAATAACTTTTGAGTCAAACATATATATATCATAAATCTCTATGTAATAGGAATCTGGCTAATTATGTCACACTTGGAGACACTAGTAGACAGTACATAATTTATTTTTCCACAACTAGATTCTTTAGAAAAAAAGAATAGAAACAAGTGATACAATCTTTCTTTTAAATAAACTAGTATCTATTAACATGAGAAATGAAAGAATCCATTTCCATCCTAGAAACACTACCATCCATCATAGATTCTCTAATCTTTTTACCAATTTCCCTAGCTCTTTTCCTTGTTTCATCTCCCTCTGATGAAATCATCAATTTTTTAACAGCACTTTCAATTGTTATTGAAGTAACCAAATCTTCACAATGCTCCCAATATTTCACAACTATGCTAATTTTCAACACATCTGTCACTAACACAACATTTCCTGGCCGATCAAAACTCATTGGCCATGTAGCAATAGGTACTCCCATCGTAATACTCTCCATACAGGAATACCATCCGCAATGACTCAGAAAACCACCAATAGACGAATGTGCCAAGATTTCAAATTGAGGCGCCCAATCTTTTACAACTATACCTCTTCCTTCTATTCTTTCTTCATATCCATTTGGGGTATTAATTCATCTTCTCCTAACAAAACATCTCTTACTACCCAAATGAACTTTTGGTTACTTTTTTCTAATCCAATTGCTATCTCTTTGATTTGTTCACTAGATAATGAACTTGTTGTTCCAAATGAAACTAATATTACTAAATTTGATTCTTGCTTGTGAAGCCATCTCAAACATTTGTGATAATGTTTTGAGTCTTTTTGTATTTTGATTGGGTTAAATGGACCAATAGCCCATTTGTTACCTCTTCTTAACAACCTATGTAATTTTTCTAGACTCTCAAGAAATGGTCCCTCAATAACTTTGCATGTATCAAATAAATTTTCAGAGCAAATATTATTATGTCTATCTTGCATGAAAATAAACTCCAATAACTCTTGTGTGAAACTACTCTCAAGCGATGGAAGTTCTTGTGGAATTTTAGTAGTTTCTTAGCTATAAATTTCCCCAGAAATTTAGGGAGATGAAAAAGTTTCTCTATGCCTTCCCATAGAATGGAGTAAACGCAAAAACAGCGGGAAAACAATAGGCCTCAGCATTTGGTATAGAAACTATATCTTGAACTACCCAAGCCATTAAGCTATCATAAATAATTACCATTCTTCTAGTTGTGGTAGAGACTTCATTTAGAAATGCACTTATATTGGCTTTCTTAAGGTTAAGGATAAATCATGTGCTGATGCTATGAATTTTGACATATTAGAACAACTAGGAGATTGTACATGAGTTGAAGGTACTACTGGATATACAAACTTATAATAGCATATTATGAAAAATTACACTTTTGAACTTATTCAAATTAGACACTTCGGTTGTTAAATAATTTGTATATTAGTTATCATTATTCACTGATTTATACTATATTTATCAATTTAAATTCAAACTCATCACATGCGGTATTGAACGACTACTTTATTCCATTGGAAATATTAAACTAAAATACTGAAAACCTATTTGAATTGAAGTACAAAATTGTTCATATCGAAGCAGACACTTATACTTATCATTGAAAGCTTATTGCAACTTCTTTTACATAGCATGAATTAACCTGAAGTTTAACGTATTAACTAATCAGAATTCGAATCTAAAGAACTCATAATTTTATTGGCTTAAATTGACTACCAATGAACTAAGTATAACATACAAATTCTTAGAATTACATTTCACTTTCTGATTCGTCTCAACATGATTGATCAAAATAGACTTTAAAACTTATCTTTAATTTTTCGAATCTCTACTCTATGTGATTGTTTTTCTATTGATCTACTTCATATGACTTTCTACATGACATCTAAACTAAACTACTTAAAGGAATAAGTAGTCCAGGTCCACAGTCCAATACAATCCAAATATACATACAACTAACCTAACAAATTACATATGAATCTATATAGTTCTATATCTACAAAGTAAACAAAATTGGAAGCTAGTAAACTTGTCGAGTAGTTTTATATCTTCAAAAATTTTGATTATATCTTCGAAGTTCATAAGTGTACCTGGACAAAGGTAAAATAAACTCAAGGAGTCTAAGACAAATA
Source organism: Nicotiana noctiflora (assembly GCA_032618575.1). NCBI lineage: Eukaryota > Viridiplantae > Streptophyta > Magnoliopsida > Solanales > Solanaceae > Nicotiana > Nicotiana noctiflora. The sequence goes on along the minus strand of JASVEL010003807.1, from coordinate 220,525 downwards.
GAGGAAGAAGATCAGCAATCACAGGACTTCAGCAAGCGATAACCAGCAGATTCACGGCAATAAACAGTAACCAGAATCGATACCAAAACTTAAAACAAACAGCTTCTCAAGGAAAACCACAAAGCAAACAGCTTCAACAACCAATATCAGCACAGAACAATAGATGAAAACACCAAAACTCAAGATACTTCCACTCGAACTTGAATAAAAAAACCAATAGAACAGTACTAATATTACTGAAATTTGAACTTTTCAAACTTCAAAACCTTTTCAAAACTCTTCGAACCCTTAGAATTTCAAAACTTTTTGAATTTCCAAACTTCAAAAACCTTATTAAATGTGGCCTAATGAGGCCTATTTATAGAGAAAAATGGGAGGGAATTTTGAAATTAATATTCTGATTTCACATCCTTTATCTTATGAATTATTTTCAGATTAATACATCTAGTTTAATCATAAATGCACTAGAACCCTTGCTAGAAGGTTCTAGTGGCATCTATATTATTCTAATGCCCTTAATTGTCCATATTACCCTCACTTGCTTTCAATTTCTACCTATTTACCCTTTCATTGTGCCCAGAATACCCCTTATTCTTCAGTTATTTGCTCACGAACCAGGCAACCCCTTAGTTTATTTGCAGTATACCAATTATCCTTTTCCCTTAGTCCTGTATTTTCCTTTTATTTACCCTTTTAGCCCCTTATCAATCAGAAATTTAAAAGTCAAAGTCAAAATCAAATTATAAAAATAGCCAACAATAGACAGTTTTATAGATATAGTCAAATTAGATCAAAGTACTCAATTAACGAGATTCAAGGGAACAAATTAATCCGAGGTATAATCTAACCAACAGGATACTTAATTACTAATTTCGATTTTATCAAGTAAAAACCCTAGAAATCTAAGTGTGGCTATGAACAACAAAACATGCAATTTTTTACTAAGAACTTTATTAGATAAGAAGACTATAGCCATGTGACTCCTAAGTAGAAAAGATCAGAAAGCTGTGAGGTTACAAGCATGCTATTCTTCACTAAGCAAGATGAGAAGGCAAATAGGAATGTGATAGAACAAATAGAACAATCAGGAAAGCAAAGAGACACGTGATAGGAAAAATAGAAAAATCAGGAAAGCAAAGAGACATGCAAATAGAAAAACCAGGATTAGAACACTTAGCTTTTAGATTCTTATTTCTTCTTTTCTTTCTTTCTTCTGTTTTCTTTTTCTTCATTTTTTCTTTTCTTCTTGATTATCGGAAGTTCAGGAGTCATTTCTTGGCTTTTTATTCCTCAGGCAAACTCCTCAAGTCTTTTTGTGAAAAAGACTCTTGGAATAGGGATATTGGGTGCTATGGGTTTAACAGAGTGGTTTTGGAAGGAGGGTGTTCACCGGAGTAGGGTTCCGACGACACATTTTTCAATATTCGAGGGGTTTGGGGCTTATTCGAGAAAAACTACCTAGGTGGGGTTAAAGAGGATGAGGAGGCGGTCATGGGGTATTAAAGATAGACTCTGGTTTATAAATGGTGGTCGCCGGAGTAGGGATCCAGCGACACCTTTTGGGTTATTTGAGGGTTTTCAGGGGTTTTCTGGGGAGGCCGATGGGGTAAGGTGAAAGAGGAGAAGGAATAGGCCAAGGGGTGTTCATGGTGGCCTGAGTAGAAGAGGTGGTGAACCACCGCCGGTAGGTTTGAGGCGATGGTGGGGAGGGTATTAGGCCGGCTAGGGTTTGAAGGTTAGAGATGAGGGTGTGAAATGAATAATATGTAACGTTTTAGGTATTTGAAAACACTGGATGATCTGGAACCGTTGGATTTAATGAACCAACGTTCAGATTAAATTAACTCAAGTACAATACCGTTTTAATTAAATAGACATTTAATCTGGACCCTTGGATTGATGTTGCCAATGGTTCAGATAAATTCACATAGGCGATGCCATTTTATTTATTAGACAATCATTTCTTTGGACCGTTTGATTAAATTTTCAACGGTCCAAATTTGATTTTGCCTGGACGATGTCGTTTTGTTTATGGTCAGACAGACCGGGCTGGTTTTAGTTGGGTTTGATGAGTGTATTATATCATTTGAGCTACTATATTTTTATATGGCCCAATTCTCGTGTATTGAATTTATACTTTGCATTTTTGTATTTTTGTATTCTTGTATTCTTTTCTTTTCTATATTATTTTTTCTTGTATTTTACTTTTTGTATTTATTTTCCTTATATTTTCCTTGTATTTTCTTTTAATTTTTTGATATTTCTAAAATTAAAGAGTAATTAATTTCTATTTTTTTTGTATTTTCTGATTAATACAAATAGATGATATTTGATTTTCTTTGTTTTGCTTTTAAATAATTAGAAAAAATCCTGGTATTTCCACTTGTTTTGTGAGTTATTATTTAAGCACACAATTATCAACACGTTGCCACAAAAATTCAAAAATCATTTTTGCATATATTTTGGAATAATTTACTTAGGGCAAAAATCACATGCTCACAGCTGCCTCTCCTTGCTCGGGAACACGCAGAGTTTCAGTGAAAAGACAAGTGAGTAGTAATGAGGGATTTTTCCCATTTGCATATTCCGTGTGAAGCATTTTTCGAACGTTTTGACCGTATCCTACTTCATGGATTGCCTACATATCCTGGGCTAAACAGGAATCAGGTTAGTGTAGTTCAGGAATGTCTGATAGTTGAGACTACCAAGGAGCTGTGATCTTATTGCTGTTGCTATTGTCGTTGATTGCTGATCCCCTTCTTACACCGTGGTAAAGAAGCTAGCTTAAGCTATGCTCTATGATTTCCAAAAATCATATCTATGTCTTCGAACTTGTTCTTGTGTTGATGACTTTTGATTGTGTCTATTTTTCAGGTGAACTCCTGCTTACTATTACTCGAAAAAGTATTTCCTTGTTCTTCAGGTGGGTGCATGCTTACTGCTTGCTTGAAAAAGTATTCCCCTGTTCTTCAGGTGGGCGCCTACTTGTTAAAATTGCAAAATGTATTCCCCTGTTCTTCATGTGGGTGCCTGCTTACAGCTTGCTTGAAATGTATTCCCTTGTTTTTTAGGTGGGCGCCTGCTTGTTGAAATTGAAAATGTATTTCCTTATTCTTCAGGTGGGTGCCTACTTACGACTTAAAAACAAAAGAAAAAATTTTCTGCCCCAGTATGGTGCTTGGGTATACCATGTTATTAAATATCAGAATAAAAAGCTGAATTTCAAATGACACTTCCCTTATTCTTCAGGTGGGTGCCTACTTACAACATGCTTTGAAATATATTCCCTTATTTTTCAGGTGGCCGCTTGGTTGCGATTATTATGCTTGCAAGATATTCCCTTATTTTCCAGGTGGGTTCCTGCTTTCAGCTTGAAGAAGTGTATTCCCTTATTTTTCAGGTGGGCGTCTGCTTGTTGAAATTGAAAATGTATTCCCTTATTCTTCAGGTGGGCGCCTGCTTACAGATTGCTTGAAATGTATTCCCTTGTTTTTCAGGTGGACGCCTGCTTGTTGAAATTGAAATTGTATTCTCTTATTTTTCAGGTGGGTGCCTGCTTGCTAAACATTGAAAAGATATTCCTTACTGAACTTTGAAAATGATATTCCCTTATTCTTCAGGTGGGTGCATGCTTGCTAAACATTGAAAATATATTCCCTTATTGCTGCCTGCTGATCACCTTATTACACCATGGTAAAAAGAAAATAAGCTAAACTATGCTCTATGTTTTTCAAAATCCTAACTATATCTTTCACTGGTTCTTGTTTTTCATTTGCATCTTCCATTCTTCGAGAAGACTCTTGCTTTTAACTTGCTTCAAATATATTCCCTTATTCTTCGGTGGGCGCCTGCTTGGAAAACTTTGAAATGTATTCCCCTGTTCTTCAGGTGGGCGCCTACTTTCAGCTTGAAAAAGTATTTCCTTATTTTTCAGGTGGGCGCCTGCTTGTTAAACTTTGAAAAGATATTCCCTTATTCTTCAGGTGGGTGCCTGCTTACTGAACTTTGAAAAGATATTCCCTTATTCTTCAGGTGGGCGTCTGCTTTCAGCTTGAAAAAGTATTCCCTTATTTTTCAGGTGGGCGCCTGCTTACTGAACTTTGAAAATGATATTCCCTTATTCTTCAAGTGGGCGCCTGCTTACTGAACTTTGAAATATATTCCCTTATTCTTCAGGTGGGCGCCTACTTATAACTCAAAAACAAAGAAAACTTTTCTGCCCCAGTATGGTAACTGGGTGTAACATATTATCATACCTGCAATTTTGAAAATAAAAAGTTATACTTCCCTTATTAGGTGGGTACCTGATTACTGGAGTTGAAATGGATTCCTTCGCACATTGTTGCTTTCTTTTGAACTGTTTTCCCTTATTTTCCAGGTGGGTGCTTGATTGACAAAATTTGTGCTCCCTTGTTATCCACGTTGGTCACATTCACTTTAAAGTTATTAGTAAGAATTTGAATCTTTTGTTCCTGCTCTAATCAAAGAACAATTTGTTAGTATAGAACGGTGGTTGGCCGCTGGCATTCTTGTTGGCCCTGCTCCCACATTTGAATTTGCTCTATCTTGCTTCTTATGTTGCATCGTCATAACTTCTAGCTGTCTTTTAAAATTTCTGATCCAACTTTTTTCCTTGTGTCTCTCTCTTGTTGTTTCTTTTTCTTTCTTTTGCTTTTCCTTTCAAATATCTGATTGCCATATGTCCTTGGTTTCAATTGTCCTTTGATGAACCCCAATCTTGTTGTGCCATATAACTGAGAAGCTGGTAATTAGCTTAGACTGACAATGTCTTATAGACAGATTCCAAGAAAAATTAAATGCAATGACCTCGAAGTTTTGAGGGTAGAAATACTTTTTAAAAGATAAAAGGACGAGACTTATCTGAGCGGGGAGGCTTATTATTTTGATCATGCCATGTATTCGGTTAAACGACCCAGTCTGTCCAACCAATCAGCTGTCAACTGCCATTTTTGCCAACTTTATTTCACCACCCGATTTTTAACAAAACCCAAACGTTGCTTGCTTTGCCGTTTTTCCCCCACAAACTTCTTTCTCACTTTCGCCTTATGGTGCCCGTGAGGGTTTTCACCAATAAGACTCTCTCGTTTCATTCTCTCAACTCACTTTGCCTTACGGTGCCCATGAGAGTTTTCACCAATAAGACTCTCTCATTTTAGCTTCTCTCATCTCACATCACCTTATGGTGCCCAAGAGGGTTTTCACCAATAAGACTCTCTCATTGTTTTTCCATCTTCAGGTATCAGAGTGTTGTCCATAGCATGTTTTTTTCTTCACATACTTGTACTGTCATTTCTTGAAATTAATCAGAAGGTCTTTCTTTGGACCGTAATGTGGCTTTTGGATGGGTTTTAGAAAGAAAGGTATAAAGGCTCGAAATTTCCAACTTGGGTTTAAAAATTACAACTTCCGTAATCATATCTTCCACGATGATCATAACTTCTGCCCCGGTTTCAATCTTTGGGGAATCTTGGATTTTATTACTGTTATGACTGAACCTCAGTGAGGCTGCCTACGTACCCTTTCGGGATCAAGTCAAAACGTAGTTCAGATCATAAGATCACTTCGTTGTTGCGATGTTCACTTCTTCCAAATCTTTCTTCTTTGCATTTTTCTTTCTTTTCTTTTCTTTTTCTTTTCCATTTTTCTTCTTTTTCCTTTCTTTTTTTTTCCTTTTTTTTTTCTTTTCCACCCTTTTCCTCTTTCTCATCTTTTCTCTTTTCTTCTTTTCTTTGACATTTCATCATTCGATTTTTGACTTTGTTGTTGATTCCAAAAGAGGGATTTGAAAGAATAAAGTAATAAGGCTCAAAGGGATAGCAACGAATAAAGTGTTTGGATAGCGAAAAAACATGCCTTCATCACTCAATTTCAAAATATGACAAACACAATTAGATACATGAAAGAAATCATACACAATATATTTTGATTGTGTCAGAATTGATGGACATTTCTAAGTGTCACACCTCCCTTTTTACTACCCCCCTTTTTAAAAGTTCCCGATTAAGGGAATAGGGTATACCTCAATGTTCAAATACCCGGGAACGATATAGTAACGAAGAGGAAGGAGTTTTTCTAAATAAAGGACAATCAGTCCGGGATTTTATTTAATTTTCAGAGTCTCCACTTGGGAAGATAATGGTGTCCCAAGTCACCGGTTAATCCTGAATCCGAGGAAATTGACTCTGTATTACAGTTCGCGAAACTAGAAACCTGGATAAGGAATTCTCTTAACCCGGGAGAAGGTGTTAGGCACTCCCGAATTTCGTGGTTTTAGCACGATCACACAACTGTCGTTCTCGATTTTATATGACTTATTATATGCCTTTTACAATGTGTACATGTTTCAAACTTTAATATTTTTACGAATTGCGACGTCGCGAAAACATATTTTGAGGCACACCGCAACCAGTACGCTTGTGACTTTTAACACATTTCGGCTTCGCCGGGATTTATGATTTGAGTCGCACCAAGTGCGTACTCGTATTAAGGAAGGTATATTTATTAAGTCGTGACTAATAATCATCTAACGGCTTTTAATCTTTGGGAAAGGTTGTGGAATTTGCTATCAACCTCCCTGAATCTATTATGTATCATCAATCATTTATATGGGGGCCCCGCTATTTTTGTGCCATGCGAGGCTCATCCCATTCGTTTTTTACAAACCAAACTTAACGTATAACTATATTTTCTATCACTATTTTTCCCTTAACCGATTTAATTACCTTCTATTTCCAGAAAGTGAGTCCAGGCCTCAGTGTTTTTGTTATTACTGGACCTGGACTCCTGGGTTTGCACTCAGCAGATTGATATGGGTATCCGGGTTTCAGGAACCCAAATTATTTTGAGGCTTTCGTTCAGAAGCCCAACTAATATTTGAATCTAATCCAGGCCTGCGTTATACGTTAGGCCCATACCAAAACGAAACAAAGATAAAGAAAACAAAAACCGAAAACTCATAATACGAACATGTACTTGAGATCAAAAGGAATAAATTCAAATTATACTTTATTCATTAAAAGAAAATTACTGTACAAAATTAACAGTATCAATTCTGAATCACAATTATCTAATATGCACAAGACCTAATTAACAAACTATTTTTACTTTGTTCTTCAATAGCTAATTCATACTACTGATCCAAGTTATTTACTAGCTAAGTGACAGGATATTATCTAACTATGTAAGACATGATTAAAACTAACTGGTTCACTTACTTGTAGCTCACTTGCTGATACTGGTTATATTTTATCACTGAATTTATTATGAGACTGGTTCATTTGATATTATAAAAATCATTCTTAACTAAACTACTGCTTCATTTTTTTTATAGCCATTTTTTAAAACTTGTTTAAACCTAACTAACAGATATCAAATTAAATCATCTACCAGGGGTTGATTGAAATCATTACTACGAATTTAGTGTTATAGGTCTTATTTCGAGATTGATTGGACTAGTTTTACGGTTTAACCTATTTTAACTAAGTGATTTTGGCTACTATCACTACATTATCTCTATTTTCTACTTATTACATTGTTTCGTTCGTGCTTCTACATATACACAATGTCTCCTAATGAATTACAGATTCGACTATCTAATTAGATATAAAACAGAAACATAAAATGACAAAGAGGTGTTAAGCTCGAATCAAGCTCTTCATTTCATCAAATGACTTCAAATTACATAGCTCGAACGAGGAGATGTACCTGATTCAGCAAAAAAATCCAATGAGTTCTAAGGGAAGGAACATGTACAGTGATTAGAATCAACACAGGCAATGCAACAGTAGCTAGAATGAATCCCAACAAGCAATTGAATCTTAACACAGCAACCAAGCAATATAGACCCAAAGAAAAGCAAGAAATCCACATAGCTCTAAGTATGAACTTCAACTAGAAAACCCAGGCAGCTATATCTATGATACTGTGTATGAAGTTTTCTGAAAATTTTGATCTCCAAAATCCAGCCCCTAAACAGGCTCTAAATGGGGGTATTTATAGGTGAGAGATGGTGAAAATTTTGGGGGGAAAAGCTAGAAAATAATTCTAGATATCCCCCCTCCTTTTTTACCAATTCTTACATTTTAGTCCCATTTTCTGTTATGAAATGCCTTCCACCATGTGCTGGAAGGTTCTATTTGATTCCTTTTTGGGGCTTTTACTAGTGTGCTCCCACTTGTTAGAACTATTTACTAAGTTACCTTTTATTTAGGACCAATGTACCCTTAATCTTGTGCAATATTGCAGAAATCATGAGCCTAAATGTCTTTAGAGTCCCTATATGCTCTATTAAATCCACAACTTTGCCATTTTCTATTCCATATATGCCCTTAAGGGCATTCACTATTTACCTGTAACGACCCGACCGGTCATTTTGAGTCCCGACACGTCATTTAGCAGATTGAGGCCATGAACAACTTCATCTCAGGTATATTGACTTGTGTGTATGGTCAGAATTAAAATTCAGGAAGTTTGGAGTCAAATCTAAATGGAAATTCTCATTTTGAAAGCTTAAAGTTGAAGAAATGAACTATGATTGGAATTTTGAGTAAATGACCTCGGAATTGGGATCTAAAAGTTCCAGCATGCTCGTATGATGATTTTGAACTAGGGCGTATGTCCGAATTTGGTTTTTGATAACCCGTGAGCATTTCGGCGTATATGGCGGAAGTTAGTATTTTAGAAAAATTTCATAAATTTGGGTTGGAAGGCATTTTAGAGTTATAGATGTCCATTTGGGATTCCGAGTCTGGGAATAGATCCGTATGGTGATATTGGAGTTGGGAAAGCGATCGGAAGTGAATTCGGATGTCCAGAGGTCATTTTGAAGTCATTTGGCTAAATACGGGAATTTGAAGGTTTATGAGAAAATTCGACCGGAAGTGAAAATTTTGATATCGGGGTCAGAATGCGATTCCAAAAGTTGGTACAAGTCCGTAATGTCGAATGTGACTTGTGTGCAAACTTTGAGTCAATTCGGATCGATTTTGGTAGGAAAAGGGACAATTAATCTCTTTAAGGAAAACTTAAGTTGGAAAAGTCAACCCAACATTGACTTATGAGTTAGAGGGCTCGGAACTGAATTTCGATGATTCGGTTAGTTTCGGGGGATGATTTAAGACTTAGAAGCGCAATTGGAAGTAATTTTGGAGGTCCGGTGAAGAAGTTAGCCTATTTTGGCGAAGTTGGAATTTTGGCGGAATCCGATCGATGGGTGATATTTTGATCCGGGAGTCGGAATGGAATTCCGACAGTTGCAGTAGCTTCGTTAGGTGATTTTGGATATGTCTACAAATTTTCAGGTCATTCGGACATCGTTTGGTCGGGTTTTTGATCGAAAGTGTATTTTTAGAAGTTTTTGGAAACTTAGGCCTTGATTTGATGAAAATTGATGATTTTGATGTTATTTCGGCGATTTGATCACTCGAGCGAGTTCGTGTGATGTTTTAGAGTCAATGTGCATATTTGGTTTGGAGCCCCGAGGGCTCGGGAGTGTTTCGGAGTTGTCTCGGAATAATTCCGGACTTAGAAAATGGGCAGAAAATGCAGAAAAATCTGCTGTGAACAGTGACTATGAATAGTATCCGCGAACAGTGTCCATGAACAGTGCCCGTGAACAGTGTCCGTGAACAGTAACCGTGAATAGTGTCCGTGAACAGTAACCGTGAATAGTGCCGGACAGAATATATTTGAGGTCCGAAAATATATTGCCATTTTTGACGATTTGGAGCTCGGATAGGGCGATTTTTCATGGGATTTTTGGAGAGAACAACGGGGTAAGTGTTCTTAACTCAATTTTGGTGGTATAACTCGAATCTATTGCAAGTTTTAGTGTTTAATTTGAGAATTTTTGTTGAAAAGGGTAGAAAATCCTCTTGGATAGAAATAGTGATTTAAGGGGACAAATGAACTCCAATTTTTGTGAATTTGGTATGTACGGACTCGTGGCAAGACGAGGATTCTGAAAATATAAATTTCGAATTTTTTTGAGATGTGGGCCCGGGGCTCGGGTTTTGCCAATTTCGTGATTTTTGATATTTTTCGAGTTCTTTCGATTGGGTTATGTTCCATTAGCCTATTTTGATATATTTGTACTGATTTTGGCTAGTTTTGACGTGCGTGGATGCCGGTTCGAGGAGCTAAGGCGTCGCGGGCATGAAGCTTCTACCGGTTCGAGGTGAGTGGTAGTAGTAAATAATGTACTGAGGGTTTGAAACCTCGTACTAGCACTTCACAGTGCTATATTGAGATGAGACACGCGTTCCATGACGGGCGTGGTGACATTGTGATTGGGGATTCGGACTTAGTCCTTCCTGACTAATAGTATACTGTGTGTTATGACTGATAATAAGTTTATAACTGTGCAATTGGGCTGATAGCCATGTTTGGGGCCTTGTGCCGATCTGTAGGGCATTAGGGAACCTATAGAGCTAGGTGACCCTTATATCGTGTTGGAAACAAAAACTCAGCCGCAGCTCTAGCTGTATAGCATAATATGAGCCCGTACTAGATGTGTACATTGAGAGAGATTATCTAGGGTGGAATTCCCTGTTCTAGGCTGAGCAGACCTGAAAGGCCAAGTCTATACCGATTGAGATGAGATAGGGTCAAGGACCCACTATGAGATGTTATATTGGGCCTAAAAGGTCAAGTCTATATTGACTGAGACACGGTCAAGGACCCACTGTGATATATTATATTGGGCCTGAGAGGCCAAGTATATACTGACTAGGATAGGGTCGAGGACCCATTATAAGGTATTATATATATATACCTATATTGGATCGGGCTGCACGCCGCAGCAGTATATATATTGGATCGGACTGCACGCCGCAGTAATATACATGTAATATACATGTGGGACGGACTGCACGCCGCAGTATTATTGCGCTTGGTCTGTAGGAGCCCCTTCGGAGTCTGAGTCTGCACACATTCTCAGTGAGCACTGGTGTATATTATGGGATCGGGCTGCACGCCGCAGCAGTATAGAGATATATACATATATATATATTGGATCGGACCGCACGCCGCAGTAATATTTGTGTGGATCGTGCTGCACGCCGCAGTATTATAGTGCTTGGGCCTAAGGAGCCCCTCCGAAGTCTGTATACACCCCCAGTGAGCACCGTCGACGTTAAATGGAGCGGGCTGCGCGCCGCAGCGGTATATGTATTGGAGCGGGCTGCGCGCCGCAGCGGTATATGTATTGGAGCGGGCTGCGCGCCGCATCATTATACTTATTCATATTCATATATATACTGAAATATTTATATGTTATAGACAGATGTATATGTCTCCATATATTGAAATGGCTGTATACCGTAGTGGTACGAGCGAGGATGTGGTCGGTGTGGGACCTAGATGAGATAGATGTGGACTGGAGATCAGAGTACTCATTATAGTGATGACTAACCTGTGGGGGTTGCCTTAGAACTGTTTAGTGATAGTACATGAATTCTTATTTTCAGCTATTGTTTATTATTGTTACTCACTGAGTTGAAATATACTCACCCCACTCCCCTGCACTTTTTGTGCAGATATACAGGTTCAGGAGGGCAGTTGAGCTATCACAACTGCTTTATTATCCCCATTCTGTGGAGACTTCGAGGTAGCTGCCAACGTCCGCAGTACCTGACCTCTTTCTTTTTATCATTTTGTTGTCTCCATTCTGGTTAGACTTGATTGTGTAGTAGATCTCATTTGTAGAGGCTCAGGATTTGTGACACCACGATTTGGTTGGGACTGTGTTCTTGTGTTTCAATTTCTACACTTCTTGATTTGTTATGAAAATAGGCTAATCACGTCGATTACTCAGTATTAATTATATTTGGCTGGTAATTGGATAAGATGGTCGGGCTTGCCTAGCAATGTGTTGGGCGCCATCACGAGTGGGGTTTGGGGTCGTGACAAGTTGGTATCAGAGCCTAGGTTAACAGGTCTCGCGAGTCATGAGCCGGTTGGTAGAGTCTCGTGGATCGGTACGGGGACGCCTGTACTTATCCTCGGGAGGCTGCAAACCTTTTAGGAAAGCTTCAAATTCTTGAAATTATTATCGTGCGTACTTGATTCAGTTTGAGGTATGATTCTTGAAATTCCTTCTACACGTTGATGTGCGCACTCGAGTGTTTAGTGATAATTTGCCTTGATGACTTATGATTCCCCAATCGAGGGATGAGATATAATCTCTATGAGTTCATGTCGGGCCTGTCTGGAGGACTTGAGGCCAAATCCTTGTCTATGGCTTGAGCACCAAGGCGCTAATTTCGCGAGTTGGTATTATGAAGTTCATACGATCGGTATTGATCTTTATTGTGCAAATGGCATTTGATAATGGGAGAGCTGTAAGGTATTCAGTTCTTGTTGTGATTTGATATGTATCCCTAGTTATGGGCGTGAGAAATATGTTCATTGCCTCTTAGAGGAAATGTAAAGTGCACAATGTGTGGTAGTATGAGTTTAGACTCAAGAAAATTGAATTGGTTGTGCTATGAGTATTGTGGTGAAAGGTATTTGACATATGTTATGATTCGAGCAGGTGCAGCGCATGTCCATGTATCAATTTTGATAATATAACTTGTATAGTGTTGAGATTAATGTTGTTGATATACATTGCGATGTCTTGTTGAGTTATGGATGTATTGTTAGAATGGTTTGGTGATTCTCTGGCAGGTGGTTAGGCCAAATTACAAAGGAAACTCTCCCGAAATTTTTGGAAAATTTGGGACTTAGAAAGATTTCTTTCACATAAATAGAGTGGGCTTATTGGTGGTGTGTGTATAAATGCAAGAATTACAGAAGGGTTAAGGTCTCTGATGATTCGAGTCTTTGTCAAGCTTGTAAATGACTTGAGTTTAATCTCACCATAACATTGTGGCATCATTTGAGTAAAGGATGCTATGAGCGGCTAAAAGTTCTTTGATGTATGGCTCCGAGCCAAGTTGGGGAGGTTGCTATTAAATAACTAATTGCACGGTTGTGTGCTATGTGGGCACTGTCTTTAAGTATGTTGGGAAAATTCTGACAAGGTTATGGCGCTTCGTAGATGTGAAGAAATACTAGGATGTTTTGAACTACTGTTGGTAAGGAATGTTCGGTGTATAGAAAAGAAAGATAGCGAATTGTACCTGTAAGTAATCATGTTCTGCGATGTCAGAGTTCTAACAAAACACGAGTGGTTCTACTCAATAGGACAGTTGAATTACAGCTGAATAAGGGTGAATGATGCCCGAGAATGGTTTTGCAGTGTTCAAGATTTTGCTTGTAACAATCAGGTGCCTTAAGATTGTGTATGTGGCTAAAGATGGCGGTTTCGTTAGAAAAGATCAAGGCTTGTGTTATATCATGTGAATGATGGGATTCTATGTATCCGTATTGGGAAGTAATGATAACCAATTCAAAATTGCAGGAAGTTCTTCAAAATAAAGTGTGGTAGAATGTGGTACTTCTGGGAAACATTTGAGAGAGTATTCAGCGGCCCGTGAGCCTTAGACCGCGTGGTCTTGTGTACGAGTTTTGTGTGGTAAAAAGGGTTGAGGCATTGTCGTGCTACAGTAAAGACTGATATGAAATTAAAGATGAATCGGAAAGGAAATTGGGTAAATGGATCAACTTGTTAATAAACCGAAATGGTATGATAAGGAATACGATTAATTCCTGGTATATGTTTGAAGTAATGAGTCTCGCCGATATTGTGCAATAGAGCTTTTGAGTATTGGCAGTTGTGTAACTCGGTATGGGCATAAAGACTCAGTCCTGGCAATTTAACTTATGCAATGTAATTGGGAGAAAGGGTTTGTGATGTGTTTTACCGTGGTTTGAAAATGAGTGTATTTCCTATTGGTATGTAAAGCTTGAAATGTGTAATGAGTTTTCTCTATATGGGATCATGAAAGTCCTTGACTAGTTGAGTGCGCTGATGTTTGCGGCGTAGGGAAAGGGATATGAATTTTCCTTGTTGTCTTAGTGTGGTATGGTATATGCGATGTGTTATGGAAAGTTGATAACGGCATGTTCAAGGTTTTGAGATCAATTCATATTATATGGGAAGTCATTAAAATCCTCAAGCAGCGTGGGCAGCTGCAGATAATCTGAGAATCAATCTTCCTGGTGATTTAGGAGAATGGTACTGCTATACTAGTATTTCGGCAGAGCCTATGGTCAAAAGGGCCGGGTAAAATAAACTGATAATATCTAGCGGTATGGTGGTATACTCCTGTTGGATCGACTGTAATAATTGAGTCCTTGATGACATAGTGAAATTTATGAATGGCTTTCGTGGTATGAATGGACGCTTGAGGTGCGTATGTAATTGCATGGTGAAGTACGGAATCAGGCATAGTGATTCCTGTGTTATGTGTGTGTTGGAGACTAGAAGTTCTCGTAACCCGCCTATGCAGCGGTGGTATATCGTGTGTATCGGCACAGTGTAGCGGTTATCGGAAATTGGAAGCTCTAGTGGCTATCTCGTTACTTGATATGATGAATTTGAATAATGATATACGATTGTTGACTGGTTGTCATAAGCCAGGTTGTCCAGACTAATGTGATATGGACTATGTCAGAAACATGTCGCAAACTGCATGGCAGAGCGCATCAGATCATGCTCCAGCAGGGTGGATGTACCCTAGGGCCAGCGGACGGCTGGTAGGTATTGCTTTGTCAGTTGGGCCTTCGTGGCGGATGTCAGTGTAGAGGTATCTACCATTGATTCAATTCCGGTATTGAGGAACTTTGTCGGATGAGTTTCATGTGACCGAGCTCGAGGCCATATATACATGTTTGTTGCAATGAGCAACTTGAATCGATGTGCATTCCCTTTTGCTAGATTTATGCGTGGATCGGGTGGCACGCCGCCACATGTATAGTATCTGGATCGGGTGGCACGCCGCCACATGTATGGTATATGGATCGGGTGGCACGCCGCCACAGGTATGCTATTGGAATGGGTTGCGCGCCGCAACAGTGTGATGTGGGAAATATAGCTTCCTATATGTACCTTGTATACAATACTTCCTCTCTTCTGAGGAATAGTCCGTATTGGATATCGCTCGGGGAATAGCACATCGGTTGTGCCCATACAGGATTCGATAGCATATACTAAATGTATCACCACGTGTGTGATTGATTGCTTGAATTCAGACCTAAATATGTGTGTGGCTGACCGTTTTGAGCATTGCGACTTGAGGTGCTCCATGAGTAATAGTGTTTGGATAGAATCATGAGTTGTGGCAAGGCCACGTGATGCTATGACCTTTCGAGGAGGATTCAGGTACTCTAATTCTATGATGTGAGACGAGATCTCAGTTATGTGTTGTGATGGTATTGAAGAATTTGAATTATAGCTCTTTATGTGAGTCTGTTGTCATGATTCGAGTGTGTTCAGATCATTTCTTATTGGAGCCTGTGTTTTGCTCGTCGTGGCTTAGGCCGATGAGGAGGTGTCATATTACCAATGTGGTGTGTTATAATCGAAATGATCGTTGGATTCATTAATGAATGCGAACATACATGATTTCAGCTAGATAGAAAGGTAATATCGAGGTTTGGCTCCAAAATCCGTTGTAATATCAGTCAAAAGAGAAATGGCTTCATAAATGGTGGATCTGAGGAATTGTTACAGTTTAGCCCGTGTTTTATTTATCGTTGGCGGTATATGAAAGTGTTGGAATAAGACTTCAACTAATAAGAGGTTTCCATCGGTATTTGGGTATTGTAGGCAACTGTAGTAATAAAGAATGTTATTGTGGTCATATGAGTAAAGTTATGCGAAGTGTAAATTCAACAAAGTTATGCATTAATGTTTGGGTACAACGTGTGGAGATTGATATGGTGGTCGAATGATGGAAACGGACTTGGCAGGAAATTCAGGGGTGTTGGAATTTGGCCTAATGGCTTATTCGCTTGAATAAAGAATTATATCTACAAAATTATATAGATAATGCGCTCAACTAAGTAGTGGTAGCACGGGAAGGTGCATGATGTGTTAAACAAGTTATTTGAGACTACATCATTGTAGTTCTCAGCACGTTCGAGGACGAACGTATGTTTAAGTGGGGGAGATTGTAACGACCCGACCGGTCATTTTGAGTCCCGACACGTCATTTAGCAGATTGAGGCCATGAACAACTTCATCTCAGGTATATTGACTTGTGTGTATGGTCAGAATTAAAATTCAGGAAGTTTGGAGTCAAATCTAAATGGAAATTCTCATTTTGAAAGCTTAAAGTTGAAGAAATGAACTATGATTGGAATTTTGAGTAAATGACCTCGGAATTGGGATCTAAAAGTTCCAGCATGCTCGTATGATGATTTTGAACTAGGGCGTATGTCCGAATTTGGTTTTTGATAACCCGTGAGCATTTCGGCGTATATGGCGGAAGTTAGTATTTTAGAAAAATTTCATAAATTTGGGTTGGAAGGCATTTTAGAGTTATAGATGTCCATTTGGGATTCCGAGTCTGGGAATAGATCCGTATGGTGATTTTGGAGTTGGGAAAGCGATCGGAAGTGAATTCGGATGTCCGGAGGTCATTTTGAAGTCATTTGGCTAAATACGGGAATTTGAAGGTTTATGAGAAAATTCGACCGGAAGTGAAAATTTTGATATCGGGGTCAGAATGCGATTCCAAAAGTTGGTACAAGTCCGTAATGTCGAATGTGACTTGTGTGCAAAGTTTGAGTTAATTCGGATCGATTTTGGTAGGAAAAGGGACAATTAATCTCTTTAAGGAAAGCTTAAGTTGGAAAAGTCAACCCAACATTGACTTATGAGTTAGAGGGCTCGGAACTGAATTTCGATGATTCGGTTAGTTTCGGGGGATGATTTAAGACTTAGAAGCGCAATTGGAAGTAATTTTGGAGGTCCGGTGAAGAAGTTAGCCTATTTTAGCGAAGTTGGAATTTTGGCGGAATCCGATCGATGGGTGATATTTTGATCCGGGAGTCGGAATGGAATTCCGACAGTAGCAGTAGCTTCGTTAGGTGATTTTGGATATGTCTGCAAATTTTCAGGTTATTCGGACATCGTTTGGTCGGGTTTTTGATCGAAATTGTATTTTTAGAAGTTTTTGAAAACTTAGGCCTTGATTTGATGAAAATTGATGATTTTGATGTTATTTCGGCGATTTGATCACTCGAGCGAGTTCGTGTGATGTTTTAGAGTCAATGTGCATATTTGGTTTGGAGCCCCGAGGGCTCGGGAGTGTTTCGGAGTTGTCTCGGAATAATTCCGGACTTAGAAAATGGGCAGAAAATGCAGAAAAATCTGCTGTGAACAGTGACTATGAATAGTATCCGCGAACAGTGTCCCATGAACAGTGCCCGTGAACAGTGTCCGTGAACAGTAACCGTGAATAGTGTCCGTGAACAGTAACCGTGAATAGTGCCGGACAGAATATATTTGAGGTCCGAAAATATATTGCCATTTTTGACGATTTGGAGCTCGGATAGGGCGATTTTTCATGGGATTTTTGGAGAGAACAACGGGGTAAGTGTTCTTAACTCAATTTTGGTGGTATAACTCGAATCTATTGCAAGTTTTAGTGTTTAATTTGAGAATTTTTGTTGAAAAGGGTAGAAAATCCTCTTGGATAGAAATAGTGATTTAAGGGGACAAATGAACTCCAATTTTTGTGAATTTGGTATGTACGGACTCGTGGCAAGACGAGGATTCTGAAAATATAAATTTCGAATTTTTTTGAGATGTGGGCCCGGGGCTCGGGTTTTGCCAATTTCGTGATTTTTGATATTTTTCGAGTTCTTTCGATTGGGTTATGTTCCATTAGCCTATTTTGATATATTTGTACTGATTTTGGCTAGTTTTGACGTGCGTGGATGCCGGTTCGAGTAGCTAAGGCGTCGCGGGCATGAAGCTTCTACCGGTTCGAGGTGAGTGGTAGTAGTAAATAATGTACTGAGGGTTTGAAACCCCGTACTAGCACTTCACAGTGCTATATTGAGATGAGACACGCGTTCCATGACGGGCGTGGTGACATTGTGATTGGGGATTCGGACTTAGTCCTTCCTGACTAATAGTATACTGTGTGTTATGACTGATAATAAGTTTATAACTGTGCAATTGGGTTGATAGCCATGTTTGGGGCCTTGTGCCGATCTGTAGGGCATTAGGGAACCTATAGAGCTAGGTGACCCTTATATCGTGTTGGAAACATACACTCAGCCGTAGCTCTAGCTGTATAGTATAATATGAGCCCGTACTAGATGTGTACATTGAGAGAGATTATCTAGGGTGGAATTCCCTGTTCTAGCCGAGCGGGCCTGAAAGGCCAAGTCTATACCGATTGAGATGAGACAGGGTCAAAGACCCACTATGAGATGTTATATTGGGCCTGAAAGGCCAAGTCTATATTGACTGAGACAGTGTCAAAGACCAAGTCTATACCGACTAGGATAGGGTCGAGGACCCATTATAAGGTATTATATATATACCTATATTCGATCGGGTTGCACGCCGCAACAGTATATATATTGGATCGGACTGCACGCCGCAGTAATATACATGTAATATACATGTGGGACGGACCGCACGCCGCAGTATTATTGCGCTTGGGCTGTAGGAGCCCCTTCGGAGTCTGAGTCTGCACACATTCTCAGTGAGCACTGGTGTATATTATGGGATCGGGCTGCACGCCGCAGCAGTATAGAGATATATACATATATATATATTGGATCGGACTGCACGCCGCAGTAATATTTGTGTGGATCGTGCTGCACGCCGCAGTATTATAGTGTTTGGGCCTAAGGAGCCCCTCCGAAGTCTGTATACACCCCCAGTGAGCACCGTCGATGTTAAATGGAGCGGGCTGCGCGCCGCAGCGGTATATGTATTGGAGCGGGCTGCGCGCCGCAGCGGTATATGTATTGGAGCGGGCTGCGCGCCGCATCATTATACTTATTCATATTCATATATATACTGAAATATTTATATGTTATAGACAAATGTATATGTCTCCATATATTGAGATGGCTGTATACCGTAGTGGTACGAGCGAGGATGTGGTCAGGTGTGGGACCTAGATGAGATAGATGTGGACTGGAGATCAGAGTACTCATTATAGTGATGACTAACCCGTGGGGGTTGCCTTAGAACTGTTTAGTGATAGCACATGAGTTCTTACTTTCAGTTATTGCTTATTATTATTACTCACTGAGTTGAAATATACTCACCCCACTCCCCTGCACTTTTTGTGCAGATATACAGGTTCAGGAGGGCAGTTGAGCTATCGCAACTGCTTTATTATCCCCATTCTGTGGAGACTTCGAGGTAGCTGCCAACGTCCGCAGTACCCGACCTCTTTCTTTTTATCATTTTGTTGTCTCCATTCTGGTTAGACTTGATTGTGTAGTAGATCTCATTTGTAGAGGCTCAGATTTGTGACACCACGATTTGGTTGGGACTGTGTTCTTGTGTTTCAATTTCTACACTTCTTGATTTGTTATGAAAATAGGCTAATCACGTCGATTACTCAGTATTAATTATATTTGGCTGGTAATTGGATAAGATGGTCGGGCTTGCCTAGCAATGTGTTGGGCGCCATCACGAGTGGGGTTTGGGGTCGTGACATTACCCGACCTGTCCAGGTTAGGTTTTCTGTTTTTTATCTCTTATTTAATTACTGGCCAGTATTTGCATTAGTCTTTAAGACCTGGCTAGATTAAACTTCAATTTTATTTCAATTCTAACCTCTTTTGTTTCATTTTCTGTGATTAAAGCTAATTTGCAGGACTAGCCTGCTTAATTATTTAGAACTATACTTGTTTAAGATTTGGCCAGTCCAAAATCTAGACTTAGCCTTGCAATTTTGGGCTAATTAATGAACACAGGCTGACTAAGACTTTGCAAGTCTAGCCTGTTAGACTTAAGTCAACTTATTATACACTTAGCCTATTTAACACTTAGCCAGTGCTTTCAAATTATTAGAGTTGGTCAGTTGCAAGACTGACCACTCTTTGTTATTCATTTCACTTGTGACCTCTTTTTTGTAGTTTTCAATCTTAACCAATTTTAAACTATTTAAAACATGGTTTTAAAATTAACCACTTTTAAAATATTTAAAACATGTTTTCAAAATTAACCACTTTTCAGGTTACTACACTACTGCAGCTATAACCAATTCCACATAAACATACTAGGCATTAATAGTAACAACTAACACAAAATTGTTGCGAACATAGCCCTTTTCACACCAAATTGCATACATAGCCATGGAATCAGAGTTACTTATCATTTAACCAAAACTCAGAGAAAAGATTGAATATTGTTGAATTTCAATCAAAAGACTTATAATTCCAGATTCCAAAACACTGTATGTGAATTGAACATGAAGCAGGCATAGTTAGAACTTTCTTATATTTAAAAGGCTACTAAAAACCCTAATCATGCTCACATGTACTTGACTAAGCATAGACAAGTAGAACTTATAAAAGAAGCTTCAAAAGAAGACATGGTTTAAACAGAACAACAGAGATTTCTAGAAGATAAGGACTAATCTGAACATGTAGTGATTCATGCTACTAAAGAAGAAACTCTAGGTAGAAGACATGATAATAGACATGAATATGAAGAAGAATTAATCAAAGAGAACATGACTTAACATAGTAATAGAATAAACATGAATTTTCAAAGACGATAAACCCAATCTATCATGCAGTGGCTTAAACGGCTAAAGAAAGAAAACATACTAGAAACAAACTGGAAACATGAGAAAGAAACAAGCAAATACAAATAAAAAATCATAAAAAAAAATAAACAAAAGGGGAAAAAGACTTAGCTTGCCTGATTTATCTCCTGAGCTTCCTTTTCTCGTTATTTCTTTTTCTTTTTCTTCTTTTTCTTTTTTTTTTAGTTTTCTTTTCTTTTTCTTATTTCTGTTTTTTCTTCTTTTTGGATCCAAGACTTCAGGTTTGAAGTCTTTTTGTTTGGATATGGGTGTTAGATGTGAAAAGGTGAGATCTTTTGGTGGTGGTTTGTTTGAGTCGCTGAAGTTAGGGTTTCGGTGACTTTCTTTCAAAGATTCGAGGAGTTGGGGTGATATTCGAGGGAAGTGGCTTAGGTAGGGTGGTAGATCAGGAGATGGTGGTTCTATGGTGTTAGTTTGGGAGCTGGTCTCATAGGTTGTGGTCACCGGAGAAGAGTTCCGGTGGCCGAAATTTCAAGAAGCTAAGTTGTTTCGAGGTTTCTTGGGGTTTCTTATGGTGGTTTGGGGTGAAGAAGTAGAAGAAAGCAGAGACGGAGATGAGAGGTGGCCGGGCTGCCATGGGAGACGGGCAGTCTCCATAGCTGGCGAGGCTTCGAGAAGGTGAAGGGTGGGAGAAGAAGAAGAGATAGGGGCGACTAGGGTTTGATGAATTGAGAAATAGCCGGCCGTCTCTAAAGATGGGGTTTAAATACCCGTTACATTGAGCCCGTCCTTGGCCACTAGATCAATCAAGATCAATGGTCAGGATTGTTTACTTTAAAATGGTGCCGTTCAAAGTTAAGTGGGGTGTGTGCTTTTGTCCGTTAGATCGTACGGCCTGGACGGTCCAGATTTGATCAAAAACATAATTAATTTAATTAACTCCGGATAATTCCCTAGCCATTGGATTTGGAGAGATGAATGGCTGGGATTGCTGTTACTCGAAGACCTGGACCAGATCTTTTGGGCCAATGTACAAATGGGCTGGCATTTGGCCCAATTTTCTTTTCTTTGTATTTTCCTTTTATTCTCTTTGTATTTTAATTATTTTTTGTGGTATTTTCCTTTTGTATTTTAATTTTCTCTTTATATTATTTTCAATTATTCAATTTCCTACTTCCACTAATTTTCTGATATTTTTTGACAATTTTCTACTATTTCTCCCTTAACTTATGTTATTAATGCCCTTTTTTTTAATTTTTTTAACTACTTAAAATTAAAATACTTGTATTTAACCTATATTTTCTTTTTGATTTTCTAGTTTTAAATTCTAATTGTTCAATCATACAAATGCATCTTATTTCAATCAAAACATGTAATTGCACCCAAAAATACTATTTATTTTAATTTTGGAATTTATTGCTTAGGGCAAAAATCACCGTGCTCACAGCTGTCCCTCTTTGCTCGGGAACACGAAGAGTTTCAGTGCAAAGAAAGTGAGCAGTAATGAGAGATTGTTTCTCACTGGCATATTCCGTGAGAAGCATTTTTGAAAGACCTTTTGACCGCACACTGCCTCAGAGGTTGCCTACATATCCTGGGCTAAACAGGAATCAGTTCAGTGTAGTTCGGGAAGGTCTGGCAGTTTAAAACTGCCAGACTTTACTGTTGCATTGACACTGTTATGAGTTACTGAAATACTCCTTATTACACCAGGGGGTAAAATGTAAAAGGAAGAAGCTATTCTAAGCTATAATTCTACGAGTTACAATTGTTCCTATCTAACTTCTTGTCTCTTTATTCTTCTTTGTCTCTTTTTCCTTGATTTTCTGTGCGGCTGTCTTTTCTTTTTGTTGATTTTTCGTTTTCTTGCTTCCCTTTTTTTGATTTTTGATGATACTCCTCGCCTTTAAACTGCTACCTGCTCAAAACAAAACAAAACAACAAACTTTTCTTCTACCCCAGTGTGGGCTTTTCGTGTTACGGTGTTACTCATGTTAGCTAGCACAAACCAAAATTGCAAAAATTAAAATTGCAAAAATGTATTCCCTTGTTATACAGGTGGGCGCCTGAACATAAATTAAAATTGCAGAAATGTATTCCCTTGTTATACGGTTGGGGGCTTGATGCATGAAAATGAAATGCAAAAAAATTCCCTTGTTATCCAGGTAGGCGCCTGATGCATGAAAATGAAATGCAGAAAAATATTCGCTTGTTATCTAGGTGGGAGCCTGATGCATGAAAATGAAATGCAGAAAAATATTTCGTTGTTGTCCAAGTGGGCGCCTGATGCATGAAAAATGAAATGCAGAAAAATATTCCCTTGTTATCCAGATCGGCGCCTGATGCATGAAAAATGAAATGCAGAAAAACATTCCCTTGTTATCCAGGTGGGCGCCTGATATGCAGAAAAAAAGTATTCCCTTGTTATCCAGGTGGGCGCCTGATGCATGAAATGTGAATGCAGAAAAGTATTCCCTCAGTTTGATAACTGGGGTGTGGATTTAAAGATGATACCTTTCGGTTATTTTTGGTATTTTCTTGATTGAGTGATTCCTCCTCTATGGATTCCTTCATTTATTGATGAACTTTTCCTTTTTGTGTTTTCTCTCTTTTCACATTGGTCACATTCACTTTAAAGTGATTAGTGACGATTTGTTCCTGTCTAAATCACAAAACAAATCTTATTAGTTATAAACTGCTAGCAACTAGCATCTGCTGCTCCTGCCTTTTATTGCTTTCCCCTTTTGCTTTTCTTCTGCTGTGCAGTCTTTCAGTTGACTATCTTTTGTCAACTCTTTTTGTATTTTTCCTTGCTTTTCACCCTTTTTTGTTTTCTTTTCTTTCGGCTCTGATTTCCACCCTTCTTTATTTTTTATTTTTTTTCAACTCCTTTTTCCTTTCTTTCTTTTCTGATCCTGTGTTATTTCAGCTCTTATCATCAGAAGCTGGTAGTTAGCTTTCAAAGGACAAACAATGAAATGCATAAACAAATGAATTTAAAAAGGGGTAAGGGTGTTTTGGAGTAGTGATAGAACTTATCTGGGTATGTTGGCTGATTCCTTTAACCATGCCATGCATTTAAACTCCGACCCAGTTTGTTCAATCCATTATTCCAACTCCAACTTTCTTGCAACCCAAACCGATCTTATTTTTGTTGCTTTTCTCTTTTTCCAAAATAATCCTGCAATCGCCTTATGGTGCCGTGAAAGGTTTTCACCAATAAGACTCTCTCATTTATTTCTCTCAACCTCTCAATCGCCTTGCAATGCCGGTAAGGGTTTTCATTGACAAGACTCTCTCATTTTATTTCTCTCAACCTCACGGTCGCCTCACGGTGCCGATTAAGGTTTTCACCGATGAGACTCTCTCATTTTTCTTTTTATATATTTTCTTTTGTCTTTTGTTTATCTGAACCACTGGTGTTGTCTGTGCCCTGCTTTTTCCTTTATTCTCATTGTATTTGTTATTTTTTTGAAATTGATTAGAAGGTCTTTCTTTGGACCGTAGCGTGGATTTTGGATGGGTTAAGAAAGAAGGATATAAAGTCTCAAAAGTTTACGAGGGTTTAAAAATATTTTCAACTCTCGGAATTATAAAACATAACTTCTACCCCAGTTTCAATATATGGGGGATTTTTGGATTTTTCCTTTATTGTGACTGAACCTTAATGAGGCTGCCTACGTACTCTTTCGGGATCAAGTCAGACGTAGTTCAGGCTACGCCAATAATTCATGGTTTCATCTGAATTTTTCCGATTTCTTTGTCTTTTTCTTTTGCTTGTATTTTGCTTATTCTTTTTTTTTTTCATTTGCTATTTTTCTTTTGTATCATAAGAGATTCCAAGAGAGGGGTATGAAAGAATAGATCGAACACGGCTCAAATGGGATGTCAATGGATAAAGTGTTTGGATAGAGAATAAAATGCCTTCATCATTTCAATTCCAAAATCACAACAAAATACAATTATACTATTGAAAAGGAATCATACATAGTATCTTCTGACTGCATTTGAATTGATAGCAGTCTCTACGCATTTCCCTTCAACGTCTGTCAGATATAGTGCCCCATTAGACAACACCCGTGATACCATGAACGGCCCTTGCCAGTTTGGCGCGAATTTGCCTTTTGCTTCAGCCCAATGCGGTAAGATACGCCTCAACACCAGTTGTCCAACTTCAAACTTCCGAGGACGCACCTTCTTATTATATGCTCTGGCCATTCTTTGTTGATATAATTGCCCATGGCAAACCGCTGCTAACCTCTTCTCATCGATCAGATTTAATTGTTCCAATCGGACTTTTACCCATTCATTGTCATCAATCTCAGCTTCAGCTATGATTCGAAGTGACGGTATCTCAATTTCCGTAGGTATAACAACCTCTGTCACATACACCAGTGAATAGGGTGTGGCACCAATAGAGCTACGTACTGTTGTGCGATAACCCATAAGAGCGAAAGGCAGCTTCTCATGCCATTGTCTAGACTCTTCCACCATTTTCCTAAGGATCTTCTTTATATTCTTATTTGCAGCCTCTACTGCTCCATTTACCTTTGGCCTATAAGGTGTAGAGTTATGATGCAGGATCTTAAATCTCTGACATGCTTCAGCCATGAGGTGAATGTTCAGATTTTCCCCGTTGTCTTTGATAATTACTTTGGGAATTCCAAATCGGCATATAATATTTTCATGCATGAAATCTACCACGGCTTTCTTCGTCACAGCCTTGAATGTCTTTACCTCCACCCACTTAGTAAAATAGTCAATCGCGACCAAGATAAATCTATGTCCATTAGAAGCTGCAGGCTCTATTGGTCCGATGACATCCATGTCCCAAGCGACAAATGGCCAAGGTGCAGACATCGCATGCAGTTCATAAGGTGGGGAATGAATTAAATCTCCATGTACTTCGCATTGGTGTCATTTCTTCACATACCTGGTGCAGTCCTGCTCCATGGTGAGCCAATAATATCCTGCTCTGAAAATCTTCTTTGCTAAGATATATCCGCTCATATGAGGTCCGCAGGCTCCATCGTGCACCTCAGTCATAATCATATCAGCTTGTTGCGCATCCACACATCTCAGCAAGCCTAGGTCTGGTGTTCTTTTATATATAATTCCTCCACTGAGGAAAAAGCCATTCACTAAGCATCTTACAGCTCTCTTCTGATCTCCGGTGGATTATTCTAGGTACTTACCTGTCTTTAAGTATTCCTTGATATCGTGATATCATGGTTCCCCATCTAACTCTCCTTCCACAGCAAAACAATAAGCATTCTCATCATACACCTGTATTTGAAGTGGATATGTGTAGGCTTTATCCGGATGATGTAACATAGAGGATAGTGTGGCCAGAGCATCTGCTACTTCATTGTGCATTCTTGGGACATGTTTGAACTCTATGGATTGGAACCTTTGGGACAATTCATGTAGAAAATGTCGATAAGGTATTAATTTCAAATCTCTTGTCTCCCATTCTCCCTAGATTTGATGTATCAAAAGATCCGAGTCACCCATGACCAAAATCTCTTGAACACCCATATCTATTGCCATCCTTAATCCCAATATACACGCCTCGTATTCGGCCATATTGTTGGTATAGAAAAATCGAAGCTGAGCGGTAACCGGATAATGTTGACCCGCTTTTGAAATAAGCACTGCTCCAATCCCAACTCCTTTACTGTTGACGGCTTCATCGAAGTACATCTTCCATCCTGGCTTATCACTTCGTTCCATTTCTTTGACATTCATTGCCTCTTCATCCGGAAAGTATGTCTTTAGTGGCTCATATTCATCATCTACTGGATTTTATGCTAAGTGATCTGCAACTGCTTGCGCCTTCATCGCCGTACGTGTTACATAAATGATGTCAAATTCTATGAGCATAATCTGCCATTTAGCTAGTCTTCCCATATGCATGGGCTTCTGGAATATATACTTCAGATGGTCTAACCGTGATATCAGATATGTAGTGTATGCTGACAAATAATGTTTTAGTTTCTGAGCCACCTAGGTTATTGCACAGCATGTTTTTTCTAACTGAGTATATTTTACCTCATAAGATGTGAATTTCTTACTAAGGTAATATATAGCTTGCTCTTTCTTGCCAGTCTCATCGTACTGCCCCAGTACACAGCCAAAGGAGTTGTCAAGAACTGTCAAATATAAGATCAAAGGTCTTCCCGGCTCCAGAGGAACTAACACTGGAGGATTTGCCAAATATTCCTTGATTTTATCAAAGGCTTCCTGACATTCATCGGTCCATTTCACTACTGCATCCTTCTTTAACAACTTGAAGATAGGTTCACATGTTGATGTCAACTGAGCGATGAACCGGCTAATATAATTCAGCCTGCCTAGTAAGCTCATTACTTCCTTCTTGTTCTTCGGTGGAGGCAAACTTTGGATGGCTTTTATCTTCGACGGATCTAGTTCAATGCCTCGCCGACTAACTATAAATCCCAATAGCTTCCCCGAAGGTACTCCAAAAGTGCATTTTGCAGGATTGAGTTTAAGATTGTACCTTTGAAGTCTGTGGAAAAACTTCTTCAAGTCTTTGACATGATCATGTTGCTTCTTGGACTTTATGATGATGTCATCCACATACACTTCAATTTTTCGATGCATCATATCATGAAAAATTGTGGTCATTGCCCTCATATAAGTAGCTCCGGCATTCTTTAACCCAAACGACATCACTCTATAGCAGTATGTTCCCCAAGGCATGATAAAAGCTATTTTCTCCGTATCTTCTTCGTCCATTAGGATCTAGTGATAACCCGCATAGCAATATACAAAAGAGCCAATTTCATGCTTGGCGCAATTGTCGATTAATATGTGGATATTCGGCAATGGAAAGTCATTCTTTGGACTGACCTTGTTGAGGTCTCTGTAATCCACACACATTCTGGTTTTTCCATCTTTCTTTGGAACTGGCACAACATTTGCTAACCAGGTAGGGTTTTTGATAACTCGTATGACCTTTGCCTCAAACTGCTTATTCACCCCTTCTTTTATCTTTACGCTGATGTCCGTTTTGAACTTTCTCAACTTTTGTTTTACCGGCCGACATTCGGGATAAATAGGCAACTTGTGTACCACCAAATCAGTGTTAAGTCCGGGCATGTCATTATAGGACCAGGCAAAGATGTCCTTGTATTCATGCAACAGCTTTATTAGCTCTTCTCTGAGGGAAACTTCTAGGTGTACACTGATTTTTGTCTCTCGGACATTATCCTTATTCCCCAAATTAATAGATTCTATCTCACTTAAGTTCGGTTTGGGTTTTTCCTCATATTGATTCAAGTCATTACTTATTTCCTCCAGTGTTTCCTCATCTTCATATTCTATTTCACTCTCATTTTCAATTTCTTCTATAATAATTCGATTGTCAAAACTGGGCCGGGAATCCTTCATGCATGACATATCATCAGAATCAGCGCATATTGAACTGTACAAAATGAAGAAAAGAAAAAACATAGTAAAAATAAGGCAAAAATGAAGAAAGAAGAAGAAATTGCATTTCATTGACATTTTTTCGAAAAGATAACAGAGGTTGGATATATTTGATTTCAGTGGGGTGTGGGGATTACAAAAATAAAATTGCTTTTCGGGAAAGGATGATATATTTTGAAAGCTAACTACCAAGACTCCCTCCTGATTGGAAAAGGAGTGGCTTCCCAATTAGTGGGTGCAACACTGGGCCCCACGAACTGGATATCCATCTTACTGGTCCCCTCACCCATCTCCACCATGTTTATGTCCCGAAATAACATTTCAAACCTTGCGAGGAGTTCTGCATCTGGCCTTATCTCAGTATATCTTGACTCAGCAGCCCTCAAATGTCGTTGTGTACCAGGCTTAGTGAAGGTGTCGGATAATTTTGGGACTAGTTTCGGGAGGGTCCAACTTTTCTCTTGGTTCTTTTGGCTTTCTGGATGTCGGTGTACGTAGGTTTGAAGCCCAAGTCGAAGGTATCATTGTTTCCGGTAGATGGACAGGTTGTGTTATTCCCTGTAAAGTTATCCCCAAACCTTTTCCCGGTGTGAACCCATTTTTGATCATCTCTCTGGCTACCATTACTGCGGTAGATGCTACTGCAGGAATTGGCATGCTTTCTCTTTCAGCTATCTTGTTAACTACCACAGTGTCTGTCACTTGATACACCCATGGGCCCTTGTCCCCCTCGACTTCCTCAAAAGGCATTATGGTATTACAAGCGTCTTCCTTTCCATGCACTGTAATTTCCCACTGTTCCCATTCGAAATTTACCATTTGGTGTAGGGAAGATGGTACGGCTTTGGCCGCATGGATCCATGGCCGTCCCAACAATATATTATAAGTCACAGTGACGTCAAACACCTGAAATTGCATGGTAAAGTCTACAGGCCCAATGGTGACCTCCAACACAATATCTCCCAAGGTATTTTTGCTTCCTCCGTCAAACCCCCGAACACTCACACTATTTCGACGGATTCTGTCAGGATTAATCTTCAATTTTCTGAGAGTTGAAAGTGGGCAAATGTTTGCACTTGACCCGTTGTCTATTAAAACCCGAGTAACCACTGATTCTTCACTTTTGATGGTGAGATAGAGTGCCTTGTTATGTTCAGTCCCTTCAACAGACAATTTATTGTCCGATAATGTTATCTTGTTAGACTCAAAAATTTTGTTGGTGATCTTTTCAAGATGGCAGACTGAGATTTTTTCGGGGACATATGCTTCATTCAGAATCTTTAGTAACGCCTTCCTATGCTCCTTTGAGTGAATTAGCAATGAAATTAATGAAATTTGTGCAGGCGTCTTTCTCAACTGCTCTACTATCGAGTAGTCTTGAGCTTTTATCTTCTTCAAAAACTCTTCTGCTTCTTCTTCAGAGACCGACTTCTTCACATGATTCTCCTTTACCACCATCAATTTCCTTAACTCTTCCGGGGCAAAGCACCGCCCGGAACGAGTGAGACCATGTATTTCATTGACCTCCCCTGTAACTTCTTTACCTCTATACATTACTGTGACTTTGTTGTAGTTCCAGGGTATGGATTTAGTATCTACCACCAGCATTTGCACCACCGGCTTTATGACCACCGGTTCCATGTATGCTCTTTTTACTGTCAATAATGGCTTGGCCCCTGGCACCACAATTTTCATAGTCTCAACCACTATCGGCTTTTTCACTGGCAACTCGGCTATCACTTTCTCTTTCTCAACCTCTTTTTCCACTTTACTATTGGCCTTTATCATCATTACCGATTGGGACGACTTTTTGCTGCTTTCTTCTTGCTCTAACTCTATCATGTGTGTCTCATGATGAGTTGGTAGTGGATTCTGAGTGATGTTTGGAGTCTCTGGAGCCTGCACCTCGATCCTCCTACTGTCAATGAGCTCATGTATAGCAGATTTCAAGTGCCAACACTTTTCAGTATCGTGCCCCGGTGCCCCGGAGCAATATTCACATCTGACTGGCTGGTCAATGTTTCTGGGAGGTGGGTTTGGAAGTTTTAGTTCAATCGGGTTTAGAATTCCCAACTCTTTCAGACGATGATAGAGGCTGGTATAAGACTCCCCCAATGGGGTGAATGTTTTCTTCGTTTGGGCTCTATTTCTCATTTCTGGATCAAGTCGGAAGCTGGGTCTATTTGGGTTGTTGTAGGTTCTGGAAGGAGGGTAGGCGTTCTGTGTATGATAGACGTTTTGTGGAGCTTGGGCTCGCCATACATGTGGAGGCGTTGGGTAATGTTGAGTTTGTGGGATGGGATAATGTGGAGTAGTGGGTGGATAATATGGTGGAGGTAGGTTGTAAGGTGCTGGCGGGTATGATTGGTATGGGCGAGGTGGGTGATGGTATGTATTTTGGCTCCGAGTCCATGGTCTACTTTCTACAACTGAAACCTCTTCCTTCTTCTTCTTCTTTCCAATAGACCCTCTATTTCCGGTCTGTATCGCCTGATTCGTGTCCTTGATAGTAGAAAAGCTCATGATTTTGTTGGTTTTCAATCCTTCCTCTACAAAACTCCCCATTTTCACTACTTTATTGAAATTCTTACCAATAGCCGACACCAGATGGCCATAGTAAGTAGGCTCTAAGGCATGAAGAAAACAATCTACCATTTCAGTCTCCTTCATAGGAGGATCCACTCGTGCCGCTTGTTCTCTCCATCCAAAGCCGTGCTCCCGGAAACTTTCTCCGGGCTTCTTTTCCATCTTGGTAAGTGGCAACCTGTCTGGAATTATCTCCAAGTTGTACTGGAAGTGGTTGGCAAATGATTGAGGCAGATCGTCCCAGATGAACCATCTAGTGTGATCCTGACGTGTATACCACTCCAGCGCAGAACCGCTCAAACTCTGACTAAAGTATGCCATTAAAAGTTTATCTTTTCCCCCTGCACCACCCATCTTGCTGCAATAACCCCTGAGATGGTCTATAGGATTCCCGTGTCCATCGTACATGTCGAATTTAGGTAGCTTGAATCCAACCGGGAGCTGCACTTCTGGGAACAAACACAAATCTTTGTATGCTACGCTCACTTGGCCTCCTAGCCGTTGTATGTTACGGAAAGATTGTTCTAAACTCCTCATCTTCCGGACCATTTCCTCTTGTTCCAAGTTCTTGAAGGGCTTTTCTTTCGTCATCTCCATCAGTGGAGTATAGGAGTCATGCTGCCTAAACGTCGGCTCCGGCGGATAGTAATGGGTGTCTTGCACATGGAACACTGGTTCACTTGATGACTTATGCAGAGCAACAGGTGGTGGTGCCACATACACCGGGGCAACTTGTGGTCATTGAGGTGGAATTTGCTTGGACAGTGGTGGTGGTGCCTGTGAAGTAGTGGCATAGTAGTGATGGTAATCTGGGTACGTGGAGGATGAGTTCATGGTATGTGGCTCAGGATTAGGATTGGCAGGAGGGACATTGGCTGGATATGTGGGTAAAGGTTGACTCCTTGTGATGACCCAAAGGGTCATCACCTGTTTTCCTCACTTGTTCCGCATTTCCGAGGCCTTAAAAACCTCATTCTATGTTGCCTCGATTTATGTGCACAATCCGGGCATGTAGCCCAAAAGCTTTTGTGATAGAATATGTGAATTCTATGAGAAATTTGAAGAAAAATGATATTAATATTGATATAGTCCACTTCCGTCAACATTTTTGGTAAACGGACCCGGAATCGAGATCGGACGGTCCCGGAAGGTCCGTAGGAAAATATGAGACTCGGACATGCGTTCAGAGTCGAATTTTGAGGCATAGAGCCTAAGTTATGGATTTTTCTGTGAAAATGTTTTTGCTGTAATTATTAAAGAAAAATGAATTAAATGACCTTGATATCGGGCTCGTATTTTGGTTCCGACGCCCGGTACAAGTCTTAAATATTATATATGTTCTTTCTGCAAAGTTTGGTGACATTTGGATGTCTTTTGATATGTTTTGGACCTTGAGTTCCATGTTTGAAAGTTTTGAAAACCAAGAGGATGAAAATCATGAACTTGAGGCTTGATTTGATGAAAACGATGTTATATTGGCGATGTGATTGCACGGGCAAGTTTGTAATGTTTTTTTGATGTTGTGTACATGTTTGGTTTGGAGCCCGGGGGGCTCGGGTAAATATTTGATAGGCCATTGGTTCAAATTCTGAATTTTAACACAGCTGGTTTTTCACCCAGCTAGTGTCTTCGCAAATGCGAAGAATTTCTCGTAATTGCGAAGGTGACAGGTCTAGGCTAGGTTCGCAAATGCGAACTCTTGATCGCAAATGCGAAGGGGGTCCAGGTACGTGTGGGTTCACAAATGCGAACTTAACCTCACAAATGCGAGGCCTTTACTTATTTCACCTGGGTTCGCAAATGCGAACCCATTGTCGCAAATGCGAAGCCCCAGTATGCCAGCCAAGTTCGCAAATGCGAATCCTTTCTCGCAATTACGAGAGCAGCACACCCCAGACCTGTAGTGTTCGTAATTGCAAACAAATGTTCGCAATTGCGATACCCGCAGCTGTGCAATTTTATACTTAAGCGAATTTTTCAGTTCATTCTTCATTCTTTCAAAAAACCCACACACTACCCACGAACTCTCAAGGCCAAATTCACTCCAAAGCAATTGAAGTCACTTTTTACTTATTTCTTTCAATTCCTAACAACATTAAACATGTTTTTCAATAGAAATCAAAGGTTTTCATGGTAGAAATTCATGTTTTTGGGTAGAACCTAGGGTTTTCATGAATTGGGTAATTGGACCTCGAATTGAGGTCCGATTTTGAAACAAATCATATATTTGAAATTGTGGGGGAATGGGTAACATGATTTTGGTCCGAACCCCGAGTTCTGACCACGTGGGACAGGGGCGTTTAGGGAAATTTTGGGGTAAACTTTGAGAAAACCATTTTTAAGCATTCAAACCAAGTCATTTAGTATTTATTAATGTAATGGAATCAATTGTGATTAGATTCGAGCTAGTTGAATGCGGAAATTCATAGAAAAAGCTATAATTAAAGAGTAATTTGGACTTCAAGGCTAGAGGTAAGTGTTTGTTCTATCCTAGCTTGAGGGAATAGGATTATGTGCTATGTGCTATGTGATCGAGTGTGGTGTATGGGATGTGGTGACGAGCATCCATACACTGGCATCTTGCATGACCGTGAGTCATTGTTAATACCTGTTGTGAGACATTTTAAAGATAAAATGTTGAACCCTTGCCGGGTTGTGGAATTGTTATTGTTCTCCCTTGTCGGGACTTGTTGTGAAGTGAGATATTGATTTACCTTACCGAGACTTTGTTGTGATGATTATTGTGTCCCTTGCCGGGACGGTTCATGATTTATTGTTTTCATTCTCTGCCCTTAACTGTGATTGTTATTTGGGTGAGGAAGAGTGATAATGCACGATGGGTGATGTCGTGCCTTGATTTATTGATTATGCACGAAGGTTGATGCCGTGCGTTGTTACTGATTATGCACGAAGGTTAATGCCGTGCCTTGTTATTGATTATGCACGAAGGATCATGTCGTGCCTTATTATTGAACTATGCACGAAGGATCATGCCGTGCCATGGATGTGAGGATGAGAGTAAAAGCACGAAGGGCGATGCCGTGCACTTTATTTGCTTATTTGGTGAGGATGAGAGTAAAAGCGCGAAGGGTGATGCCGTGCAACTATTTGCTATTCCTTGACTTGATATTACCTGTTTTCCATTATACTTTGGTTTCCTTGTTGATTTAATAACTATTGTTAACTGTTGAGTTCCTCATTGATATTCCTTGTTGAGTTGTTACTTGATTATTTCTCGTTATCTTGTGGTGTACATATATATATAGAACCGCACAGGTTTATGTGGGTGTCTGGTCCTAGGCTTGTCACTACTTCGCCGGGATAGGCCAGGCACTTACCAACACATGGGATCGGTTGTGCTGATACTGCACTTCTTTGCGTTTTTGCACAGGTCCAGGTTTTGTTCAGGAGCAGCAGCAGTAGAGCTTTGCGTGGGAGTTAAGCATATCGAGACCAAGGTAGCTTGCAGGCGTCCGCATGGCTGTCGTCTCTTCCTCTTATTTATGTTATTAGCTGTAGTCTCTTTATTCCGAGACAAATAGATTATGTTATTTTCTTTCAGACCTTTATGTGTAGTAATCAGTAGAAGTTCGTGAGTTGGTGACTCCACGTCTTGGGTAGAGGATTTCAGTATTGTTTTACCTTGAAACTGCTTATATCTACTTTGATAAAGTCTTCCGCACTTATTTAATTAAGGTTATGGTTTTGTTGATAAATTGAGTATGAAATATTGCTAAAAACAGGATAGTGTGAATACAGTGGCTTGCCTAGCTACCACGAGTAGGCGCCATCATGATCCCAATGTTGGGGAAAAACAATTCGGGTCGTGACAAGTTGGTATCAGAGCTCTAGGTTACATAGGTCTCACCACTCACGAACAAGCTTAGTAGAGTTTGAGAGGTAGGTACGGAGACGTCTGTACTTGTCCTCCAGAGTCTATTGAGTTAGGAAAGAGTCTCTCATTTGTTCCTTCTTGTCGTGCGAGTTATTCCTCAAATACTGATTGAATTTCTACTCTGTCCTTTCACAGATGGTGAGGACACGTGCTTCTTCGTTCGCTGACCAGCAGCCTGAGCCCCAGGCAGCTCCCGTGAGGGGCAGAGGCCGAGGTCGTACCGGAGGTCGTGGTAGGGGCAGAGCTCAGCCTCTGACAGCTATTCTAGAGGTGGAGCCTCATATTGAGACTAGCGAGGAGGTTCCAGTCCCAGCAGCTCCAGTGGGCCCAGCTCAGGTCCCAGGAGAGGCTTTATTTATCCTGGATCTTCGGGAGGCTATGGTTAGGATAGCGGGATTTATGGACAGCGTTGCCAAAGCAGGCTTATTACCAGTTGCACCAGCCGCTTCTCAGGCTGGAGGAGGGGCCCAGACTTCTGTTGCTCGTACTCCAGAGCCAGTAGCTCCTCAGCCTCAGGCACCAGTGGTTCAGCCAGCTGTGGCCACTCAGTCAGGTACCACAGCTCAGGCCGGAGATGGAGCGGCCATGACTTCTGATTCCTTATGGAGACTTGACCGGTTCTCCAAGCTGTTTACCACTCCCTTCAGCGGTGCCACATCAGAGGATCCTCAGGATTTCTTATTCAGTTGCTATGAGATTCTCAAGACTATGGGAATAGTGGAGTCCAATGGATTTGACTTCTGTACATTCAGGCTTTCAGGATCCGCCAAGATTTGGTAGAGGGATTATTGTTTGACTTGACCAGCAGGGTCCCTGGCTTTATCATGGGATCAGTTTGTAGAGTAATTTCTAGAGAAGTTTCACCCTGTTACTCAGTGGGATGCACTTCGGAGGCAGTTTGAGCGCATCCAGTATGGCACTATGACTGTCACTCAGTTTGAGGTGAGATTTGTTGATTTGGAACGTCATGTAGTGGTGATACTTCCCACAGAACGGGAGAGGGTCCGCAGGTTCATATATGGGCTTAATTTGCCAATTAGACTTCAGATGGCTATGGGAGTGGGGAGTGATATATCATTTCAGGAGGCAGCTAATGCAACACGTAGAGTTGAGATGGCTCTTGCTCGGGGAGGTGGTTATTATTCAGACAAGAGGCCTCGTCATTCAGGCAGGTTTAGTGGATATTCCTCTGGTGGCAGGGAATCTTTTGATAGGGGCCAGTCTTCCAAGCCTTTCCATTCCGCCCTTCAGGCTTCACAGGGTGGACCAGGTGATCGTGGGTTTCGTAAGCAGTATTCAGATCAGTCTCCTATCAGTGCTCAGCCTCTTCAGAGTATTCGTGGAGGCCATTCAGGTCGTCAGGGCCAGCGGCCCTAGCAGCCTAAGAGTTGCTACGGTTGTGGTAACCCAGGTCATCTTGTCAGGTTCTGCCCTCGAGCGACGGGAAATACTCAACAGCGGGGCCCTTGTCCCATGATTCAAGCCCCAGCTGACCCTCAGCCTGCCCAGCCATCCAGAGGCGGGGGTAGAGATCATAGAGATGGAGGTCGAGACCATAGAGGTGGAGACCACCCAGCCAGAGGTAGAGGTCAGCCAGTTGATAACCGTCCTAGGGATGTAGCTCAAAGGGGAGGTGATGATCCTCTATTTTCTGCCTTACCAGTCAGGCCAGAGGAAGAGGCATTAGATGCCGTGATTATAGGTACCATTCTTGTTTGTGGCAGAGGTGCTTAAGTATTATTTGACCCTAGGTCTACATATTCATATGTGTCTTCCTACTTTGCACCGTATTTGGCCGTACCTAGCTGTGCTCTGGATATTCCAGTTTATGTGTCTACACCGGTGGGTGACTCCATTGTAGTCGACCGGGTGCATCGTTCGTGTCTTGAGACCCGTGTTGATCTGTTGCTATTAGACATGGTGGATTTCGATGTCATATTGGGGATGGACTGGTTGTCCCCATACCATGCTATCCTAGATTGTCATGCCAAGACTGTGACCTTGGCCTTTCCAGAATCACCCAAACTAGAGTGGAATGGTGCCTCAAGCCACTCCGTTCTCATTGTTATTTCCTATGTTAAGGCTCGACGCATGGTCGAGAAGGGGTGTCTAGCTTATCTGGCTTATGTTTCTGATTCCAGCGCAGAAGTTCCTTCTATTGAATCAGTCCCTATTGTATGGGAGTTTTCTGAGGTTTTCCCTTCAGACCTGCCGGGCATGCCACCTGACAGGGATATTGATTTTTATATTGATCTAGCAGCGGGTACTCAGCCCATCTCTATTCCACCCTATCGTATGGCCCCGCCGGAGTTAAAAAAGTTAAAAGATCAGTTGCAAGACCTTCTTGAAAAGGGCTTTATCAGGCCCAGTGTTTCCCCCTGGGGAGCACCTGTGTTGTTTGTGAAGAAGAAAGATGGCTCGATGCGGATGTGTATTGATTACCGGCAATTGAACAAAGTGACGATAAAGAATAAGTACCCATTGCTGAGGATTAATGATTTGTTTGACCAGCTCCAGGGAGCGAGGGTGTTCTCAAAAATAGACTTGAGGTCATGCTACCATCACCTGAAGATTAGCGCGGCTGACATTCCTAAGACAACCTTTCGCACTAGATATGGACATTATGAATTCTTGGTCATGTCCTTCGGGTTGACCAATGCCCCAGCAACATTCATGGAGTTGATGAATCGGGTATTTAGGCTTTACTTAGATCTGTTCGTGATATTCTTTATAGATGACATCCTGGTATACTCCCGCAGCCAGGAAGAGCACGAGCAGCACCTCAGAGTGGTTCTTCAGACTCTGAAGGATAATTAGCGATATGCCAAATTTTCGAAATGTGAGTTCTGGTTGATTCGGTGGCATTTCTAGGCCATATTGTATCAGTGGACGGTATTCAGGTAGACCCAAAGAAGATTGAGGCAGTCCAGAATTGGCCTCGACCAGCTTCAGTGACTGAGATTCAGAGTTTTTTGGGGTTAGCCGGTTACTACCGTCGATTTGTAGAGGGGTTTTCTTCTATTGCAGCCCCGATGACCAGGATGACCCAGAAGGGTGCCCAGTTCTAGTGGTGAGATGAGTGTGAGGCGAGCTTTTAAAAGCTCAAGACAGCCTTGACTACAGCACCAGTGTTGATACTACCTACGGGTGCAGGGCCTTATACAGTTTACTGTGACACATCTAGTACAGGGCTTGGAGCGGTGTTGATGCAGGATGGTAAGGTTATTGCTTATGCTTCGAGGCAGTTAAAAATACATGAGAAGAATTATCCGGTTCATGATCTTGAGTTAGCAGCAGTGGTTCATGCCTTAAAAATCTGGAGGCATTATCTATATGGTGTGACACGTGAGGTGTACACTGATCACAAAAGCCTACAGTACTTGTTCAAGCAAAAGGAGTTGAATCTACGACGGCGGAGATGGTTAGAGTTGCTAAAAGATTATGATGTTACTATCCTATATCACCCAGGTAAAGCCAATGTGGTGGCCGATGCATTGAGTAGAAAGTCTGCCAGCATGGGTGGTCTTGCATTCATTCCGGTTAGTCAGAGACCATTTGCTCTATATGTCCAGGCCTTAGCCAACCAGTTCGTGAGATTAAAAATTTCTGAGCCTAGCAGGGTGTTGGCCTGCACAGTCGCTGGTTCATCTCTATTAGAGCGGATCCATGAGAATCAATTTGATGATCCTCATTTGCGTGACTTGAGAGATACAGTACAGCGGGGAGGTGCCACGAAGGTAAATCTAGATGATGATAGGGTATTGAGATTGCAGGGTCGAGTTTGTGTGCCCAATGTTGAAGGGATTCGAAAGTTGATCTTAGCGGAGGCCCATAGTTCGCGGTATTCTATTCACCCGGGCGCCGCGAAGATGTACCAGAACTTACGGTAGCACTATTGGTGGCGCGGGATGAAGAAAGATATCGTTGCGTATGTCGCTCGGTGTCTAAATTGTCAGCAGGTGAAATATGAGCACCAGAGGCCTGGTGGTGTATTCCAGAGAATCGAAATTCCCGAGTGGAAATGGGAGCGGATCACTATGGACTTCATTACTGGACTTCCTTTGACTCGGAGGAAATTTGATGCTATTTGGGTCATTGTTGATAGGTTGACCAAGTCAGCACACTTCATTCCAGTATCTGTCTCCTACTCATCGGAGAGGTTAGCAGAGATTTACATCAGAGATATTGTTCGACTTCATGGGGTGCCGGTATCTATTATCTCTAATTGGGGTGCGCAGTTTACCACGCGGTTCTAGAGAGTGGTCCAGCAGGAGTTAGGCACCCAGGTTCAGCTGAGTACAGCTTTTCATCCTTAGACGGATGGTCAGTCCGAGAGGACTATTCAGATTCTAGAGGACATGCTTCGAGCATGTGTTATTGATTTCGGAG
Organism: Nicotiana noctiflora; assembly: GCA_032618575.1. NCBI lineage: Eukaryota > Viridiplantae > Streptophyta > Magnoliopsida > Solanales > Solanaceae > Nicotiana > Nicotiana noctiflora. The sequence goes on along the minus strand of JASVEL010003807.1, from coordinate 181,546 downwards.
GCTCGTGGGACCAGATTTTTCCATTAGCAGAGTTCGCCTACAATAAAAGCTACCAGTCCAGCATCCAGATGGACTCGTATGAGGCATTGTATGGTAGGCAATGTCGATCTCCAGTCAGATGGTTTGAGTCGAGAGAGGCTCGGTTGTTGGGTACAGACTTAGTTCAGGAGGCCTTGGGTAAGGTCAAGACTATCCAGGAGAGGTTGCGTTCAGCTCAGTCCAGATAGAAGACTTATGTGAATCGTAAGGTTCGAGATGTAGATTTCATGGTTGGTGAGCGGGTATTGCTCCGAGTGTCACCTATGAAGGGCGTGATGAGGTTCGGGAAGATGGGCAAGCTCAGCCCTAGGTATATTGGTCCATTTGAGATTCTAGACCGAGTGGGAGGGGTGGCATACAGACTAGCTCTGTCGCTTAGCTTATCAGCCGTGCATCCAGTTTTTCACGTATCTATGCTTCGGAGATACCACGGCGATCCCACACATGTGTTAGACTTCAGTACTGTCCAATTGGACAATGATCTATCCTACGAGGAGGAGCCGGTGGCCATTCTAGACCGGCGGGTTCGACAGTTGAGGTCGAAGAGTTATCCTTCTGTGCGTGTTCAGTGGAGAGGTCGGCCTCCCGAGGCATCGACCCGGGAGTCCGAGTCTGATATGCAAAGCCATTACCCACATTTGTTCCCTGACTCAGGTACTTCCTTCTCTTGTTCATTGGAGGACGAACGGTTGTTTTAGAGGTGGAGGATGTGACGACCCAAAGGGTCATCACCTATTTTTCTCACTTGTTCCGCATTTCCGAGGCCTTGAAAACCTCATTCTATGTTGCCTCAATTTACGTACACGATCCGGGCATGTAGCAAAAAAGATTTTGTGATAGAATATGTGAATTCTATGAGACATTTGAAGAAAAATGATATTAATATTGATATAGTTGACTTCGGTCAACATCTTTGGTAAACGAACCCAGACCCGAGATCGGACGGTCCCGGAAGGTCCGTAGGAAAATATGGGACTCGGACATGCGCCCGGAGTCGTTCTGAGGCCTAGAGCCTAAGTTATGGTTTTTTCTGTGAAAATGTTTTTGCTGTAATTATTAAAGGAAAATGAATTATATGACCTTGATATCGGGCTCGTATTTTGGTTCCGATGCCCGGTACAAGTCTTAAATATTATATATGTGCTTTCTGCAAAGTTTGGTGACATTTGGATGTCGTTTGATATGTTTTGGACCTTGAGTTCCAAGTTTGAAAGTTTTGAAAACCAAAAGGATGAAAATCATGAACTTGAGGCTTGATTTGATGAAAACGATGTTATATTGGCGATGTGATCGCACGAGCAAGTTTGTAATGTGTTTTTGATGTTGTGTACATGTTTGGTTTGGAGCCCGGGGGCTCGGGTAAAGATTTTATAGGCCGTTGGTTCAAATTCTGAATTTTAACACAGCTGGTTTTTCACCCAGCTGGTGTCTTCGCAAATGCGAAGAATTTCTCGCAATTGCGAAGCTGACAAGTCTAGGCTGGGTTCGCAAATGCGAACTCTTGATCGCAAATGCGAAGGGGGTCCAGGTACGCGTGGGTTCGCAAATGCGAACTTAACCTCACAAATGTGAGGCCTTCACTTATTTCACCTAGGTTCGCAAATGCGAACCCATTGTCGCAAATGCGAAGCCCCAGTATGCCAGCCAAGTTCGCAAATGCGAATCCTTTCTCGCAATTACGAGAGCAGCACACCCCAGACCTGTAGTGTTCGTAATTGCAAACAAATGTTCGCAATTGCGATACCCGCAGCTGTGCAATTTTATACTTAAGCGAATTTTTCAGTTCATTCTTCATTCTTTCAAAAAACCCACACACTACCCACGAACTCTCAAGGCCAAATTCACTCTAAAGCAATTGTAAGTCACTTTTTACTTAATCCTTTCAATTCCTAACAACATTAAACATGTTTTTCAATAGAAATCAAAGGTTTTCATGGTAGAAATTCATGTTTTTGGGTAGAACCTAGGGTTTTCATGAATTGGGTAATTGGACCTCGAATTGAGGTCCGATTTTGAAACAAATTATATATTTGAACTTGTGGGGGAATGGGTAACCGGATTTTGGGCCGAACCCCGAGTTCCGACCATGTGGGCCAGGGGCATTTTGGGAAATTTTGGGGTAAACTTTGAGAAAACCATTTTAAGCATTCAAACCAAATCATTTAGTATTTATTAATGTAATGGAATCAATTGTGATTAGATTCGAGCTAGTTGAAAGCAAAAATTCGGGGAAAAAGCTATAATTGAAGAGTAATTTGGACTTCAAGGCGAGAGGTAAGTTTTTGTTCTATCCTAGCTTGAGGGAATAGGATCATGTGCTATGTGCTATGTGATCGAGTGCGGTGTATGGGCTGTGGTGACGAGCATCCATACACCGGCATCTTGCATGACCGTGAGTCGTTGTTAATACTTGTTGTGAGACATTTTAAAGATAAATTGTTGAACCCTTGCCGGGTTGTGGAATTGTTATTGTTCTCCCTTGCCGGGACTTGTTGTGAAGTGAGATATTAATTTCCCTTGCCGGGACTTTGTTGTGATGATTATTGTGTCCCTTGCCGGGACGGTTCATGATTTATTATTTTCATTCTCTGCCCTTAACTGTGATTGTTATTTGGGTGAGGAAGAGTGATAATGCACGAAGGGTGATGGCGTGCCTTGATTTATTGATTATGCACGAAGGTTAATGCCGTGCCTTGTTATTGATTATGCACGAAGGTTAATGTCGTGCCTTGTTATTGATTATGCACGAAGGATCATGCCGTGACTTGTTATTGAACCATGCACGAAGGATCATGCCGTGTCATGGATGTGAGGATGAGAGTAAAAGCACGAAGGGTGATGCCGTGCACCTTATTTGCTTATTTGGTGAGGATGAGAGTAAAAGCACGAAGGGTGATGCCGTGAAACTATTTCCTATTCCTTGACTTGATATTACCCGTTTTCCATTATACTTTGGTTTCCTTGTTGATTTAATAACTGTTGTTAACTGTTGAGTTCCTCTTTGATATTCCTTGTTGAGTTGTTACTTGATTATTTCTCGTTATCTTGTGGTGTACATATATATATGTTTTTCGTTTACTTGATATCTCTGTTATTTTGTGGTGTATATATATGGATATAGAACTGTACAGGTTCATGTGGGTGTCTGGTCCTAGGCTTGTCACTACTTCGCCAGGATAGGCCAGGCACTTACCAGCACATGGGGTCGGATTGTGCCGATACTGCACTTCTGTGCGTTTTTGCACAGGTCCAGGTTTTGATCAGGAGCAGCAGCAGTAGAGCCTTGTGTGAGAGTTGAGCATATCGAGACCGAGGTAGCTTGTAGGCGTCCGCAGGCCCGGCGTCTCTTCCTCTTATTTATGTTATTAGTTATAGTCTCTTTGTTCCGAGACAAATAAATTATGTTATTTTCTTTTAGACCTTTATGTGTAGTATTCAGTAGTAGTTCGTGAGTTGGTGACTCCACGTCTTGGGTAGAGGATTTCAGTATTGTTTTACCTTGAAACTGCTTATCTCTACTTTGATAAAGTCTTTCGCACTTATTTAATTAAGGTTATGGTTTTGTTGATAAATTGAGTATGAAATATTGCTAAAAACAGGATAGTATGAATATAGTGGCTTGCCTAGCTACCACGAGTAGGCGCCATCATGATCCCGATGTTGGGGGAAAAACATTCGGGTCGTGACACCCCTGGACCAAGCTTGGTACATTTTCGACATTTGCTGATTGAGCTTATACATTTCCTCCTTCATCCCCGCAACATCCACAACCTCGTCTTCTTGCACTGGATCTATGATAGTTGGCTCAATTTCCTGAGACACAGCCTTAGTCATAGTTTTGGATCGTGTGTTGTAATGATGATTTGCCAGAGTACCAGTTGCCAGCTGAAATCTGATTCTCATAAACAACAACACTTGTTAATAGTTAGTACATAAAAGGATAAGATGCAACGAAAATCACAACTTTTGCCTTTGATCGTTATGCATCATCCCGGCACTTATTCCATTTTGAATCAACCTCTATTTCTTATTCCTTCATCTCTCTCCTTTCTTTCTTTTTTTCTCTTTTTTTTATTTTTTTTATTTTTTTTTCTTTTTCTGTTCATCTTTTTTTTTCCTTTTCTTTTCTTCTTCTTTTTTTCTTTCTTTTTTTTCATTCTTTTTCTTTTCTTTCTTTCTTTCTTCTTTTCTTTATTGATTTTCGTTCCTACATATTTGCCTAATCATTCAGACAATTGATATAAAGCGGAAAAAGATTAGCAACAACTTCTTTGATCTTTTCATTGATACTCAAAAACATTGATTTACAAAATGATGTTGTGCTATTAATGCAAAAAGAAATACGAATACAAAATGCCTGTCCTATGAGTACATTAATGTTCCTAATGCCCGCGAGACGTCGTTCGGCCTTGCCGCGGGCCTATATGCCAATCCATTTTGGAGCCTATCTAGGTCGGACATGACTTTCTTCACAAAGAACTTCACCGCTGATGAAAATGTTGTCTGGGACATATCTTCACACAATTGGCATTTTCAGGTGATGTACTGAGCAATATGGACAATTCTTTCTCGAATGACCCCTTTTTCTTGAAGTAACCTGCTGATCTGTTTGGCGCGAGCGTCTAAGGTTTGTTGGTTCTCTTTTTGTAGCTGTTGTAACTCGAATTCTAATCGAGCCATATTCGTGTAACAATGCTCTCTTTCTTCTTCAAACTCTTTGATTATTTTGTTACTTTTGACTGTGGCTGTGATGACTTTCTTTCTCAATCGAGCTACCTCAACTTCATTCCTATCTTGTAGTTGCTGAACCATTCTAGCTCTTTCTTCGGCATCTCTGGCCAGTTGATACCGAACCCTAACTAACTCATTTTCTACTTTGTCGAGATAGAAGCTGTAGTCATTCATTTTGCGCCGAAGATTTTCAATTAGCTTCTCGTCTCGGGCAAAGCAAACCGTGGTTTCGGATGCAATTTTCATTTTTGCAACTTGAGCCTTTAGAATTTCATTCTTTTTTTTCTGCTGGTTCTTTTCTCCTTCGTCAGATGCTGCCTGTAAACTGCTCTCGAATTGGAGATCTCGCAACTATTTTTCTAGCAAGCTGATTTTGGCCTTATACTCATTTTCTTTGGCCACCCAATTTTCGTATTCCTTAGACTGCTCGGCCAAATCTTGAATGTGAGCTCTTTTTAATAGTCTATCATGCTCAATACCCCGTCGATACCTGCGGTGTACCCTGGCGATACTTCTCCTCGAGCTTTGTTTTCTACACAAGTTTCTGTCTTCAAAATTTTGACACTCATTCCAAATCTGTCGGACCTTTGCTTCCGGGAATTGCCCATCCGGACTAATCTCTATTGCTTGCCAACTGAGATCCCCATCCTTTGGTATAACTTGATATCTTCCAAGCTGTCGTAGGACCCTGTACGGTGCATAAGGCTTGATACTTTTTAAGCCCATGATCAAAAAGTGTGATCCTTCTGTTGGCATGTAAATTACCTCATCGAGGGGCAACCATCTGTATGCCCAATCGATTTGGCTATCGGTCAATGATCGTAGATACGAAATCCAACCTTTAACTCCCTCTGGCAGCTTAACTTCTTTTGTTCTCATATAGAATTCTTCAAGGAACGTTCTTTCAGTCGGCCCTTAGCTTGAGAACGAAGGATGATGGCATAGATGTTCTATCAACCGAATTTGCAAGATCAAGTTACATCCCTAAAAAAAGTTGGCCCCTGCTTTACATGTTGTCAAGGCACAGTAGATATCGGCTATGATCATCGGGGCCAAAGTGCAATTATCTTTTACAATTAATGTGCTGGCCACCCCGACGACTCTTGTGTCAATGTGCCCGTCCTTTCTTAGAAATATGATTATCCCAAGAAACGCCACCAGAAAGGCGAATGTCGATCTTCCTCCCATTTAGCTCGGTTGGACTTACTATAGAGTTTGTTCGTGGGGTCATTGAAACCCCCGACATGTCCATATCTACTGTAGATGAAGTTTAAGGAGCAAAATCCATTAACCGTATCCTCATTGTGTATGTTCCGAGCAATCTTTAAAGAGTCTAGGAAGCGATGCACCATTATCGCTTTTGGAGCCACCGGGTATTTCTCTTTTAAGGGGACCTCATCTTTCCTTATATAGTAAGAAACTTCTTCAAGAGTGGGAGTGAGTTCAAAGTATGAAAAATGTAGAACGTTGTGCGCAGGATCCCAGCATGTAACAAGTGCTCGGATTATATCGCCTCGGGGAATTATGTCCATTAAAACCGTAAGGTCCTTCAGATAACATTTGACCCAATTCTGTCCTTCTTGTCCCATGTCGTTCCACCATAATCTTAGCTCCAAAGGGATTCTATTCATTAAAGTGAAGGGTTCATTCTGTATTGTGCTCATCCTGCACATTTATTAAAGGCGATTTTATTTAGAAAAAAAAATCTTTTTCAAAGCATATTTTCATTTTTTCGAGTTTTTTTTTATTTTGAAAAGGAAAAAGACATGACTTTCGAAGTGGCCATTTTTGCCAAAACAGCCTTCCTGCGTCCTTTCGGAACATTCAACTATTTCCAAAAATAGCGATCACCTCGATTATTATTATTTTTTAAAAAATAAACTGAAATATTTTTTGGTCATTTTCTAAAAAGGGTGGTTGGACCCATTCAAGGGTTGCCTACGTATCCCACCTAATGGCGAGAATCAAACCTGCGTAGTTCGGTCAGATTAATTGACCAATTATTTTAACAACAAAGCTATTTTCTATTTTTAACAACTCTTTTATCAATATTTCTCTTTTTTTTTTTTCAAATATTCCTTTTCTATTCTCAGGAATTTTTCCGGTCCGCATAACGATCAAAGACAATTAAAAATGCAACATATAGTATGCTCGGTCTTCAATTACCAGGTCACCTCTCCTAGACGGACCCAACCCCTGTGTTGAGTCCCCTAAGTAAATTATGATGCAAATAATCGTCCTAGACCTATGTTCAATGTCTTATAATTTTCATAGAATGATAGACCGTGTACCCGAGTGGACAACTCGGATCGAGGAGGGGGCTACGTACCGGTGACCCGCGGGGTCAATCGGCTTTGTAACTTATCCGGCCTCTGTTTCTTATTTTGGGTTTGACTTAACAGAATGGGGAGTCTCAACCAGTAAGCACATCCCCGGAGGTTAAGAAGAGAAGGGTTTTCGGTGCAATTTATATATACAATACATATAATATCAAAGCGGTAAAACACGTAGCATGTTGTTCAAAGCATATAACAAAGTCAAATAATATCGAGGACGGCGATTCTAACGAGCTCAAAATCTTAAACCCTGAAACCGGAGTTCTAGGTTACTTGTCCCCAACAGAGTCGCCAGAGCTATCACACCTCCCTTTTTACTACCCCCTTTTTTAAAACTTTCCGATTAAGGGAATAGGGTATATCTCAATGTTCAAATACCCGGAAAGGATATAATAACGAAGAGGAAGGAGTTTTTCAAATAAAGGACAATCATTCCGGGATTTTATTTAATTTTCAGAGTCGCCACTTGGGAAGATAATGGTGTCCCAAGTCACCGGTTAATCCTGAATCCGAGGAAATTGACTTTGTATTACAGTCCGCGAAACTAGAAACCTGGATAAGGAATTCTGTTAACCCGGGAGAAGGTGTTAAGCACTCCCGGATTCCGTGGTTTTAGCACGATCGCTCAACTGTCATTCTCGATTTTATATGACTTATTATATGCCTTTTAGAATGTGTACATGTTTCAAACTTTAATATTTTTACGAATTGCGACGTCGCGAAAACGTATTTTGAGTCATAACGCAACCAAGACGCTTGTGACTTTTAACATATTTCGGCTTCGCCGGGATTTATGATTTGAGTCGCACCAAGTGCGCACTCGTATTAAGGAAGGTATATTTATTAAATCGTGCCTAATAATCGTCTAACGACTTTTAATCCTTGGGAAAGGTTGTGGAATTTGCTATCAACCTTCCTGAATCTATTATGTATCATCAATCATTTATATGGGGGCCCCGCTATTTTTGTTGCCATGCGAGGCTCATCCCATTCGCTTTTTACAGTCCAAACTTAATGTATAACTATATTTTCTATCACTGTTTTTCCCTTAACCGATTTAATTACCTTCTATTTCCAGAAAGTGAGTCCAGGCCTCATTGCTTTTGTTATTACTGGACCTGGACTCCTGGGTTTGCACTTGGCAGATTGATGTGGGTATCCGGGTTTCAGGAACCCAAATTATTTTGAGGCTTTTGTTCAGAAGCCCAACTAATATTCGAATCCAATCCAGGCCTGCGTTATACTCTAGGCCCAGACCAAAACGAAACAAAGAGAAAGAAAACAAAAATCGAAAACTCATAATACGAACAGGTACTTGAGATCCAAAGGAATAAATTCAAATTATACTTTATTCATTAAAAGAAAATTACTGTACAAAACTAACAGTATCAATTTTGAATCACAATTATCTAGTATGCACAAGATCTAATTAACAAACTATTTTTACTTTGTTCTTCAATAGCTAATTCATACTACTGATCCAAGTTATTTACTAGCTAAGTGACAGGATATTATCCAACTATGTAAGACAGGATTAAAACTAACTGGTTCACTTACTTGTAGCCCACTTGGTGATACTGGTTATATTTTATCACTGAATTTATTGTGAGACTGGTTCATTTGATATTATAAAAATCATTCTTAACTAAACTACTGTTTCGTTTTTGTTGTTATAGCTGTTTTTTAAAACTTGTTTAAACCTAACTAACAGGTATCAGATTAAATCATCTACCAGGGGTTGATTGAAATCATTACTACGAATTTAGTGTTATAGGTCTTATTTCGAGATTGATTGGACTAATTTTACGGTTTAACCTATTTTAACTAAGTGATTTTGGCTACTATCACTACATTATCTCTACTTGCTACTTATTACATTGTTTCGTTTGTGCTTCTACATATACACAATGTCTCCTAATGAATTACATATTCGACTATCTAATTAGATATAAAACAGAAACATAAAATGACAAAGAGGTGTTAAGCTCGAATCAAGCTCTTCATTTCATCAAATGACTTCAAATTACATAGCTCGAACGAGGAGATGTACCTGATTCAGCAAAAAAATCCAATGAGTTCTAAGGGAAGGAACATGTACAGTGATTAGAATCAACACAGGCAATGTAACAGTAGCTAGAATGAATCCCAAGAAGCAATTGAATCTTAGCATAACAACCAAGCAATAGAGACCAAACAAAAAGCAAGAAATCCACACAGCTCTAAGTATGAACTTCAACAAGAAAACCCAAGCAGCTATATCTACGATACTGTGTATAAAGTTTTTTGAAAATTTTGATCTCCAAAATCCAGCCCCTAAACAGGCTCTAAATGGGGGTATTTATAGGTGAGAGATGGTGAAAAGTTTGGGGGGAAAAGCTAGAAAATAATTCTAGTTCCCTCCCCTCCCTTTTTACCAATTCTTACATTTTAGTCCCATTTTTTGTTATGAAATGCCTTCCAGCATGTGCTGGAAGGTTCTATTTGATTCTTTTTTGGGGCTTTTACTAGTGTGCCCCCACGTGTTAGAATTATTTACTAAGTTACCTTTTATTTAGGACCAATGTACCCTTAATCTTGTGCAATATTGCTGAAATCATGAGCCTAAATGTCTTTAGAGTCCCTATAGGCTCTATTAAATCCACAACTTTGCCATTTTCTTTTCCCTATATGCCCTTAAGGGCATTCACTATTTACCCGACCTGTCCAGGTTAGGTTTTCTGTTTTTAGCTCTTATTTATTACTGGCCAGTATTTACATTAGTCTTTAAAACCTGGCCAGATTAAACTTTAATTTTATTTCAATTCTAACCTCTTTTGTTTCATTTTTTGTGATTAAAGCTAATTTGCAGGACTAGCCTACTTAATTATTTAGAACTATACTTGTTTAAGATTTGGCCAGTCCAAAGTCTTGACTTAGCCTTGCAATTTTGGGCTAATTAGTGAACACATGTTGGCTAAGACTTTGCAAGTCTAGCCTATTAAACTTAAGTCAACTTATTATACACTTAGCCTATTTAACACTTAGCCAGTGCTTTCAAATTATTAGAGTTGGTCAGTTGCAAGACTGACCACTCTTTGTTATTCATTTCACTTGTGACCTCTTTTTTGTAGTTTTAAATTTTAACCAATTTTAGACTATTTAAAACATGTTTTCAAAATTAACCACTTTTCAGGTTACTACACTACTGCAGCTATAACCAATTCCACCTAAACATACTAGGCATTAACAGTAATCGGCTAATACAAAATGTTGCGAACATAACCCGTTTCACACCAAATTGCATACATAGCCATGGAATCAGAGTTACTTATCATTTAACCAAAACTCAGAGAAAAGATTGAATATTGTTGAATTTCAATCAAAAGACTTATAATTCCAGATTCCAAAACACTGTATGTCAATTGAACATAAAGCAGGCATAGTCAGAACTTTCTTATATTTAAAAGGCTACTGAAAACCCTAATCATGCTCACATGTACTTGACTAAGCATAGACAAGTAGAACTTATAAAAGGAGCTTCAAAAGAAGACATGGTTTAAACAAAACAACAGAGATTTCTAGAAGATAAGGACTAATCTGAACATGTAGTGATTCATGCTACTAAAGAAGAAAATCTAGGTAGAAGACATGATAATAGACATGAAGATGAAGAAGAATTAATCAAAGAGAACATGACTTAATAGAGTAATAGAATAAAGATGAATTTTCAAAGACGATAAACCTAATCTATCATGCAGTGGCTTAAACGGCTAAAGAAAGAAAAAATACTAGAAACATACTGGAAACATGAGAAAGAAACAAGCAAAGACAAACAAAAAATCATAAAAAAAAATAAACAAAAGGGGTAAAGGACTTAGCTTGCAGGATTGGTCTCCTAAGCTTCCTTTTCTCGTTATTTCTTTTTTTTTTTCTTCTTTTTCTTTTTTTTCAGTTTTCTTTTCTTTTTCTTATTTCTATTTTTTCTTCTTTTCGGATCCAAGACTTCAGATTTGAAGTCTTTTTGTTTGGAGATGGGTGTTAGAGGTGAAAAGGTGAGATCTTTTGGTGGTGGTTTGTTTGAGTCGCCGGAGTTAGGGTTCCGGTGACTTTCTTTCAAAGATTCGAGGAGTTGGGGTGATAGTCGAGGGAAGTGGCTTAGGTAGGGTGGTAGATCAGGAGATGGTGGTTCTATGGTGTTAGTTTGGCAGCTGGTCTCATAGTTTGTGGTCACCAGAGAAGAGTTCTGGTGGCCAGAATATCAAGAAGCTAAGTTGTTTCGAGGTTTCTTGGGGTTTCTTATGGTGGTTTGGGGTGAAGAAGTAGAATAAAGTAGAGAAGGAGATAAGAGGTGGCCGGAGACTGCCATGGGAGACGGGCAGTCTCCATAGCCGGCGAGGCTTCGAGAAGGTGAAGGGTGGGAGAAGAAGAAGAGATAGGGGCGGCTAGGGTTTGATGAATTGAGAAATGGCCGGCCGTCTCTATAGATGGGGTTTAAATACCCATTACATTGAGCCCGTCCTTGGCCGTTGGATCAATCAAGATCAACGGTCAGGATTGTTTACATTAAAACGGTGCCGTTCAAAGTTAAGTGGGGGGTGTGCTTTCGTCCGTTAGATGGTAAGCCCTGGACGATCCAGATTTGATCAAAAACTTAATTAATTTAATTAACTCCGGATAAATCCCCAACCGTTGTATTTGGAGAGATGAACGGCTGGGATTGCTGTTACTCGAAGACCTGGACCGGATCTTTTGGGCCAATGTACAATTGGGCTGGCATTTGGCCCAATTTTCTTTTCTTTGTATTTTCCTTTTATTCTCTTCGTATTTTAATTATTTTTTGTGGTATTTTCCTTTTGTATTTTAATTTTCTTTTTATATTATTTTCAATTATTTAATTTCCTACTTCCACTAATTTTCTAATATGTTTTGACAATTTTCTATTATTTTTCCCTTAACTTCTGTTATTAATGCCTTTTTTTGTTAATTTTCTTTTTTTTTAACTACTTAAAATTAAACTACTTGTATTTAATATATATATTTTTTTTGTTTTTCTAGTTTTAATCTCTAATTGTTCAATCACACAAATGCATCTTATTTCAATCAAAACATGTAATTGCACCCAAAAATACTATTTATTTTAATTTTGGAATTTATTGCTTAGGGCAAAAATCACATGCTCACTCTAAGTATTTTCCTTCCACATCAGTTAGATATAACGCTCCATTAGAAAACACTCGTGATACCACAAATGGCCCTTGCCAATTAAGAGCGAACTTTCCTTTTGCCTCTGCCCAATGAGGTAAGATATGCCTCAATTCCAATTGTCCGACTTTTAATTTTTTGCGGACGCACTTTCTTGTTATTGGTTCTAGCCATTCTGTGTTGATACAGTTGCCCATGACATACTGCTGCCAGTTTTTTTCGTCAATCAAACTCAATTGTTCTAGTCGGGCTTTAACCCATTCATCATCATCAATCTCTGCCTCCACAATGATTCGAATGGAGGGTATTTCAACTTTTTCCGGTATCACTACCTCCGTGCCATACACCAATGAATAAGGGGTTGCACCTACCGAAGTGCGAACGATAGTGCGATATCCCAGCAAAGCAAATGGTAATTTCTTATGCCATTGTCTCGACCCTTCCACCATTTTCCAAAGAATTTTCTTAATATTCTTATTGGCTGCTTCAACTGCTCCATTCTCCTTAGGATGATATGGTGTGGAATTATAATGCATAATTTTAAACTTCTAAGATGTCTCTACCATCAAATAACTGTGAAGGTTGGCCCCATTATCTGTAATAATTACCTTCGGAATTTTGAACCGGCAAATGATGTTTGCATGTACAAAATCAATCACTGCCTTCTTGGTTACTACCTTGAATGTCTTTGCCTCCACCCATGTTTCAAAATAATCAATGGCAACCAGAATAAACCTGTGCCCATTAGATGTTGCTGGCTCTATTGGCCCAATGACATCCATACCCCAAGCAACATAAGGCCATGGAGCCGACATTGTATGCAACTCATATGGCGGAGAATGAATCAAATCTCCATGTATCTGGCATTGATGACATTTGCGCACATAGTTGATACAATCCCGCTCAATAGTAAGCCAGTAATATCCTGCTCTGAGTATTTTCTTTGCTAGCACATACCCACTCATGTGTGGTCCACAGACTTATGCGTGTACCTCAGCCATAATTGTTGTAGCCTGCTTTGCGTCTATACATCTCAATAAACCAAGATCTGGGGTTATTTTGTACAAAACCCCTCCACTAAAGAAGAACCCACTCACCAACTATCTTATGGCTCTTTTTTGATCTCATGTGGCTTGTTCCGGAGACCACCACATTCTGAGATACTCTTTAAACGTCATGGAACGATGGTTTACCATCGAGTTCCTCTTCTACTGTACTACAATAAGCATTCTGATCACGAACATGGATTTGTAATGGGTCCACATAAGCTTTAATTGAGTGATGTAACATAGATGCCAGAGTGGCCAGAGCATCGGCAACTTCATTGTGGATTCTCGAGATATGCTTGAATTCTATGGACTGAAACCGTTGGCATAGTTCATGTAGACACTACCGGTATGGTATGAGTTTTAAATCTCGTGTTTCCCATTCTCCTTGAATTTGATGTACCAAGAGATCCGAGTCACCCAAGACCAAAATTTTTTGAACACCCATATCTATAGCCATTCTCAATCCCATTATACATGCTTCGTATTCATCCATATTGTTGGTACAAAATAAACGAAGTTGAGCTGTTACAAGATAATGCTGACCTGTCTCTGAAATAAGCACAACTCCAATCCCAACACCTTTGTTGTTAGCAGCCCCATTAAAATATAACTTCCCGCCTGGATTTTTATCTTGTTCCAATTCTTCAATACTCATTGTTTCTTCATCAAAAAAATATGTTTGCAGTGGTTCATATTCGTCATCAACTGGATTTTTTGCTAAGTGATCGGCAACTGCTTGTGCTTTCATCACAGTGTGGGTTACATAAATAATATCAAACTCTGTGAGTAGAATTTGCTATTTAGCAAGCCTCCCTGTGGGCATGGGCTTCTGAAAAATGTACTTCAATGGGTCCAAACAGGATATGAGATGGTATAAGCTGACAAATAGTGCTTCAATTTCTGTGCCACCCAAGTCAAAGCGCAGCACGCTCTTTCCAGTTGAGTATACTTCACCTTGTAAGACGTGAATTTCTTGCTAAGATAATAAATTGCCTGCTCCTTCTTTCATGTTTCATCATGTTGCCCCAATACACAGCCAAATGAATTATCCAATACTGTCAAATAAAGGATTAAATGTCTTACTAGCTCTAGAGGAACTAATACAGGTGGATTGGCTAGGTATTCCTTGATTTTATCAAATGCAGCTTGACATTCATCAGTCCATTTGCAGCATCTATCTTCAGCAATATAAAAATAGGCTCACAAGTTGATGTAAGCTGAGCGATAAATCTACTGATGTAATTCAACCTGCCGAGCAAACTCATTATATCTTTCTTGCTCTTTGGCGGAGGCAACTCCTGGATGGCTTTGATTTTAGATGGGTCCAATTCAATACCACGTCGGCTTACCACAAACCCCAATAATTTCCCTGATGGTACCCCAAAAGCACATTTTGCTGGATTGAGCTTGAGATTGTACCTACGAAGCCTCTGGAAAAACTTCCCCAGGTCTTTAACATGGTCATATTGCTTTCTGGACTTGATAATGACATCATCCACATAAACCTCAATTTCCCGATGTATCATGTGATGGAACATAGTAGCCATTGCCCTCATATATGTTGCTCCCATATTTTTCAGTCCAAATGGAATTACCCTATAACAGTATGTTCCCCAGGGCGTAATGAATGCCGTCTTTTCAGCATCTTCCTCGTCCATCAGGATCTGGTGATAACCCACATAACAATCCACAAAAGAACCAATCTCGTGTTTGGCACAATTGTCAATTAATATGTGGATGATTGGAAATGGAAAATTATCATTTGGACTTGCTTTGTTAAGGTCTCGATAATCAACACACACCCTAGTTTTTCCGTCTTTCTTCGAAACAGGCACAAATTGGCTAACCAGGTGGGATATTTGGTAACCCATATAACCTTTGCTTCGAACTGCTTATTGACTTCTTCTTTTATTTTTTCATTGATATCTGTCTTGAATTTCCTCAACTTCTGCTTGATGGGCGGGCATTCTGAGTAAATGGGCAATTTATGGACTACCAAATCAGTGCTTAGTCCCTGCATGTCATCATATGACCATGCAAATATATCTTTGTAATCATGAAGCAACTTCATCAAGTCTTCTCTGAGCGAGGATTCCAAATGGACGCTTATCTTTGTTTCCCGAATATTTTCCTTATCCCCCAAATTAATGGCCTCCGTCTCATTTAAGTTTGGTTTGGGTTTTTCCTCATATTGGCTCGAATCCTTACTAATTTCTTCCAAAACTTTCTCGTCATCATACTCTGCCTCATTATCGCATTCAATTTCTTATATTACTATTTGATTATCAATACTGGGTTCGAAATTCCTTATACATGACACATCATTGAAATCAACATAAAATGGACTGTACAAGAAAAGAAAAGAAAAATAAAATAAGGCCATCAGGATTGGAGGAAGAAAGAAATTGCATTTCATTAAAATTTCGAAAGCTAACAAAGTTTGACACATCTGATTGGACAGAACATAAAACCTATATTACAGCCTTGAAATAAAATAGCTTTAAAATGATACAACAAAGCTAACTACCACAACTCCCTTCTAGTCGGAAGAGGATTAGCTTCCCGGTTATTCAGCTTGGTTTGAGATCCAACAAATTGGACATCCATTTTACTTGTGCCCTCAGCTGCTTCTACCATATTCACATCTTTAAATAGTTTTTCAAATCTTTCAAGTAGCTCCATGTCTGTCTTTATTTCTGCTAAGTTGGGCATTACCGTCGCCGGACGCCTCTTTGTACTAGGCCTGATGAATGAATGTGAGATGCGAGGGATAGGCTTAGGGAGGGTCCAACCTTTCTTTTTCAGTTTTCAGGCTCTCTTTATATTAGCAATGGTTGGTTTAAAACCCAACCCAAAAGTGTTAATGATACCGGGAAGATATACCGACTGTGTGATTCCCTGTAATGCAACTCTCAATCCTTTCTCAAGGAGAAACCCATTTTTCAACATCTCCATAGCTACGATAACTGATGTAGAAGTTATCTTAGACACTGGAACATGCTCACCTTCTGGAATTTTATCAACAAATATAGTATCCACCACTTGGTATACCCAGGGGCCTTTGTCGCCCTCAACCTCTTCAAAAGTAGTGATGGTGTTGCAAGAATTATCTTCGGCATGGACCACTATTTCTTGACGGTCCCATTCAAATTTTACCATTTGATGGAATGAGGATGGTACGACCTTTGACGCATGAATCCATAGTCGACATAGTAGGAGACTATAGGATACAACAACATCCAAGACCTGAAATTCCATTGTAAACTCTACAGGTCCGATGGTAAGCTCCAACACGATGTCTCCAACAATATTCTTCCCATCTCCATAGAATCCACACACACAAATGTTGTTTTTGTGGATTCTTTCATCATCAATTTTAAGCTTTCCCAGAGTAGACAAAGGGCATATGCTGGAAGTCGACCTGTTATTAATCAACACGCGGGTCACTACCGAATCTTCACATTTCACAGTAAGATACAAAGCTCTGTAATGCTCCATTCCTTCTATCGGTAGTTCATCGTCTGAGAATGTCACCCTATTCACCTCACATATTTTATTTGCGATCTTTTCAAGATGACTTACTGTAATCTTCTCAGGCACATGAGCCTCATTCAAGATTTTCATTAATGCACTATGACGTTTATCAGAGTGAATCAACAAGGATAACAAAGATATATGCGCTGGTGTCTTTCTCCATTGTTCTACTATCGAATAGTCTTGCACTTTCATTTTCTTAAAAAATTCCTCGGCCTCCTCCTCAGTAACAACTTTCTTTACAGTAGCCGAATTATCTCTAGTGAGTTTTGCTTTTCTTAATTCGTCGGGAGCAAAGCACCTCCCCGACCTTGTCAACCCGTGAGTCTTACAAATTTCATCTTTAATCTCCTTCCCTCGGTACATAACGGTCACCTTGTTGTAATTCCATGGAACAACTTTAATATTCACAACGAGCATTTGAGTAACCGGTTTGATAATGATCGGCTCTATTTGTGCCACTTTTACAGTCAACACAGGTTTTGCACTTGCTCCTAGAACTATCACCTTCACTAGTTCGGGCTCTGTTACCACCGCTGGCTCATTCACCATTTGCTTGACTGTAATCACTGCTCTCTCACCCATTACTTTCCTCTCTACCTTGCCTTCGCTTGCCTTAATCATCATTACAGTTTGAGAAGGCTTCTTGCAACCTCCCCTTTGTATCAGTTCTATCATATGAGCTTCATGATGAACATGTAGGGGGTTTTGTGTGATATTGGAGCCTCGGGAGCCTGGACTTCAATTCTTCTTGAATCAATAAGCTCCTATATTGCGGTTTTTAGATGCCAACACTTTTCGGTGTCGTGTCCTGGAGCTCCCGAACAGTACTCACAACTAATAGACTGGTCTAGGTTCCTTGGCAGTGGATTAAGGATTTTGGATTCAATGCGGTTCAGGAGTCTAAGCTGCCTCAGTCTATGAAACAGACTGGTGTATGATTCACCCAAGGGAGTAAAAGTTTCTTCTTTTGTATCCTATCATTCCTGACATCAGGATTAGGATGGAAACCTGTTCCACCGGGATTTTTATATGTTTTGGGTGGTGAGTATATGTTCTGAGTGTGGTAGGTATTATGAGGTGCTGGTGCTCGCCATGGTGTAGGCGGTGGTGGGTAGGTTTGAGCATGGTGTACAGAAAATTGTAGAATAGGGGGAGGGTGGTAGTGTTGTGGTGGGCCATATGGTGCTAGTGAGTAGGGTTGATGATGTGGGTGAGGTTGATGGTAGTATGGATTAGGATTCCTGGACCATGATCTCCCTTCTACAACGACCACCTCTTCTTTCTTCTTTTCCCAAGAGCTCCCCCGGTGCCTGTTTGAATTGCCTGGGTTGTAGCTTTTATTGCTGAATAGCTCATAATCTTGTTCGATTTTAAACCTTCCTCAACCATGCTCCCCATCTTGACGACTTCGTTAAATGTTTTTTCGACGGCTGATACTAAATGCCCATAGTATGTCGGCTCTAGAGCTTGTTGAAAGTAGTCCACCATCTCTCCTTCTTTCATAGGTAGGTTTACCCGAGCAGCTTGTTCTCTCCACCTGAAGTCGTATTCTTGGAAGCTCTCTCCTGGCTTCTTCTCTATCTCTATCAATGAAAGCCTGTCAGGAATAATCTCTAAGTTGTACTGGAAATGATTAGCGAATGGTTGGGCCAGATCATCTTGAATAAACCATCTAACGTGGTCTTTCCTGGTGTACCACTCTAGGGCCGATCCGCTAAGACTTCGGCTAAAATAAGCCATGAGCAGTTCATCTTTACCGCCAACACCTTGCATTTTGCTGCAAAAGTCTCTCAAATGTGCTACTGGGTCGCCGCGACCATTATATAGATCAAATTTTGGTAGCTTGAAACCTGCCTCTAGCTGCACTTCCGGGAATAGACATAAATCATTGTAAGCTACGCTCACTTGGCCCTCGAGGCCCTGCATGTTCCGGAAAGATTGTTCAAGACTCTTCATTTTTCGGATCATCTCTTCCTATTCAGGATTTTTGGGTGGTTTTTCCTCCTTGGCCATGTCCATGAGAAGAGTATAAGAATCATGTTGTCGGAAGGTATCTTCTGAAGGATAATAATGATTGTCTTGAACATGAAATAATGGTTCACTGAATGATTTATGTAGTGTGGCTGGTGGAGGGGCCACATACACGGGAGCAACATGCGGTGGTGGTGGTGGAATCTATTTAGGTGGTGGAGGAGGTGGTGGTGCTTGTGAGGTAGTTGCATAGTAAGGTGGGTATGTTGGGTAAGCAGAGGATGGGTTCACGGTGGGTGGGTCCTGTA
Organism: Nicotiana noctiflora; assembly: GCA_032618575.1. NCBI lineage: Eukaryota > Viridiplantae > Streptophyta > Magnoliopsida > Solanales > Solanaceae > Nicotiana > Nicotiana noctiflora. Next base: position 162,394 of record JASVEL010003807.1, on the reverse strand, counting down.
CTTGGACTGGTGGATGGATATAAGTAGGATTGGCTGGGTTTGTGGGTAAAGGTTGTCCTTTCGCCCAAGCCTGTTACATCTCGGCCATCTGCTGCTTGAGCTTGTACATCTCTTCTTTCATAACACCCACGTCTGCCACCTTATCTTCCCGGGCAGGGTCAATAACCGTAGCCTCAATCTCTTGAGTGATTGCGGTTGTCATATCTTTAGAACGAGTGTTGTAATGATGGATTGCCAGAACGCTAGCGACAAACCACCTGTCTGGACTCAACAACAACAATGCTCATTAGCGGTTAGGCCATAATTGATCAAATAATCGCATGTTGGGGAGCACATACATAATTTTGCTTGGCAATATGCGTCACCGGCTTTATTAACTTTCATTTATTCAATTCTTTTGTTTTGGATTTTTTCTTTTTTCTCATTTTTTTATCGTTTTTATCACCACCAATTTTCCTCTCTCACTTTGTCGATCCTATAAATTTGCCTACCGCATACGTGTTTAAAGAAAAAGAAAGTCAAAGATCACAAGTACAGATTTTTTGGGATTTTCAAATTTATTAATAACCAACATTGATTACAAAGATATACTCTAAGATGATAATTGCACTACAATCCTCTAATAATGCAGAAAAATGAAAAATACAGACTCAAATGCCTAACCTAAGAATACATCAAAGACCCTAGTGCCCGCGGGACATTGTTCGGTCTCGCCGCGGGCCTATATGCAAGTCCCCTTTGGAGTTTGTCTAAATCACCCATTATTTGCTTCACGAATATCATTGCTGAGGCGAAGAATGTGGTCTGGATCATATCTTCACATATCTGGCACTTACGAGTAATATAATGAGCAATGTTGAAAATACCTTCCCTAATTATTTCCTTTTTGTGAAGTAACCTCCCTATTTGTTCAGCACGAGCATTCAGAGTCTGTTGGCTTTTCTCTTGAAGCTGCTGCAGTTCCATTTCTAATCGTGCCAAGGCCGTATAGCAATGTTCTCTTTCCATACTAAACTCTTTTCACTTGTTTGCTAATTTTGACCTCAACAGTAATAATCTTTTTCCTTAATCGAGCAACTTCGACATTATGTTCTTCCTTCAGCTGTTGAATCATACGGGCCCTTTCTTCTGCATTCCTATCCATTTGCTTCCGAACCCCGGTTAACTCTTTTTTGGCTTTATCCAGGTCAAAACTATAATCGTCACTTTTCGCCGCAAATTATTAATCAATTTTTCATCTCGGGCATTTCGAATAGTAGTTTCAGTTGTTGTTCTCATTTTTTGAATTTGAGCTCTTAGGGCCTCATTTTCTTTAACTAGTTGCTTCTTTTCACCCTCGTCAGCTGCTACTTGCATGCTATTTTCGAACTTGAGGTCTTGAACTTATTTTTCTAGCATGCTAAATTTTGCTCGATATTCATTTTCTTTAGCCAACCAATCCCATTGTTCTTTCGAAAGCTCAAAAAATTCTTGGATGTGAGATCTCTTTGCTGGTCTTTCATGTTCAAAATCTCTTCTATACCACGTGGAGTAACCAGGTGACACTTCAACTTTGGCTCGATCCCTTACACAAGTGTCTGATTTCAAGCATTGGCACTCATTCCAAATTTGACAGACTTTTGCTTCAGGAAATTTCCCGTCAGGATTAATCTCAATTACTTGAGTGCTGAGGTCTCCATCTTTTGGCACTATTTGATATCTTTCGAGTTGCCGTAAAACTCGATATGGAGAATAGGGTTGAATACTTTTAAGACCTATTAAGATAAAGTGAGATCCTTCTATCGGCATGTATATAATTTCATCGACATGTAGCCACTCGAATGTCCATTCTATCTGGCTAGCAATAAAAGATCAGAAATATGTGATCCAACCCTTGAACCCTTCCGGCAACTTGACCCATTTTTATCCTCGTGTAGAATTCTTCTATGCAAGTCTTTTCTGAAGACCCATAACTAAGAAATTGAGGATGATGGCACAAATGCTCAATCATCCACATTTATAATAGCAAATTGCATCCATCGAAGAAATCTACTCCAACTTTACAAGCTGTAAGGGCATGAAAGATATCGACTACTATCATAGGCGCCAAAGTACTATTATCCTACATGAGGAGAGTATTGACAAATCCGGCTATTCTTATATCGATGTTCCCGTCTTTCCTTGGAAACACTATCAAACCCAAAAAGGCTACCATGAAAGCAAAACGTCTATGTTCCTCCCATTTTGCACAGTTTGCTTTGCTGTAGAGTTTGTTTGTCGGGTTATTAAAGCCTCTGATATGACCATATCTATGGTATATAAAATTCATAGTGCAAAACCCATTGGCCAAATCTTGATTATGAACAGTTCGGGCTATTTTCAAGGAATCTAGGAATCTATGAGCGGTAACAGCTCTTGGAGCAATCGAGTATTTGTCTTTCAAGGGAACCTCATCTTTCCCAATATAACTGGCAATCTCCTCTGGTGTCGGAGTAAGCTCGACGTCCGAAAAATGGAGCACATTGTGTGCCGGATCCCAAGACCAAGGGTCTAATGATGTCTCCCCAGGGTATAATATCGAGCATCCCGGTAAGACCTTTCAAATATTTCTTGACCTCGTCTTGTCCGTCTTGACCCAAATCATTCCACCATAGACGTAACTCCAAAGGAATTTTATTCATTAATGAGAAAGGTTCGTTTTGCACTCTGCTCATCCTGCACATTTATTAAAGGCGATTTAATCACATGTTATTTTGACCCCAAAAAGACAATATATTTTCATAATTTTCAAAACAAAAGTCCCAATTTTGCAAATACGGCCCTTCAGCACTTAAACCAAAGATTTTTAAGGCTATACTCACTATTTTAGGGAAAAACTCAAAATTAGCCATTTTTGCACAAATAGCCTTCCAGCGCCCTTTTGGGACATTCGGCTATTTTGTCAAATGGCATCACTTTGATTTATTGACATTTTTTGGCTATTTTTGTAAAAAGGGTATGGTTAGACCCGTCAAGGGTTGCCTACGTATCTCACATCCGGTGAGAATCAAACCATCGTAGTTCAGTCAAATTATATTTAGACCAACCATTTTTTATTTTGACAAAATTGACTTATTCCAACTATTTTTGATAATTTCCTCAAAATTTGACAGAGTTTCGTTAGTATTTGGACATTGTTTTCCTCTAAAATCGACAATTACTATTTTTCTCTTTTCTTTCCTTCAAATTTCTTTAGTTGGCCAGCATAATGGCCCAAGACAAATTAATGCAACATATAATCATGCTGGTCTTTTCATATTCAGGTCACCTGTTCTAGACAGACCCAACCCTTGGGTTGAGTCCCCTAAGTCAGATATGATGCAAATAAACGTCCTGATTCTAGGCTTAATATCGTGGATTTATGGTTCTAGACTATGCACCCGAGCGGACGACTTGAGTCGAGGAGGGGGCTACGTACCGGGGACTCGCGGGATCGTCCGGCTTAGTAACTTGTCCGACCTCTTTTCTTATTTGGGTATGCACTAACAGAATGGGGAGTCTCAACCAGTAAGCACATCCCCGGAGGTACGAAGAGAAGGGTTTTCGGTACAATTTATATACAGTTCAAATGATATCAAAGCGGTAAATATTTAGCACATTAATCATGAACATATAGGGAAATCAGATATAAACAAATACAGCAATTTAACTGAGCTCAAATTGTTAAACCGTGAACCAAAGTTCTGGGTTTCTTATCCCCAGCAGAGTCACTAGATCTATCACACCTCCTTTTTTCTTACCTACCAGGAAGCCCTGCTTATTTTTTATTACACCCCGGGAAGGGATATAATAAAGAATGGAAATGAGTTTTTTCCAATTTAAGGACAGTCAGAACGAGATTAGTTATTTAAATTTTCAGATTCACCACTTAAGAATATAATGGTATTCCAAGTCACCGGTTTAATCCCGAACTGAGGAAGTTTGACTCTGTTACAGTCTGCGAACTAGAAATCCGGATAAGGAATTCTGTTAATCCGGGAGAAGGTATTAGGCACTCCCGAATTCCGCGGTTCTAGCACGGTCGCTCAACTGTTGTATTTACTTTTATCTGATTTCCTTATATTCCAATTATGTGCATTATTAATATTCCGCTTTATCAATTTTAAGGAATTGCAACGTCATGAAAATGCATTTTTGAACCACACCGTACCAGTACGCATGTGGCTTTAAATACATTTCGACTTTGTTGAGAGTAAGATTTACGTCACATAAATGTGCACCCGTACTTGAGAATGTATATTAAAATTACGCCTAAAATATCTACATCTTATTACTTTGGGACAGACCGCGAAATTCGCTAAACGGTCCTTCCAAATCTAAGGGTTTGATAACAATTAATTGAGGGCCTCGTGCATTTTATTCTCTAACTAGGCTCATCTCATTATTTTTTAAGGGTCAAGTCTATAGTGTACTACGTTTTCTACTATTGTTTTTGCCCTATCTAATAACGACTAATGATGTCTAGTTATAATTTGTATTAATATTCCATTTACATCTAGGCCATTACATGTTTTGGGCCTAGAAATTGGGCCAGCAAAGGGTAATGCATAGCTGTGCACAAGGCTCATCTTAGCCCAGTTTGTGTATACTGGTTTACTCACACGAGCATAAAGGGCTATGGCTACTGAATCTGGGCCCTTTTGCCTGATCAGGCCCAGGTTATTAATGAAATCCAGAAGAACAAACACAAACATGGTTATTAAGCTACTACTGGATATACAAACTTATAATAGTATATTATTAAAAATTACCCAAAGGCAATAGTACTGAATTTCTATTCGAGTATTAATGTTTTGAACTTATTCAATTAGACACTTCTGTTGTTAAACAATTTGTATATTAATTATCATTATTCACTAATTTATCTATATTTATCAATTCAAATGCAAACTCATCACATGCGGTATTGAACTACTACTTTATTCCATTGGAAATATTAAACTAAAATACTAAAAACCTATTTGAATTGAAGTACAAAATTGTTCATATCGAAGCAGACATTTATACTTAAAATTGAAAGCTCATTGCAACTTCATTTACATAGCATGAATTAACCTGAAGCTTAACATATTAACTAATCAGAATTCGAATCTGAAGAACTCATAATTTTATTGGCTTAAACTACTAACAATGAACTAAGTATAATATACGAATTCTTAGAATTCCATTTCACTTTCTGATTCGTCTCAACATGATCGATCAAAATAGACTTTAAAAGTTATCTTTAATTTTTCTATTCTCCACTCTTTTGTTTTCTATTGATCTGCTTCATATGACTTTCTACATGAGATCTAAACTAAACTACATAAAGGAATGAGTAGTCCAGGTCCACAGTCCAATACAGTCCAAATATACATACAATTAACCTAACAAATTACATATGAATCTATATAGTTCTATATCTACAAAGTAAATAAAATTGGAAGCTAGTAAACTTGTCGAGTAGTTTTATATCTTCAAAAATTACTTCTTCGAAGTTCAGAAGTGTACCTGGACAAAGGTGAAATAAACTCAATGAGTCTAAGGCAAATAGAGGAAGAAGATCAGCAATGACAGGACTTCAGCAAGCAATAACCAGCAAATTCACAACAATACACAGTAACCAGAATCGATACCAAAACTTAAACCAAACAGCTTCTCAAGGAAAACCACTGAGCAAACAACTTCAACAACCAATATCAGCACAGAACAATAGATGAAAACACCAGAACTCAAGAGACTTCTACTCGAACTTGAATAAAAAACCAATAGAACAGTAATAGTATTATTCTTATTTGAACTTTTCAAACTTCAAAACCTTTTTAGAACTCTTCGAACCCCTAGAATTTCAAAACTATCTCAATTTCCAAACTTCAAAAACCTTATTAAATGTAGCCTAATGAGGCCTATTTATCGAACAAAATGGGAGGGAATTTTAAAATTAATATTCTGATTTCCCACCCCTTATCTTATGAATTATTTTCAGATTAATACACTTAGTTTAATCGTAAATGCACTAGAACCCTTACTAAAAGGTTCTAGTGGCATCTATATTATTCTAATGCCCTTAATTGTCCATATTACCCTCACTTTCTTTCAATTTCTACTTATTTACCCTTTTATTGTGCCCAGAATACCCCTTATTCTTCAGTTATTTACCCACGAACCAGGAGGCATTGCCATTTATACCCTTAACCCCTTAGTTTATTTACAGTATACCAATTATCTTTTTCCCTTAGCCTTGTATTTTCCTTTTATTTACCCTTTTAACCCCTTATCAATCAGAAATTTAAAAGTCAAATTAAAAATCAAATTGCAAAAATAGCCAACAATAGACAGTTTTACAGATATAGTCAAATTAGATCTAAGTACTCAATTAACGAGATTCAAGGGAACAAATTAATCAGTGGGTTAATCTAATCAACAGAATACTTAATTACTAATTTTGATTTTATCAAGTAAAAACCCTAGAAATATAAGTGTGGCTATGAAAAATAAAACATACGATTTTGACTAAGAACTTTAACAGAGAAGAAGACTATAGCCATGTGATTCCTAAGTACAAAAGATCAGAAAGCTACGAGGTTACAGGCATGCTATTCATCACTAAACAAGATCATAAGGCAAATACGAATGTGATAGAACAAATAGAACAATCGGGAAAGCAAAGAGACATGTGATAGGAAAAATAGAAAAATTAGGAAAGCAAAGAGACATGCAAATAGAAAAACCAGGATTAGAACACTTAGCTTTTCGATTCTTGTTTCTTCTTTTCTTTCTTTCTTCTATTTTCTTTTTCTTCTTGATTATCGGAAGTTCAGGAGTCATTTCTTGGCTTTTTATTCCTCAGGCAGACTCCTCGAGTCTTTTTGTGAAAAAGACTCTTGGAATTGGGCTATTGGGTTCTATAGGTTTAATAGAGTGGTTTTGGAAGGAGGGTGTTTGCCGGAGTAGGGTTCCTGCGATATATTTTTCAATATTCGAGAGGTTTGGGGCTTATTCGAGGAAAAATACCCGGGTGGGGTTAAAGAGGATGAGGAGGCGGTCATGGGGTATTAAAGGCAGACTTTGGTTCATAAGTGGTGGTCGCCGGAGTAGGGTTCCAGCGACACCTTTTGGGTTATTTGAGGGTTTTCAGGGGTTTTCTGGGGAAGCCGATGGGGTAGGGTGAAAGAGGAGAAGGAGAAGGCAAAGGGTGTTCATGGTGGCCTAAGTAGAAGAGGTGGTGAACCACCGCCGGTAGGTTTCCGGCGATGGTGGGGAGGGTATTAGGGCGGCTAGGGTTTGAAGGTTAGAGACAAGGGTGTGAAATGAATAATATGTAACATTTTAGGTATTTAAAAACATTGGATGATAAGGAAACGTTGGATTGAATGAATCAACGGTTCAGATTAAATTAACTCTAGTACGATGACGTTTCAATTAAATAGCCATTTAATCTGGACCCTTGGATTGATGTTGCCAACGGTTCAGATCAATTCACATAGGCGACGTCGTTTTATTTATTAGACAATCACTGCTTTGGACCGTTTGATTAAATTTTCAATGGTCCACATTTAATTTCCCTGGATGGCGTCGTTTTGTTTATGGTCAGACAGACCGAGTTGGTTTTATTTGGGCTTGATCAGTGTATTATATCATTTGGGCTACTGTATTTGTATTTGGCCCAATTCTCGTGTATTGTATTTATACTTTACACTTTTGTATTTTTGGATTCTTGTATTCTTGTATTCTTTTCTTTTCTATATTATTTATTCTTGTATTTTACTTTTTGTATTTATTTTATATTTATTTTCCTTTTATTTTTCTTGTATTTTCTTTTAATTTTCTGATTTTTCTAAAATTAAAGAATAATTTATTTCAATTTTTTTGGTATTTCTGATTAATACAAATAGATGATATTTGATTTTCTTTGTTTTTCTTTTCAAAAATTAGAAAAAATCCTGGTATTTCCACTTTTTTGTAAGTTATTATTTAAGCACACAATTATCAACACGTTGCCACAAAAATTCAAAAATCATTTTTGCATATATTTTGGAATAATTTGCTTAGGGCAAAAATCACGTGCTCACAAGGTGTTCCAATCTACGAAGGCTGCTAACTCTGGAAAGCTAAGTCCAACGTGGGAGGGACGCTATAGAATCCGTGACATTGCAGGGAAAAGAGCATACGAGTTGGAGACAATGGATGGCAAGGTTCTACCTTCACATTGGAATGTTGTCCATCTAAAGAGATATTACTTCTAAGAGAATGGTCATGGTCAAGTATCTTCATGTTAAATTTTTCTTTTGAATTGTTAAAGTTTTACTAACGATTTTAGATGCTAGGAAAAACCCCTAACTCGTGCCAAATGATGAGTCACGACCTGCATGGAAAAATAGAATATTCTTAAATTTTGAGCATAGGGTTACATTAATCTAATGGAAATACACACAGGTTAGGCAGTCTTTATCTATAATCGCACCTCCGAGTCCCGTATATTCTTTTGTTTTAGGAAAAGGACCAAACTATGAGGAACAAACAAGTGCTCGAGGCTTCATTCTTCACCGCTCAAATACTTGGGGGACTATATATTATACATAGACTCGTGCAGAAAAATAGATACGAATATCACAAGATAGGAATATCGAGCAAAAGTAGATCAAGATTCAGCTACAAAAAGACAAGTGTTGAAAGGAAGACGAAGTCACTCAGCATAAAACATTCATTATAATGTTGCAAACGAAGTCATTTCTCAAACCCCTCGTAAATATGTAAAGATAGGATTATGACTATGTGCTAAAATGGGTTACGAAGAAAAACCTTGTCTATTTTATATCATGTAAAAAATCTGTTAAACGAAAAATTGTTGCGAGAAAGTTATAGATGTATTTTAACACATGTAATAGTCAAAGAAAAAAAAACACTTGTCAAAGTTTATGAATGAAAACTTATCAAAGTTGTTGCATATAAAACATGTGTATTCCTATTACTTTCGTCGTATTATAACACCATTATGAAGTTGAGATGTCTTCTTCATTAAGTGTCTAGGGCCCTCATTTATAAACTTCATATTGTTATTCCATGAGAAGAATCATAAATAATTTTCAAACCATAAAAATGCAAAGCTATTCTACAAGTCCTAAACAAGTAAATAGGCATGAATAGAATATAAAGAGGTATTAATTAAACTTCTGAACATAAAAGACTAAAGAAAAAACTTAGTCATTGAAATGCAGTTATCTTTAAACAAGTACCCCATTATGGAAACTAGGGACTTCACCAAAAAGATCTCTTAAAATTACCAAGTGATTACATCACCAATCATAAAAAAAGGTGTGACGACTCAAAGGGTCATCACCTATTTTCCTCATCTATTCCGCGCTTCCGAGGCCTTGAAAACTTTATTTTATATTTCCTTGATTTACGTGCGTAGTCCGAGCACATAGCCGAAAAATTTTTGTGTTAGAATATGTGAATTCTATGGAAAATTTGAAGAATTTTGATATATATTTATATAGTTGACTTCGGTCAATATTTTTGGTAAACGGACCCAGACCCGAGATCGGACGGTCCTGGAAAGTCCGTAGGAAAATATAAGACTCGGGCATACATCCGGAGTCGAATTTCGAGGCCTAGAGCCCAAGATATGAATTTTTCTGTTAAATTATTAAGGAAAATGGAAATGAAAATTGATTGAAAGATCATGGTATCGGGCTCGTATTTTGGTTCCAACGCCCGGTACTAGTCTTATATATTATTTAAGTACTTCCTGCGAAGTTTGACGGAAATTGAACGTTGTTTGATGTGTTTTGAACCATGAGTTCCAAATTTGAACGTTTATGAAGTTTAAAAGAAGAAATCATGAATTTGAGGCTTAATTCTATGAAAACAATGTTATATTGGCGATTTGATCGCACGAGCAAGTTCGTGGTATATTTTTGTCACGACCCCAAATCTGGTCGTGATGGCGCCGAGCACATTGCTAAGCCAGCCTGACCAATCAATATAAACAACGGAGCTAGAAGCTCTCTTTAGCCCATTTAAGCATATTAATTCACGAAGCAACAACGATACATATAACGAAAACGGGGAACCAAGTCCCATAATACATCAACTCCCATAGACCGAATGGTCAAGAGTCATGAGCCTCTACTGAACATGAGTGTATAAAGGTTTACAAGATACCAAGTGCGGAAAGAAAAGTCAATACAAAATCAAGAGACAGTAAGAAGGAATATCGGGTCCTGCGGACTCTGCAGCTACCTCAATATCCACAAATGTCGCCTCGCACAGTGATAATAGGTGAATTTGACTATATTAATGCCCTAAATAATCACGTTTTATTGTTGTTTTGATATTGTTTATGATGACAAAATGCTTTTATTAGTGTTCTTAGTGTGTTATAGGTACACTTGAGCTAATGAAGACTAAAAGAGCAAGTTTTGGAGTCAAAAGATGGTGAAAAAAGGCCAAAAAGTGGTACAAGTCAAGAACTTATGTTGAAAGTAGCCGGAAAGGTGTGATTCCGAGTTATATGGATGTTATGGAATGAATTTAAGTGATTTGGAGCTTTGAAGTCTGAGTAAAAGCTCAAGGAATTAAGCCGGGATCGAGTTCGAGGGTCAAATTTGATAAGTGTAGAACAAGCGAAGAATGGATGAGGCATATTGTGCACTGTTTAGTAAATTGGACATAACTTCTCGCTAAAATCTCCGATTTGGCTCCATAATATATGGTTGGAAAGATAATTCAAAGGGCTACAACTTTCACGTTTTGAGTTTTTCCAAATTCGCAACGGAAAAGGGTGAAAAACCGCGGTTTCTCCGCGACCGCGGATGAACCGCGGAAAAACTGGCTCTCTGAAGTTTTACTGTTCGCGGTCCGTCCGCGGCCGCGAACGAACCGCGGAAGTCACCGCTGCAGCAAATCCCAATTGGACTCAAACTTAGTTTTTAAGCCCTAAAACCTCTATATAAACTCCTAGTTTGCCCCATAGAGGCATGTACTTTATTTCTTCAATACTTTTGCAAGGTTTAGTAGGAGAGATTCCTCTCAAACTCTTTCTATTATTTTATATCAAGCAATTCTTTATGATTTCAATTATTATCTTTGTTTCTTCAAGCATGAGTAGCTAAATTCTTTTCTAAGGTTTTGATGGAACCTATTGATAGATGAACTTATCGTTTATGTGATTACAAATTGTGACTTAGATTTCTATTTGTTCAACTTCATTCTTATTGTAGTTAATTGGTAGACGTCCCAATTAGCTGTGCCTATTTAGTGTGCATAACTTGGAAAAGAGTGCATATTTAGGTTTATTGTTGAACAACACCACACCTAGGTTATTAGAGGAATCTATAATTTTAGGCGTAAAGACGGGGTTAGGAATAACGAAGTCTTGGGTGCAATCTAAAGTGAACTATTCAAATTAAAGCTAGCTAGGGTAGCTCGGGAGAGTGCATTAGTAAATTATTGTAATTGCTCGGGAGAGGGTTACGATACACATAGCGTTCATGATTGATAGAATATATTAACAATTTGTATGATCATAAAGATAAGGGATTCCGTCAATAGGGAAAATCAATACCTTAGTTTTTCTCTATATTATTTTATTCAACATTCCATCCTTTCTTTTAAAGCATTCTTTAATTCTTGCAAACTAGATATTCGAAAATCATACACAAAGATATTCTAAATTTTGGGAACTTGATTCATAAGTACTCTTGGGTTGTGAAAGTTGTGATTGATAGGTTAATTCTCTGTGGGATCGATCTTGGACTTATTAAACCAAGTTATATTGACTACGACCGTTGCTTGGACGTGAATCAATTTTGGCGCCGTTGTCGGGGAATTAACGGAATTGTCAATTGCCATTGACAGAACTTCAAGATTCTTGTGTATTCAGGTTCTTTCTACACTCTACATTGAATATTTTGACGTTTGTTGATTTGGGTATTCGGGTGCATGCCTAGAAAATCTGCAAGGACTGGAGAACTAATTGAAGGACTCTCAGACCCCGAGCAAACCTTCCGGGCACGTAACAAAGCCATCAAACAAATTCAACAATCTCAACAACCAATCAAACTAGACTTCGACATGGGTGACATAAACGATCAAAACCAGCAAGCCAGGCTAAACATGCAAGAGGCACAGGAGGCACAAGAAGGTGCATTGTTCGACTGGGCACAACCCACAGCGGATAATTTGGCAACTGCCATCGTTGTGCCAGCAATTCAAGCTGAGTCCTTCCAGATTACTAACAACATGCTTCACTTGTTACAAATCAAGGGATTATTCTCTGGGTCTCAGGTTGAAGATCCACAGCAGCACCTCAAAAACTTTCTATCAATATGCAAAACACAAAGGCAACCGAACGTAACTCCCGAAGCTATCAGATTACTACTCTTTCCGTTCTCAGTTACAAGGAGAAGCACAAATATGGCTAAACTCACTCCCAATAAACTCCATTGCAACTTGGGATGAGTTAGTCAAACAATTCCACAACAAGTTTCATCCACCCAACAAAACAACTCAACAAATTGATGAGATTGTAAGCTTCAAGCAGAAACCACTGGAAACACTACATGAAACTTGGGGCAGATTCAAGGGTATGCTTGTTATGTGTCCTCACCATGGGATTCCTGAGCAGATGTTAGGCCAAAGATTCTACATGGGGCTTTCAGACAGCATGAAGAATATTGTGGATGCTTCAGCAGGTGGGGCTTTTCTGAGCAAGACATGGAGAGAAGGCCAAAATTTGCTTGACAAGATGGCTCAAAACTCCGGGTGGATGACCAGGAATGCTCCTATCACTCCAGTGGTACACTCTGTACCTCTGAATCCATCCAGCACTATGGAGGAGAACATGGCAACCTTACTGACACAAATGAGCATCCTAACAAAGAAGGTGGAAGAATCAGGAGTCAAGCAGCAGGTTCACATTGTAGACACTACCAATGTTGGTTTGTGCACATCTTGCATTAGCCAACGCATAGGTAATCCATGGGCTGCAGACCAAGAACATCATCACCATCATGAAGACATGAATTATGTTGCTAATTATGGAGGGCAACAACAGGGTAATCCGAGTTGGGGTCAGCAGGCTCCACAGCAATACAGGCCTCCACAACTACAGTATAATGAAGCAAGTATGAGGCCACCACACAACATGGCTCCATATCCTAGACCTCGAATTTCGGCAATCGGCAGCAGGGATATCATCCACCTCCACCACAGCATGGGGGTAGACATGACGATGGGTTCGCAGAATTGAAAGCTATGATGCAACAGGTAATCGGGTCAAATGCCAAAACCAATGAGAGGATAGATGCCCATGATGCTGCCATCAAAAATATTGAAGTACAGGTGGGCCAGATTGCTATGTCTCTCAACAATCGTCCTCAAGGGACATTGGCTGCAGCCACACAAATAAACCCAAAGGACCAAGTCCCAAAGCAGATGATGTCAGTGACTCTGAGAAGTGGTAGAGATCTTGATGCTGAGAAAGAAAGTGAGAAAATCGACACACAAGCTGAGACACTCACTCCATTGCCCATTGAACTGGATGAGTCCACCAGGTTGACTGAAATTACAGTCCAGCCAGTTGCTGAAAATAAAGAGATGCAGCAGGGAACAGGGAACGGAGAAAGTAGCTGAACAGGTAGAGCAGCAGATTGATGAGAAAGTGATAGAAAAAGAAAAATCCCAAGTCATCGGGAAGAAGAGGCCTCCACCACCATTCCCCCAAAGGTTGGCCAAACACCAGAAAGAGGAGCAATACAAAAAGTTCTTCGAGATGCTCAAGCAAATCCAGGTAAACATTCCATTAATTGAAGCTTTAAAAGAAATGTCTGGTTATGCTAAGATGATGAAGGATTTGATGTCGCGGAAATTTGATTTCCAAGACTTGGCCACAGTTACACTCACCCGGACTTGTAGTGCAGTAGTCTCCAGACCCATTGCTGAGAAGCTATCTGATCCAGGTAGCTTCACCATCCCATGCACTATAGGGAATTATGCCTTTACTAAGGCTTTATGTGATTTGGGGGCAAGCATTAATCTCATGCCCTTAGTTATCTATAAGAGGTTAGGTATTGGGAGAGCCAGACCCACCTCTATGCTTTTACAGCTTGCTGACAGGACGGTTAAGCGTCCATTTGGTATTATAGATGATGTGCTAATCTAGGTTGGGAAGTTCGTGTTTCCCGCCGATTTTGTTATTCTTGATTGCAAGGTCGACGAAGAAATTCCTATAATCTTAGGAAGACCATTCCTAGCCACCGGGAGAGCTCTAATTGATTGTGAGACTGGGGAACTCAAGATGAGGTTGAATGATGAGGAAATCATATTCAATGTGCAAAAATCCATGAGGCGCCCTAGTGAGTTCGCAAATTGCTCTCTCATTGATGCGGTTGATGTGATAGTGGAGACAGATGATGCAGAGTTGACCATTGAAGATCCACTTCAAGCATGCCTGATGAACTTGGAAGAGGTAAATGGTGAAAGTTTAGCAGAATGGGTACTATCTCTGGAAGGCAAGGGGTTTTGGGAGAGAGAGCTTGAATTCGAGCCTCTACACTTAGAGAAAAGAGAGACCCCTCCTGCAAAACCATCCATAGAAGAGCCACCAAAGCTGGAGCTTAAACCACTACCATCTCATCTCAGGCATGAATTTCTAGATTCTAACTCCACTTTACCTGTTATTATCTCATCTAGTTTGTCAGATGTGCAGGCTCAAAAGCTTATACAGGTACTAAAAGAATGCAAGACTGCCATTGGGTGGACCATGGCAGACATAAAGGGGATCAGCCTTGCATACCGCATGCACAAGATTCTCCGAGAAGAGGGGCACAAACCTTCCAGGAAACGCAAAAGAAGGCTAAACCCGAATATGAAGGATAGGGTGAAAAAGAAAGTGATAAAGTGGCTAGACACGGGGTAGATCCCAGGTAAGTTGTCTCACCCTTCTGTGCTATACGTGTATTATTATGCCATGAGGACATGGCATATTTTTAAGTGTGGGGTGGGAAACTTATCTTGTACATGATGTATATATTAGTGTAGTAAGTAATATAAAATAATAAAAATACAAAAAAAAACAGAAAATTTTAAAAAATCCAAAAATATGAGTAGAGGACTCTTCCTGATGACGGACTATTTAGGACAAGTACTCTTGATGGAAGTAGTCCACGTAGGAATTTTTCTTTCTTTTATTTTCTTTTTCTAGGTAGTGTATCATCTCACCCTTGGTTTTTCTTTTGACCACGGTTCTTTTCCAAGGGTTTTTATTTGAACCGGGTTAGGTAGATTTTTTCTCTTTTCTTCCTTTCTTTTCTTAGGATTAGAGGTAAAAGGGCAACATGTAACCCCGAATATGCACATTAGCAAAAGCATAAATTGAACTTGAGAATGTATCTTCTAAGCTTGATTGTAGAATCTCAATATGCCTTAAATTGCACAGTAATGCTTGCTTGAACATTGATAGGATTTTGTAGATAAACCGGATTCCAAATGAGTTGCATGCCATGTGTGTGTGAGGTTTTTACTTACATTGTATGTTGTACATGATGCCTAGAACTTGCCCTGTGTGTTTGCAAAGCGAAATAGAAGTTGTTTGGTTGTAGAAAGGATAGAGGCATTTCTTTGTGTAACCCCATATATTAATAGACATGAATTCACCCGTGCATTATATCTTAGTTAACCCCTTTGAGCTTAAAGCCTATTCTTTGATAACCCTTGAATGTTCTTCAAAATTATTATATTTTGTTCTACTTTACCTCCTAGAAGCACTTGTATTGTAATGAATATGCAAAAGTTTAAGTGTGGGGAGAAGGGAAATTGAAAAGGGAAAATCAAGAATGAATGGTAGAAAATAGTGAACTGGCCAAAATAATGCAAATGTGTGCAAAGCAATGAGAAAAAGAGCTATATCAATGTATATATGAAAAACTAAAAAGGCCAGTTACACCAACAAAGGAAAAATGGGGATTAAAAGCAAATAAAGGTGAATAAATGGTTATGGGAGACATAAGGAAGAAAAGAAAACTAAAAGGGAAAGTTGTGAAAAAGAAAAGAAAAGTGCTTAGGGAGGTTAGTCACTATAACCAAAAGTATCCTACCCGTACCATAGCCAACATTACAACCCTTAAAGACCTCTTGATCTATGATTGAATAACTCGATTAGTGGAGTATTACACTAGGGGCAAGCCTATGGTGTGTCTGTATGCATATGAATGTTCTTTGTTGAGAGTGAGTGAATTTTCCGATATTTATAAGTTCTATGTTCTTCATTGTTTATGTGTGGGAACTTCTCTCAATAAATTTGGTGAGAGCATGTAACTCAAGAGGAAGAAGGTAAATTTGCAAGTTTTTGGTAATAATTAGAGTAAGCAATAATGTGTTGGCATGAGAGTTTACGGTTAGGTAAGGATTGTGCATATCTTAGGTTAATCATGAAAAATAGCTTTTTGTGACATAATTGGGGGAGATATAAATAAAATTGGCCTAAAGTGTGATTAAGGTTGCTCGAGGACGAGCAAAGGTTTAAGTGTGGGGTATTGATAATAGGTGAATTTGACTATATTAATGCCCTAAATAATCACGTTTTATTGTTGTTTTGATATTGTTTATGATGACAAAATGCTTTTATTAGTGTTCTTAGTGTGTTATAGGTACACTTGAGCTAATGAAGACTAAAAGAGCAAGTTTTGGAGTCAAAAGATGGTGAAAAAAGGCCAAAAAGTGGTACAAGTCAAGAACTTATGTTGAAAGTAGCCGGAAAGGTGTGATTCCGAGTTATATGGATGTTATGGAATAAATTTAAGTGATTTGGAGCTTTGAAGTCTGAGTAAAAGCTCAAGGAATTAAGCCGGGATCGAGTTCGGGGGTCAAATTTGATAAGTGTAGAACAAGCGAAGAATGGATGAGGCATATTGTGCACTGTTTAGTAAATTGGACATAACTTTTCGCTCAAATCTCCAATTTGGCTCCATAATATATGGTTGGAAAGATAATTCAAAGGGCTACAACTTTCATGTTTTGAGTTTTTCCAAATTCGCAACGGAACAGGGTGAAAAACCGCGGTTTCTCCGCGACCGCGGATGAACCGCGGAAAAACTGGCTCTCTGAAGTTTTACTGTTCGCGGTCCGTCCGCGGCTGCGAACGAACCGCGGAAGTCACCGCTGCAGCAAATCCCAATTGGACTCAAACTTAGTTTTTAAGCCCTAAAACCTCTATATAAACTCCTAGTTTGCCCCATAGAGGCATGTACTTTATTTCTTCAATACTTTTGCAAGGTTTAGTAGGAGAGATTCCTCTCAAACTCTTTCTATTATTTTATATCAAGCAATTCTTTATGATTTCAATTATTATCTTTGTTTCTTCAAGCATGAGTAGCTAAATTCTTTTCTAAGGTTTTGATGGAACCTATTGATAGATGAACTTATCGTTTATGTGATTACAAATTGTGACTTAGATTTCTATTTGTTCAACTTCATTCTTATTGTAGTTAATTGGTAGACGTCCCAATTAGTGGTGCCTATTTAGTGTGCATAACTTGGAAAAGAGTGCATATTTAGGTTTATTGTTGAACAACACCACACCTAGGTTATTAGAGGAATCTATAATTTTAGGCGTAAAGACGGGGTTAGGAATAACGAAGTCTTGGGTGCAATCTAAAGTGAACTATTCAAATTAAAGCTAGCTAGGGTAGCTCGGGAGAGTGCATTAGTAAATTATTGTAATTGCTCGGGAGAGGGTTACGATACACATAGCGTTCATGATTGATAGAATATATTAACAATTTGTATGAGCATAAAGATAAGGGATTCCGTCAATAGGGAAAATCAATACCTTAGTTTTTCTCTATATTATTTTATTCAACATTCCATCCTTTCTTTTAAAGCATTCTTTAATTCTTGCAAACTAGATATTCGAAAATCATACACAAAGATATTCTAAATTTTGGGAACTTGATTCATAAGTACTCTTGGGTTGTGAAAGTTGTGATTGATAGGTTAATTCTCTGTGGGATCGATCTTGGACTTATTAAACCAAGTTATATTGACTACGACCGTTGCTTGGACGTGAATCACACAGCTACTGGATCACTGCTGAGAGGTACCTGGATCTGCACACAAGGTGCAAGGAGTAAAATGAGTACTGCCAGACTCAGTGGTAATAAACAAGGGTAAGACAGCGCAGATAAGAAATTCGCAATAAAGCACTATGTAAAGCTGTAATCAAATACCCTGTCACAGAATCAATATCGACTGTACCTGTACCAACAAGTACCAGCAAAACAGTATAACAACTAGCAGATGTAGCTAAATGCAATGCAATGCATGATATGACCGCTACGGTGCGTAGCCCGATCCAATTTGGGTACCCGTGCTCACTGTGGGGGTTCAGACTCCGGAGGGGCTCCTACAACCCAAGCACAATATTACTGCGGCGTGTAGTCCGATCCAACATATATACCGCTGCGGCGCGCAGCCCCATCCACTACCAGTCAACTAATATACAAATACAGCCTCGCGAGCTCAAAAGTAGTTTTGAAAACATCTTTTATCATTTTTCAGTTGAAAACAGTAATATCAAGTTCCAGAGATTGGAAATAGCATGATAACAGAGATAGCTGCGGACTGGTAGTAAACTAGCATGTCAATATCACAAGACTATGATAACAATCCTCGCGGGATCCAATAACTGGCTCATGGCCCACAAGTATACTCAACCGCCCGAGAAGGGGGTTTAACGGCTCAAGAGTAGCCAATATCACAGTATAATATGCAACCATCCGAGAAGGAGGTTCGACGGCTCATGAATAGCCTAATATCATAACACAGTATCAACAAGTCGGACTAAGCCATAGTCCCCAATCACAATCGACCCCGCACTCACAAGAGAGTACGTGTCTCGCTGCTATACAGCGTCACAAAGTGGTATACCGGGGTTTCGAACCCGCTGGTCATCACACACATCTATTACTCACCTCAATACGGTGCGACGACTACTCCGCAATGCCCTTGCCACGATAATCAAGCTCCACACGCATAGAATCTGATCAAATACAGTAGAAACACAACAAATTAGGCCAATGGGATGACACCCAATCAATATAACTCAATTTACATCAAAATTCCCAAAGTTGTCAAAAACCGACTTTCGGTACGCTTGTTGAAAAATTACAAAAGTCACATATTCGGCACCCTCATCTCGATACGAGTCTAGGCATATAAAATTTACCAAAATCGGACTCCATTTGCCCACTCAAATCGGTGTTTTTCTTCAATTTAGGCCTAAGGCTCAAACCCACCTTTAATCTTCCATTTACAGAAATTTAACCAAGGATTTCATGTTAAAATGATGTAATTAAGCCACAAAACTTACCTCCAATGAAACCCCGATGATTTCCCGGCAATCTCCCGTCAATTTCTTCTCTTGGAACTCAAAAATGGAGGTTTTGGGTATTAAACCCGCGACTGGTTCTGTTCTGGTTTTAATTTCACTGCCAGGCACTTTAACCCTACGCGTTCGCGATGTACCTCACACGAACGTGATTCCTTGATCCTTTCCTTCATCGCGAACGTGACATGATGTCACGCGTCCCTGAAGGCCAACTCCCCAACTCCGGATTTTTACTCTACGCGAACGCGTCCCTGACCACGCGAACGTGATGCTTCCCTTCCTTCTCTTACGCGAACGCGTGACTCCCTCTCGCGAACGTGATGACCACGATGACCAGCCTACGCGAACGCGAGCCTTGCCCTCGCGAACGTGAAGGCTTAAAATGTGCCCAGTGATCTGCAGATTCCAGCAGACCCTTTCTTGTTTCAAAGTGCCGGATAATGGTCCGGATTCACCATGAGGCCCCCGGGACCCTAACGAAAACCACCAACATACCCCAAAACACGATACGAACTTGTTCCAATCATAAAACACCATCCTAAACATCAAAATCACCAATTACCCATGGATTCAAGCCTAAATTTCTTCAAAACTTCCGAATTACACATTCTATCAAAAACCCGACCAAACGACGTCCGAATGACCTGAAATTTTGCAGGCACATCCAAAATCACCTAACGAAGCTACTGCAACTGTCGGAATTCCATTCCGACCCCCGGATCAAAATCTCACCTACCGTTCGAATTTCGCCAAAATTCAACCTTAGCCAATTCAAGCCTAAAACTACACCGGGCCTCCAAATTCAATTTCGATCGCTCCCCTAAGTCACAAATCACCTCCCGGAACTAACCGAATCATCAGAATCTGATTCCGAGCCCTCTAACCAAATAGTCAACTCCGGGTTGACTTTCCTTATTCAAGTTTCCTTCAAAAGGCTATATGCCTCATTTTCAATCCAATTCACTCCTAACTCACCCGATAGACTCTAACACTGATATAAAATCATAAAACATGCATTTACAACATAACGGGGTGGAAATTCTCATGACGACGGGCCGGGTCGTCACATTCTCCCCCTCTTAAGCAAACGTTCGTCCTCGAGGGGGTCAAGAAACATACCTGAAGTCTCAAACAAGTGAGGATATCTGCTCCGCATCTCCCGCTCGATCTCCCAAGTGGCCTCCTCCATGGGTCGACCTCTCCACTGAACCTTAACTTATGCAATCTCCTTAGACCTCAATTTTCTCAACCGACGTCCCAAAATGGCAATAGGCTCCACATCATAGGATAGATCACCATCAAGCTGAATGGTACTGAAGTCTAATACATGAGACGGATCTCCAATGTACTTCCGGAGCATAGACACATGGAATACCGGATGAACGCTAGATAAGCTGGGCGGCAAGGCTAACTCATATGCCACCTCTCCAACCCTCCTAAGTATCTCAAAAGGACCAATGTACCTAGGACTCAACTTTCCTTTCTTCCCAAACCTCATGACACCCTTCATAGGTGAAACCTTCAACAATACTCTGTCACCAACCATGAAAGACAACTCTCGAACTCTACGGTCCGCATAACTCTTCTGACGAGACTGTGCCGTACGAAGCCTCTCCCGGATCAACTTTGCTCTATCCGGAGCATCCCGAACTAACTCGGTCCCTATCAATCTATCCTCACCAGGCTCAAACCATCCCACGGGGATCTACACCGTCTGCCATACAATGCCTCATACGGGGCCATCTGAATACTCGACTGATAACTGTTGTTGTAGGCAAACTCAGCAAGTGGTAGGAACTCATCCCACGAACCACCAAAGTCAATCACACATGCTCGCAACGTATCCTCCAGAATCTGAATAGTGCGCTCAGACTGCCCGTCTGTCTGGGGGTGAAATGCTGTACTCAACTCAACCCGCGTACCCATCTCTCGCTGAAATGCTCTCCAAAACTGAGAAGTGAACTGGGTACCCCTGTCGGATATGATAGACACTGGGACCCCATGCAACCGGACAATCTCCCGAATAAAGACCACTACCAACCGCTCAGATGAGTAGGTAGTACTAACTAGAATGAAGTGAGCTGACTTGGTCAGTCTATCCACAATCACCCATACAGAATCAAACTTCCTCGCTGTCCGAGGGAGTCCAGTAACAAAGTCCATAGTGATCCTCTCCCATTTCCACTCGGGAATAACAATGCGCTGAAATACACCGCCGGGCCTCTGATGCTCGTACTTAAGCACCAGGCAAATAATTCCAAAATTAAAATAAATATGTTTTTGAGTGCAATTCCTTGCTTTGCTTGAAATTAGTTATATTTTTGTGTGTTTGAATAAGTAAGAAATTAGAAAAAATAAAAAAATAGTAGTAATTAATTTGTTAGTTTAGTTAATTAGAAAATTAGTGAAATAGCTTAAGTAGTAGAAATAAAGGAAAAATAGCAGAAAATTACCAAAAAATACTAGGAAATTAGAGTAGGTAGTAAATTAGGATTTATAATTTTTCATAAAAGAAAAGAAAAAAAAAAGTATAAAAAGAAAATACATAAAAATTGATTAACATCAGAAAAATACAAAAAAATACATAAGTTTAATAAAACTGGGCCAGTTGAAATTCGTGTGTCTGGCCCAGTGAATTAGCCCAGTAATTTGGCCCGCCGGGTCTTTTAGTTGTGTTGATCATGACCGTCCGTCTTGATAGATCCAACGGCCTTAAATAATTGGCCGAGTTATTTAATTAATTAATGCTGAGATTTAATCTCAGCCGTGCATTCAATTTAATCTAACGGCCAAAGACCTTAGCCTCTTTAACAATCGAACGACGGCGTTTAAGTAACGCTCACTCAGAGCCGTCGATCTTCATCCAAACGAACGGTTATGATCACCTTATCTTCCCCGGCTATATAATGCTTATGTCCGAAGACGGCCATCTCATTTGGCCAATTCAAAACCCTAAAGTCAGCCGCCTCTTCGTCTCCCTCACCTCCTCGTCTTCTTCGTCCAGAAGCCCTAGCCAGCCAATGGCGGCCACCACCTTCCACGGTGGTCGCCGGCTCTTCTTACCACTCCCTTCATCTTCATCTTCTTCTTCTCCGTCTTCTTTACCCAAGAACCCAGAAAAAACACCTGTTCTTCGTAAATCCCGGTCACCGGAGTTACACCGGTGACCACCAAAGTATGCAGATCCACCTGAAACTAATGCCAAACTCTTCCTCTCCACTAGATCTACCCAACCATACCACTGGCTATCCTCGAATCTAACCGGAACGCTTCGAATATCCAAAATAAGGTCACCGGAAACCTAACTCCGGTGACCCCAAAATCAAAACTACCCCAAGATACACCCTTTTTACACTCCTGAACACCCTCTTGCAACTCAAATCTCAAAAAGGCTTCGTCTTTAAGCCTTGAAAGAAGAAACAGAAAAGATTGAAAAAAAAAAGATCCGGAAAAGAATAAGAAAAAGAAAACAAGAAGGAATAAAAAGGAGCCTGAGAGTATGAGAGAATAAAAAGGAAAAGAAAAGAGAATAGGAAGCTCGGGGGACCGGCCCCGCAAGCTAAGTCCCTCACCCTTTAGTTTTCTTTAGTTTAATAGGATATGTTTGTGATTTCTTACATGTTTTGATCTTGACTTCTATGATTTTTGTTCGCATGATAAGTATCAATTAGTCTTGTTGATATTCTGTTCTTTTTCTTTATTTCATTTTTTTTATGCCCTGTATATCTTTGCCTTGCATGTTCTGATTGATTTGCATTTCATATGCTAGTTGTAAGGCTGTTCTTGGTTCTCTTTTGGTGATTTTGTTCTTATCTCGAGTTTGAGCTTCACATACTAGTATAGGATCATGTATATCCTCATCTGTTAACCTGTTTCCTTTTTAAATTCTTGACTAGTTCCTTTGAACATGTTAGTCATAGGGTTATGTTGATTTTATGATTTTTTATCTCTTGTTATCTCAATCCTGTGCTTCTCGTGCTAGTCTAGGACCCTTCTGCTTATCTTCTCATGCTGTGAGTCTTTGTCTATTTCTCTGTGGCCACCCTGATTCCTTAACTTGTTCATCTCCTGTGTGTCCCTGTGTCCTTTTGGGCCTGTTAGTGATATCTGTTATATGCCTTGTTTTGATCACATGGCTTTTCACTCTAAGATTGAGAAGTTCAGCTTTTCTGTGTCATTTTAACTACTCTTGTTGCCTTCGACTGTAATGATTCATTAGAACTGGGTTCTTTCTGGCTTTCATGGTCTAGTTTTTCTATTGTTTCTACACATCCTTCTTCTCTTCATCTCCATGTTCTTCTTTCATTCATTTTTATCTTATCTGTCATGTACTTTTCCATGATTTGGTTCTGTTGATTATGTTCCCATCATTCCATAGTTTATTTCATATCTTTGTGCAAGTTGCTCTGATAATTAGTCTTGAGGCTTCTTAGTTGGCTCATCTTTAGCCTGTTATGTTGAGGTCCTGTTATGATGCTTTGCCTTAAGTTTAAATCTTTCTTTGACTTATTAGTTCCTGATTCATATTGAGAGCATGACTAGGATTCTTCACATGTCTGGCTTTAGTTTCATACTTTTCCTGTTTCATTGGGTTATCATGATTCTAGGTTTAGAGTTTGAAATTGGATCCTAATTGTCATCTCTATAAAAGCTTGTGCTTATATGTGTAATTGTGCCATGAATTCTAAAGGTTCTGAAATTGATCAAACTTTCATATGATTGGAATTAGTAATAACTAGGTATGAATTGACACAAATTCACACTGCATCACATACAATCTGATAGGATGAGTTAGTTGACTAAAATTCAACCATATCTACTGTTCCCTCTGAATTTGAGTTGGTTAATGAATGCTTCTTGGATCATATGTGTTTCTGTGTGCAATTCATGTTAAGAATGCTTAAGTTTTGCTAGATTTGGCTTCTTATGAATGTTTGATTGATCATCTAGACCTTAGGTGGATTGGTTATAGCTGTTAGCATTAGGTTCCATAAAAGTGGTTAGTTTTTAAATAGGTATAAACTGAAAATGAACAAAAAATAGGTTGTTAGTTAAATAATTGGCCTAAGAATGGTCAACCTTGTAAAAGGTTGACCAATTCTATAAGCCCTAACACACAGTTCACTGTTAAACAGTGGCTGGTTGTGCAAAGGGGCTATGTCTGCAAATGCAGACTAGCCCAGGCTCTATATTGAGCCCTGAACAACAAAGTGGCCAAACCTGTAAAGGTTTTGGGCCCAGCTGTTCAGTATAAGGCTTTGATAGCCCAAGCTAAGTCTCAACTTGAGACTGGCTAAATTTTAAATAGGTTAACATAACAATAAAACAGGCTAGGCCTGCAATTAGCTTTAATTAAGAATAAATTGGTCTTAATTGACTGGAATTAGTTTAAAAGTGGCTAAAATTGAAATAGTTCTTAAAAATAAATCTGGCCAGCCCTTAAATAGTAATACAAGGGCTGGCTATTAGTTAAATAGGTTTAAAACAAGCTAAAACCTGCACTAGGCAAGCTGGTAAATCAGCAGTGCCCTTAGGGGCACAATTGGGAATTGAAAAGGTAAAATAGTAACTAGTAAGAACTTAGGAGGGTAATAGGGACATTCATACTCCTGATTTCTGCAATTTTGCAGAGATTTAGGGGTATAATGGTCTCCTAAAAATGGGAAATCTGTAAAAATCTCAAACCCCTAAGGTCATACTAGTAAAAGGCCATAAAAGAGAATCTTTAGAACCTTCCAGCACATGCTGGAAGGGTTTCTAGTAACTGAAATATGGACTAAAGTGTAGAATGGATAATTTTAGGAGGGGGGAAGTGGGATTAATCCCATACTTCCTCCCCAAGTATTCAGCCCTAAAGGTTAGCTATAAATATCTCTTAAAAGGGGCTGAAAAGGGGGTTCCAATCTGAATGAGATAAGAAATACATTTGGGTTCTGGAATTTTGAGTAATCTGAAAATACAACAAGGCTGTTTTTATACATAATTTTGAGAGACAGAATTAGCAATACAGACAATAGGTTTTTCTGGGCTTTGTTCGATTTATCATCCTGTTTCTGATTTGCTAATCCATTTGATTTGGGTCCAAAATATCTTGTGGGCTTGAACCATGGTATCATTCGACTGGGTTGAAATCTGGAGACTGCTTGGACACGTCCAGTACAAAGCTGAAGAACCAAGCCCAATTAATTAATCAAACTCGACGGGTCTGGGATTCTTATTGTTGAGATACGATTAAGGAAAAAACAAATATAGAAAACATAGTTAAATATTAGTATCCTTTAATAAAAATTGGGACGAGCCTCGCCCGAATAACACCGGGGCCCCCATTTAGTAATGATATAAAACGCAAATAGACTCGGGAAAGCTAATAGCCAATTCCATAGCTTCTACCAAAAGATTTAAAAGCCGATAGATGTTACTTTAGGGCACGATTTTAATATACCTTCCTATGAACGAGTGTGCACTTGGTGCGACTCAAATCCAAATCTCGGTAAAGCCGAAATACACCAAAGGTCATAGGCGTACTGGTTGCGGTATGACTCGAGGCGTGTTTTCGCGATACCGCAAAATCCTAAAAATGATATTTAACGTAAAAGCACATTATGTTGTTAAAATCTATAACTGAGTCAAACAAAAGTCAGGAACGACAGTGGAGCGACCGTGTTAAAACCACGGAATCCGGGAGTGCCTAACACCTTCTCCCGGGTTAACAGAGTTCCTTATCCGGACCTCTGCTTCGCGGACATTTTAAGAGTCAAAATTCCTCGGATTCGGGATTAACCGGTGACTTGGGACACCATTGTCATTCCCAAGTGGCGACTCTGAATAATCTCTAAATATATCCCGAACCGATTGTCCTTAAATTGGAAAAACTCCTTCCCTTACGTTATTTTATCCGTCTCGGGTAATTGAGCGTCGGGGTATACCCTACAAGTGTATTTATACACCTTACGCATGTTGGGGTAGTAAAAAGGGAGGTGTGACAGACTCTGCTGGGGATCCAACCCTGAACTCCGGTTTCGGGGTTTAAGAACTCGAGCTCCTTAGAACTGCCGTTCGCGTTTTTATTTGACTTCATTATGTGATTTGAACAACATGCTATGTGCTTTATCGCTTTGATATTATGTGAACTGTATATAAAATTGTGCCGAAAACCCTTCTCTCTTCTCCCCCGGGGATGTGCTTACTGGTTGAGACTCCCCTTTCTGTTAAAGTCACCTTAAATTAAGAAAACAGAGGCCGGATAAGTTACAAAGCCGATTGACTCCGCGGGTCACCGGTACGTAGCCCCCTCCTCGATTCGAGTTGTCCGCTCGGGTACACGGTCTAGCAATCCATGAAACCGTAAGATTTTGAACATAAGTCTAGGACGATTATTTGCATCATATTTGACTTAGGGGACTCAACACAGGGGTTGGGTCCGTCTAGGACAGGTGACCCGGTATTGAAAAGACCGAGCATGCTATGTGTTGCATTTTATTGTCCTTGATCGTTATGCGGACCGGCGAAAATCCCGAGATTGGAAAATTGTTGAAAAAGGGAAAAGAGAGAGAGGAAAATAATGATTTTTAGAAAATAGGTACATGGAAGAATTTGAAAATTTGAAAAAAAATAGGTGGAACATTTTCTGAAATAATTGGTCAAATAATCTGACCGAACTACGCAGGTTTGATTCTCGCCATTAGGTGGGATACGTAGGCAACCCTTAAACGGGTCCAACCACACTTTTAGAAAAAGAACAAAAAGATTTTCTTTTCGAATAATCGAGGTGATTGCTATTTTTGGAAATGGCCGAATGTTCCGAAAGGACGACGGAAGGCGCTGTTTTTGCAAAAATGGCCACTTCGAAAATTATTTTCCTTTTCTTTCATTCAAAAATTGAAAACTTGCATTGAAAAGATTTTTCCTTTTCTAAATAAAAATCACCTTAATAAATGTGCAGGACGAGCACGATGATGAATGAACAATTTTCCCTAAATAAAATCCCTTTGGAGCTGAGATTATGGTGGCAGGACATGGGATCCGATGGTCAAGACTGGGTCAAAAGGTACTTGAAAGGCCTTACGGGGTTACTCGAAATAGTTCCTCGAGGTGATGTGGTTAGAGCGTTGGTCACGTTTTGGGATTCGGCACACAACGTATTTCATTTCCCAGATTTTGAACTTACCCCAACTTTGGAGGAGATTGCCTTTTACATTGGGAAGACCGAGGTTCCGCTGAAAGGAAAATACCCGGTATCTCCGAGGACGGTGACAATACATCGCTTCCTCGACTCTTTGAAAATTGCCCGGAATGTTCATAATGAAGATCTGGCCGACGGGTTTTGTTCTTTAAGCTTCATCTACAATAGGTTTGGACACGTTGGGGGCTTTAATGATCTTACCAACAAGTTATGTTGCAAGTCCAACCGGGCGAAATGGGAAGAACACCGGAGGTTCGCATTTTTGGTGGCATTTCTTGGAGTTGTTGTATTCCCGAGGAAAGATGGACATATCAATATAAAAGTCGCCGGGGTAGCTTCCACACTGATAGTACAAGAAAACTGTACTCTGGCCCCGATGATTGTTGCGGATATCTATCGTGCTCGGACTGTGTGCAAAGCGGGGGCTACTTTCTTCGAAGGGTGTAACTTGATCTTGCAAATCTGGCTAATTGAGCATCTGTGCCACCACCCTTCATTCTCGAGCTATGGTTCGGCCGATCGGACATGTTTGGAAGAGTTCAATGCGAGGACAAAGGAAGTAAAGTTGCCGGAGGGAGTCCAAGGTTGGATTGTGTATCTTCGATCACTAACTGACGGTCAAATCGATTGGACGTATGACCGGTTACCTCTTGACGAGGTGATATACATGCCAACGGAGGGATCGCCATTTTTGATCATGGGTTTGAAGAGTATACAACCTTATGCCCCATACAGAGCTCTGCGACAGTTGGGTCGGTGTCAGATTATTCCGAGAGATGGGGATCTCAGTGTGCAAGCTGTGGAGATCGGTCCAGACGGGCAATTCCCCGAAGCAAAAATCCGGCAAATCTGGAATGAGTGCCAAAATTTGAAGATTGATACTTGTGTACCGAATAGAGCAAAGGGGGAGATATCACCTGGGTACTCCACATGGTACCGACGAGGGGTTGAACACGAACGTCTTTCAAAGAGACCTCACTTGCAAGACCTGATAGAGCAATCCGAGGAAAATCTGAAATGGGCGGCCAAGGAGAAAGAATATAAGGCCAAAATCAGTTTGTTGGAAGATAAGCTGAGAAATCTTCATTTCGAAAGCGGCTTACAAGCAGCATCCGATGAAGGGGAAAAGAAACAACTGAAGAAAGAAAATGATGTGTTGAAGTCTCAAATAGCTCAAATGAAAATTGCATCCGAGACCCCAGTTCGTTCAGCCCGCGATGAAAAGTTAATTGAGATTCTCCGGCGGAAAGTAAACGACTATGGCTTCGATTTGGACGTAGCTGAAAAAGAGTTAGCCAAGGCTCGGAAGCAAATGGACAAAGACGCCGAGGAAAGAGCCAAGTTGGTCCGGCAGCTACAAGGCAAGCATGATGTTGAAATAGCTCAGCTTAGAAAGAAAATGATCTCGGCCACAGTCCAAAGTAACAAGATTATCAAAGATCTTGAAGAAGAAAGAGAGCACTGCTACACGACTATGGCTAGATTGGAATTGAAGCTACAACAAGTGCAAAAGGACAACCAACACACCTTGGATGCTCGCGCTCAACAAATAAGTCGGCTATTGCAAGAAAAAGGGGTCATCAGAGAAAAGATTGTTCGCATCGCCCAGTATATCACCCGAAAGACTCAGCTTTGTGAAGATATGACTCGGAAGACTTTTGTATCTGCAGTAAAGTTTTTTGTACAACAAGTCATGGCCGACCTGGATAGGCTTCAAAGGGGTTTAGCATATAGGCCCGCAACAAGGCCGAACGATGCCTCGCGGGCACTAGGTGCATTAATGTACTCTTAGGTCATGCATCATCTTTTATTTTTCTTTATTAAACATCGCTTTGTAAAGTTTTGAATTATCAATGAGAAAACAAAGTGTTGTTACCAATTCTTTTACTTTATGTCATTTCCTTCATATCCGCTAGGCAAATAAATAGGAGCGTGATTATAAAAACGGCAAGGAAAAAGAGAGAGAAGAAAAAGCAAGAAAAGAAAAAAAGAGAGAAGAGAAAAAGCAAGAAAAGAGAAAAAGCAAAAAGAAAAGAAAAGAAAAGAAGAAAAGAAAGAAAGAAAACTAAAGAGCGGAAAAAGAAAAAGATGATTGAAGTGAGCAGCGGCCGGGATGATGCATAACGACTCGAGCAAATGTGTTTGTTTTTAAAGTCGTTACATCTTATTCATGTGCTAACAACTAACAAGTGTTGATGTTTGTGAGTCCAGATTTTCTAGGCAACTGGCATACTGGCTACCCACTCATACAACACCAGATCCAAAAAGATGACAAAGGCTGTATCCCAGGAGATCGAGGCAACCATTGTAGACCCCGCTCACGAAGAAGAGATCGTGGATGTGGCAGGGATGAAAGAAGAAATGTACAAGTTAAGACAACAGATGGCTGAAATGTACCAGGCTTGGTCAAGAGGTCAACCACTACCAGCCTACCTTGCCAACCCTGCATATGTCCCTCCAGCCAATCCTAACCCTGAACCACCAACATTGAACTCATCCTCCACCTACCCCGATTACCCTCACTACTATGCTTCCACCTCCCAGATACCACCACCTCCAGCCAAGCAAACACCACCTCAGGTTCCACAAGTTGCTCCTGTATATGTGGCACCTCCGCCCGCTGTTATCCACAAATCCTCTAGCGAACCAATGTTTCATATCCAGGATTCTCACTACTACCCTCCGGAGCCGACTTTCAGACAACACGAGTCTCACGCTCCGATGATAGAAGCAAGTGCCGGGCAGGAAGAGATGGCTCGGAAAGTGAAGAGTCTTGAGAACGCTTTCCGCAATATGCAAGGGCTGGGAGGGCAAGTAAGTGTAGCCTACAAAGACCTGTGTTTGTTCCCCGAGGTGCAGCTTCCTGCAGGATTTAAGTTGCCCAAGTTCGACATGTACAACGGACACGGGGATCCGGTAGCTCATCTAAGAGGATATTGTAGCAAGATGAGAGGCGCGGGAGGTAGAGATGAATTGTTGATGGCGTATTTCAGCCAAAGTTTGAGTGGATCAGCTCGCTGGAATGGTATACCCGACAGGACCATACAAGATGGTTCGTTTGGGATGATTTAGCACAAGCTTTCGCTAGTCATTTTCAGTACAATCTGGAGATCATACCTGACAGGTTATCCCTTACTAAGCTGGAGAAAAAGCCAGGAGAGAGCTTTAGAGAATACGGTTTTAGATGGAGGGAACAGGCCGCTAGAGTGGATCCACCGATGAAAGAAGGAGAGATGGTGGATTGTTTTCTGCAAGCTTTGGATCCAACATACTACGGCCATCTAGTGTCAGCAATTGGAAAAAGTTTCAACGAAGTTGTGAAAATGGGAAGTTTTGTAGAAGAGGGTTTGAAGACAAACAAAATTATGAGTTTTTCGGCTATCAAAGCCACCAATCAAGCTATACATAGTGGAAGCGGAGGAGTGATGGGAAAGAAGAAGAAAGAAGAAGTGGCAACCGTTGAAAGCAGGCCATGGAGTCGCAACCCACATTATAACCCACCAAGACCCTATCGCCAACACCCACCAAACCCGTCAACCCCATATAATCCACCACCACCATCCTACCCGCCAAATCCCTACGAAATTTGGAGCATTTTGGGACACTTAGTCCCTAAATGAGAACTTTTAAGCTAGAAAATGGCCCGTAGCCGGAACAGTGTTAAGACGATCTCGGAATGGTAATCCGATGGTTCCATTAGATCCGTTAGGTGATTTCGGGGTTGGGAGCGCATTCGGAATGTATTTTGGAGGTCCGTAGCTCAATTAGGCTTGAAATGCCGAAGTTTGAAATTTTGGCGAATCCGATCGATAGGTGAGATTTTGATCCGGGGGTCGGAATGGAATTCCGACAATTTCTGTAGCTTCATTATGTGATTTTGGATATGTCCGCAAATTTTCAGGTCATTCGGACGTCGTTTGGTCGGGTTTTTGATCAAATATGCAATTCGGAAAGTTTTAAGAAACTTAGGCTTGAACCGATGTGATTTATGGGTTTTGATGTTGTTAGACGTGTTTTTATGATTGGAATAAGTTCGTATCGTGTTTTGGAGTATGTTGGTGGTTTTCGTTGGGGTCCCGGAGGCCTCGGGATGAATTCGGACCATCATCCGGCACTTTGGAACATGAAAAGTCTGCAGAAAAACTGCAGATCACTGGGCAAGATTTAAGCCATCGCGTTCGCGAAGGCCTTGTTCGGTTTCGCGTAGGCTGGGTGCTGCAGAGCATCGCGTTCGCGTCCAAGTCGTCGCGTTCGCGTAGTGGAAGAAGGGGAGGCACCGCGTTCGCGATCCCCGTGTCGCGTTCGCGAAGAGCAAGGCGGGTTGGATGGGAAATAAGGTCATCGCGAACGCGTGGACTAGCGCCGCGTTCGCGAAGGTTTAGCCGGCTGTGCATCGCGGACGCGAGTGGCGTCACGCGAACGCGAAGGGTAAATGGGTTAGAGCATCGCGAACGCGTGACAGGCCACGCGAACGCGATGAAGGAAAATGTCTGGCAGTGAGCTTAAGTTCAGAACATAACACCCGCGACCCCCATACACAAAAACGCCATTTTGAGCTCCAAGAGAGGTTTTTGAAGGGGAAAACGTTGGGATATCATCGGGAAATCATCGGGGGTAAGTTTCTTGACCTTAATTCGTTGGTTTATCATGAAATCCGTGATTATTTCACCGAAATTGGAAGATTAAAGGTGGGTTTGAGCCCTAGGCCTAAATGTTAGAAAATCTCTGATTTGAGTGGGCAAACGGAGTCCGATTTCGATAAATTTTATATGCACGGACTCGTATTGAGATAAGGAAACCGAATATATAATTTTCGTGATTTTTCGATAAGCGTACCGGAAGTCGGGTTTTGGTAACTTGTGGGTTTTGGTGTATTTTGAGTTAATTTGATTGGGTAATGCCCAATTGACCTATTTTGATGTGATTCTATTGATTTTTATCAGATTCTACACTTGTGGAGGCCGACATTCGTGGCAAGAGGGTTATTGCTTAGCGGTATTGTACCGGAATTGAGGTAAGTGGCTTGTCTAACCTCGTGTGGGGGAATTTTCACCCCTAGGATATTATGTGATAGTTTTAATGCCTTGTACGCGAGGTGACGGGCGTGTACATGCGCTGGTTGTTGAACACGTATTTATTAAAAATGTTCGATGAGCGGTATTCCTGTCTTTGGCTGTTAATTTGATATTTTACCGGTAGTGGATAGAAAAACATGATTAGGTAGCCCTTAACTATTTAGTTGCCTAATTGCCTTATTTGAACTCCTTGATAATTATTGGCACTATTTTTCGGTGAAGTTATAGTTAAGCATAATTTATTCTCTCTGTGTATTCCTTTAATTGCTGTGCTTGTGGACTGCGGGTTCGATTCCCGGAGACCCAGGGCTGTGGGTTCGATTCCCAGAGACCCGGAGTGAAATGTGGACTACGGGTTCGATTCCCGAGATCCCGAGATTTATTGAAATGTGGACTACGGGTTCGATTCCCGAGATCCTGAGATTTATTGATTATTGGTAAGGACTGCGGGTTCGATTCCCGGAGATCCTGAGCTATTGAGATACTATTGAGACATGGGCTGCGGGTTCGATTCCCGGAGACCCAGAGGTACTGAGAATGGGACTGTGGGTTCAATTCCTACAGGTCCTGGATTTGTTTTATTGAGTTGACTATTTGTTGTTAGTTTAATTGTAGACATTTGCAGTAATCGTCTTATTGTTGTTAGTTCGGGAGTTATTATCATTTAAACTGTTTATTTTGTTATCATCATATTATTATTGTTTCTCAGTAGGGCCCTGACCTTCCTCGTCACTACTCCATCGAGGTTAGGCTTGGCACTTACCGAGTACCGCCGTGGTGTACTCATGCTACTCTTCTGCACACTTTTGTTGTGCAGATCCAGGTACATCAGGACAGGCTCGTACTAGGTGATTCCGCAGCTTTCTGGGAGACTTCGAGGTATGATCTGCTACGTCCGCGGATCCGGAGGCTTCCCTTCTATTCTAGTACTACTAGTTGACATTGTTCTTCATTTCGTTGTTAGATACTCTTTACTCATAGAGCCACAGTTGTATTTCTCTTTTAGTCTGTGTTACCGTGGGGTTCCGGATCTTGGTAGTGTTCTATTTATTGTATGACGGATGTATGTGCCAAGCGGCACGGATTACATACCTTTTTGTGTTATTTTCCGTTGTTCCTTATTTAAGTATTTTATAACTTGTATATTCCGCAACGTGTTAGGCTTACCTAGTCGTGGGGACCGGGTGCCATCACGACATGTTCACAATTGGTGAACTAGGGTCGTGACAAGTTGGTATCAGAGCTCTAGGTTCATAGGAGTCACGGGACACAGACCGGTTACTTAGAGTCTCGCTGATCGATACGGAGACGTCTGTATTTATCTACGAGGGGCTATGTAACCGTTTAGGAAACTCTTCATTTCTTTTGGATTCCTTGTCGTGCGACATTTTTGGCATCAAAAATCTAAACTATTGCTTTCTATTCTCTCACAGATGGTGAGGACACGAGCTAACCGCGATGATCGGGTACCCGCGCCCCCTGTTGTCGCCGTTCGAGGCCGGGGCCGAGGTAGAGGACGAGGACGCGCCCGAGGTGCAGCCACAGCACCATCGCGCGCCGCCGCCGAGGTGCCACCGGTAGACCGGGTTGGAGCGCAGTGCACCGGTACACCGACTACGACCGCTACTACTCCGCAGACTACGGAGACCCCGGCTCAATTCACGAGCATGTATACCACTTTAGCCCGGGCAGGATTGCTTCCTCTTGCGCAGCCTACATCTCGGTCGGGGGAGGGGCCCGTACTCCCGTAGCCGTTACACCGGAGCGGCGTGTGCCGGGTGGGACATGTTCCGGATGTTTTGGTTATGCCTCCGGCCGCCCCAGCACAACCAGGAGGTGGACCAGCTGCCTCTGAGGACGAGCAACAGAGATTGGAGAGGTTCAAGAAATATGACCCCCCAGTGTTTAGTGGTCTGGTTTCGGATGATGCATTGGGTTTTCTAGAGGAGTGTCATCGTATTCTTCGTACTATGGGGATTGTGGAGACCAGCGGGGTTTCCTTCATCGCTTTTCAGTTTCGTGGGGCCGCTTATGATTGGTGGCGCACGTATGAGCTGGATAGTCCATAGGAGTCTGCTTCATTGACTTGGACGCAGTTTTCAGATCTGTTTTTGAGGGAGTTTGTTCCCCAGAGTCTTAGGGATTCTTGGTGCTCGGAGTTTGAGCGGTTGCGACAGTGGTCCATGTCAGTATCAGAATATGCTATTAGTTTCACCCGTCTAGCGAGGAATGCACCGGCTTTTGTAGCCACGGTCTGGGAGAGAGTGCGGAGATTTATCGAGGGCCCGATTCCGCCGATTCGGTCCAGCATGGCCAGAGAGTTGGAGATGGATATATCTTATCAGCAAGAAGTGAGCATTTCCAGGAGGATCGAGCGTATGCTCCCTAGAGAGCGGGGAGAGAGGGAGGCCAAGAGGTCTTGTGAGTCGGGACATTTCTCTGGTGCCCGCACTTTAGCAGCCAATTGTTTTGGTAGGGGTTATTCCGATCGGCCAGTTCACTCAGCATTGCCAGCAACCGGTAGTACTCCAGCCCTTCCAGCACCTCATGAGCCTTATTATGCCCCCCCAGTTTCCAGTGCACCTCCCGCTCGGGGTACTTCTAGGGGTCAGACTAGTGGGGGTAAGGCCGGTCAGACGCAGCCACCGCGTCCTCCCAGAGCTTGTTTTGAGTGCGGGGATACTCACCATCTGGTTAGGGAGTGCCCCAGACGTAGGAGAGGAGCACCTCCTCAGTCTTCATAGCCTCAGCGTGGTTCTCAGGGCCAGCAGGCCATCATTCCAGCTCCAGCTGCCACTCCACCTGCCCAGCCAGCCAGGGGCGGGGATCAGGGTGCCAGAGGCCGCGCTCGAGAGAGGGGACAGGCCAGATTCTATGCTATTCCTGATCGCGCTGCGGCTGTTGCATCTGATTCTGTTATCACAGGTATTATTCTGGTTAGTCACAGGGAGGCATCGGTTCTATTCGACCCCGGTTCCACTTTTTCATATGTGTCTTCTTACTTTGCTTCTCATCTGGGTGTGCCTCGGGATTCTTTGAGTGCCCCCATTTATGTTTCCACTCCGGTGGGTGATTCTTTGGCCGTGGACCGCGTATATCGGTCGTGTTTGGTCACCATTTGTGATTTTGAGACCAGAGCGGATCTATTGCTGCTTGGGATGGTCGATTTTGATATTATTCTGGGCATGGACTGGTTGTCGCCCCATTATGCTATTCTTGATTGTCACGCCAAGACCGTGACGCTGGCTATGCCATGCATTCCACGTATTGAGTGGAGTGGTACTCTAGATCACACCCCTAGCCGTGTTATTTCTTTTCTCAGAGCTCAGCGTATGGTTGAGAAGGGGTGTGCTGCTTATCTAGCCTATGTGCGGGACGTCAGTGTTGACACTCCCTCTATTGATTCTGTTCATGTGGTACGTGACTTTGCTGAT
Organism: Nicotiana noctiflora; assembly: GCA_032618575.1. Classification (NCBI taxonomy): domain Eukaryota; kingdom Viridiplantae; phylum Streptophyta; class Magnoliopsida; order Solanales; family Solanaceae; genus Nicotiana; species Nicotiana noctiflora. Next base: position 126,316 of record JASVEL010003807.1, on the reverse strand, counting down.
GTATTTCCAGCCGATCTTCCGGGCATGCCGCCTGACAGAGACATTGACTTTGCTATTGACTTGTTGCCGGCACTCAGCCCATTTCTATTCCACCGTACCGTATGGCTCCTCCTGAATTAAAGGAGTTGAAGGATCAGTTACATGAGTTATTAGGCAAGGGTTTTATTCGACCCAGTGTTTCGCCTTGGGGTGCTCCCGTATTGTTTGTGAAGAAAAAGGACGGTTCTATGCGTATGTGTATTGACTATCGTCAGCTGAACAAGGTTACAGTGAAGAACCGGTATCCTTTGCCCCGTATTGATGATTTATTTGACCGACTACAGGGCGCACATGTGTTTTCTAAGATTGATTTGCGCTCTGGGTATCACCAGCTGAAGATTCGGGAGCCAGATATCCCGAAGACCGCCTTCAGGACCCGGTATGGTCACTATGAGTTCCTCGTGATGTCTTTTGGGTTGACTAATGCCCCAGCAGCATTTATGCATTTGATGCACAGTGTGTTCAGGCCTTATCTGGACTCGTTCGTGATTGTCTTCATTGATGATATTCTAGTATATTCTCGGAGCCGGGAAGAGCACGAGCAACATTTGAGGATAGTGCTTCAGATCCTGAGGGAGAAGCAACTTTATGCCAAGTTCTCTAAATGTGAATTTTGGTTGAGTTCTGTGGCATTTTTGGGCCACGTGGTGTCGAGTGATGGTATTCGAGTAGATCCGAGGAAGGTGGAGGCCGTGCAGAGTTGGCCCAGACCCTCCTCCGCTACTGAGATACGCAGTTTCCTTGGTTTGGCGGGCTACTACCGTCGTTTCGTAGAGGGGTTCTCTTCGATTGCAGCACCTATGACTAGATTGACCCAAAAGGGTGCCCCTTTTCAGTGGACGGACGAGTGTGAGGCGAGCTTTCAGAAGCTCAAGACAGCTTTGACTTCGGCCCCTATATTGATGTTGCCTACAGGTTCGGGGTCCTATACCGTATATTGTGATGCCTCACGAGTTGGACTCGGTGCGGTATTGATGCAGGACGGTAGGGTGATTGCCTACGCGTCGAGACAGCTGAAGGTGCATGAGAAGAATTACCCTGTTCATGATTTGGAGCTAGCCGCCATTGTTCACGCCTTGAAAATTTGGCGTCATTATTTATATGGGGTTCCTTCTGAGATCTACACTGATCACCGGAGCTTGCAACACTTGCTTAAGCAGAAGGACCTGAATATGCGTCAGAGGAGATGGTTGGAGCTACTGAAGGACTATGATATTACTATTCTCTATCATCCGGGCAAGGCTAATGTGGTTGTCGATGCCTTGAGTCGTCGGGCAGAGAGTTTGGGGAGTTTGGCATATCTACCAGCTTCGGAGAGGCCTATGGCGATGGATGTTCAGGCTTTAGCCAGGCAGTTTGTTAGACTGGATCTTTCGGAGCCCAGCCGGGTTCTAGCTTGTGTGGTTTCTCGGTCTTCTCTATTTGACCGCATCAGGGAGCGTCAGCTCGACGACCCTCATTTGCTTGTCCTTCAGGATAGAGTTCGGCGTGGTGATGCTCGAGATGTTACCATCGGGGATGATGGAGTCATGAGGATGCAGGGGCGTATCTGTGTGCCCAATGTAGATGATCTTCGAGAGCCGATTCTAGCAGAGGCCCATAGTTCGCGGTATTCCATCCATCCGGGTGCCGCGAAGATGTATCAGGACTTGAAACAACATTACTGGTGGAGGCGGATGAAGAGGGATATAGTTGATTATGTTTCTAGATGCCTCAACCGCCAGCAGGTGAAGTACGAGCACCAGCGTCCGGGGGGATTGATGCAGCGGATTGAGATTCCAGAGTGGAAATGGGAACGCATCACCATGGACTTTGTATCTGGGCTTCCACGGACTGTTAGGAAGTTTGATTCTATTTGGGTTATTGTGGATCGGCTGACCAAGTCCGCCCATTTTATACCGGTGAGCACTACTTATTCATCGGAGCGACCGGCGGAGATCTATATCAAGGAGATAGTTCGGCTGCATGGTATTCCAGTTTCCATCATTTCAGATAGAGGCACTCAGTTCACTTCACGGTTCTGGAGAGCTGTACAACAGGAGTTAGGTACTCGGGTGGAGCTGAGCACAGCATTTCACCCCCAGACTGATGGGCAGTCCGAGCGCACTATTCAGATTTTGGAGGATATGCTCCGTGCGTGCGTGATCGAGTTTGGAGGTTCATGGGATCACTTCTTGCCACTGGCGGAGTTTGCTTATAACAACAGCTACCAGTCTAGTATTCAGATGGCACCGTATGAGGCCCTATATGGTAGGAGGTGCAGGTCTCCCGTAGGTTGGTTCGAGCCGGGCGAGGCCAGGTTGCTAGGTACCGATATGGTTCAGGATGCTATGGACAAGGTCAAGGTGATTCAGGACAGACTTCGTGCAGCTCAGTCTAGACAGAAGAGTTACGCGGATAAGAAGGTTCGCGACGTGGCTTTTATGGTTGGTGAGCGGGTTCTACTTCGAGTCTCGCCCATGAAGGGCGTTATGAGGTTTGGGAAGAAAGGAAAGCTGAGTCCTAGATTTATTGGCCCTTTTGAGATTTTGAGGCATGTTGGGAGAGGTTGCTTATGAGTTGGCCTTACCTCCCAGCCTAGCCGGAGTTCACCCCGTATTTCATGTCTCCATGCTCCGGAGATACCACGGTGACCCGTCGCACGTGTTGGATTTCACATCTGTTCAGCTAGACAAGGATCTTTCTTATGTTGAGGAGCCAGTAGCCATTCTAGACAGGCAAGTCAGGAAGCTAAGGTCTAAGAACATCGCTTCGGTAAAGGTTCAGTGGCGGGGCCAGCCGGTCGAGGAGGCGACTTGGGAGACCGAGCAGGATATGCGCAGCCAGCACCCTCATCTTTTCACTACTCCAGGTATGTTTTCTATGCTCGTTCGAGGACGAACGAATCTTTAAGTGTGGGAAGATGTAGCGACCCGACCGGTCGTTTTAGAAAATCACGCCCCAATCCCTAATTTAACTGTTCCCCTAAGTTCATTTCTGCTATTGTGGTTTGCCGGGAGAGTCGGTTCTGAAATTTGGAGCATTTTGGGACACTTAGTCCCTAAATGAGAACTTTTAAGCTAGAAAATGGCCCGTAGCCGGAACAGTGTTAAGACGATCTCGGAACGGTAATCCGATGGTTCCATTAGATCCGTTAGGTGATTTCGGGGTTGGGAGCGCATTCGGAATGTATTTTGGAGGTCCGTAGCTCAATTAGGCTTGAAATGCCGAAGTTTGAAATTTTGGCGAATCCGATCGATAGGTGAGATTTTGATCCGGGGTCGGAATGGAATTCCGACAATTTCTGTAGCTTCGTTATGTGATTTTGGATATGTCCGCAAATTTTCAGGTCATTCGGACGTCGTTTGGTCGGGTTTTTGATCAAATATGCAATTCGGAAAGTTTTAAGAAACTTAGGCTTGAATCGATGTGATTTATGGGTTTTGATGTTGTTAGACGTGTTTTTATGATTGGAATAAGTTCGTATCGTGTTTTGGAGTATGTTGGTGGTTTTCGTTGGGGTCCCGGAGGCCTCGGGATGAATTCGGACCATCATCCGGCACTTTGGAACATGAAAAGTCTGCAGAAAAACTGCAGATCACTGGGCAAGATTTAAGCCATCGCGTTCGCGAGGGCCTTGTTCGCGTTCGCGTAGGCTGGGTGCTGCAGAGCATCGCGTTCGCGTCCAAGGCGCCGCGTTCGCGTAGTGGAAGAAGGGGAGGCACCGCGTTCGCGATCCCTGTGTCGCGTTCGCGAAGAGCAAGGCGGGTTGGATGGGAAATAAGGTCATCGCGAACGCGTGGACTAGCGCCGCGTTCGCGAAGGTTTAGCCGGCTGTGCATCGCGGACGCGAGTGGCGTCACGCGAACGCGAAGGGTAAATGGGTTAGAGCATCGCGAACGCGTGACGGGCCACGCGAACGCGATGAAGGAAAATGTCTGGCAGTGAGCTTAAGTTCAGAACATAACACCCGCGGCCCCCATACACAAAAACGCCATTTTTGAGCTCCAAGAGAGGTTTTTGAAGGGGAAAACGTTGGGATATCATCGGGAAATCATCGGGGGTAAGTTTCTTGACCTTAATTCGTTGGTTTATCATGAAATCCGTGATTATTTCACCGAAATTGGAAGATTAAAGGTGGGTTTGAGCCCTAGGCCTAAATGTTAGAAAATCTTCGATTTGAATGGGCAAACGGAGTCCGATTTCGATAAATTTTATATGCACGGACTCGTATTGAGATAAGGAAACCGAATATATAATTTTCGTGATTTTTCGATAAGCGTACCGGAAGTCGGGTTTTGGTAACTTGTGGGTTTTGGTGTATTTTGAGTTAATTTGATTGGGTAATGCCCAATTGACCTATTTTGATGTGATTCTATTGATTTTTATCAGATTCTACACTTGTGGAGGCCGACATTCGTGGCAAGAGGGTTATTGCTTAGCGGTATTGTACCGGAATTGAGGTAAGTGGCTTGTCTAACCTCGTGTGGGGGAATTTTCACCCCTAGGATATTATGTGATAGTTTTAATGCCTTGTACGCGAGGTGACGGGCGTGTACATGCGCTGGTTGTTGAACACGTATTTATTAAAAATGTTCGATGAGCGGTATTCTTGTCTTTGGCTGTTAATTTGATATTTTACCGGTAGTGGATAGAAAAACATGATTAGGTAGCCCTTAACTATTTAGTTGCCTAATTGCCTTATTTGAACTCCTTGATAATTATTGGCACTATTTTTCGGTGAAGTTATAGTTAAGTATAATTTATTCTCTCTGTGTATTCCTTTAATTGCTGTGCTTGTGGACTGCGGGTTCGATTCCCGGAGACCCAGGGCTGTGGGTTCGATTCCCAGAGACCCAGAGTGATATTGGTAGGGACTACGGGTTCGATTCCCGAGATCCTGAGATTTATTGAAATGTGGACTACGGGTTCGATTCCCGAGATCCTGAGATTTATTGAAATGTGGACTACGGGTTCGATTCCCGAGATCCTGAGATTTATTGATTATTGGTAAGGACTGCGGGTTCGATTCCCGGAGATCCTGAGTTATTGAGATATTATTGAGACATGGACCTGCGGGTTCGATTCCCGGAGACCCAGAGGTACTGAGAATGGGACTGTGGGTTCAATTCCTACAGGTCCTGGATTTGTTTTATTGAGTTGACTATTTGTTGTTAGTTTAATTGTAGACATTTGCAGTAATCGTCTTATTGTTGTTAGTTCGGGAGTTATTATCATTTAAACTGTTTATTTTGTTATCATCATATTATTATTGTTTCTCAGTAGGGCCCTGACCTTCCTCGTCACTACTCCATCGAGGTTAGGCTTGGCACTTACTGAGTACCGCCGTGGTGTACTCATGCTACTCTTCTGCACACTTTTGTTGTGCAGATCCAGGTACATCCGAGCAGGCTCGTACTAGGTGATTCCGCAGCTTTCTGGGAGACTTCGAGGTATGATCTGCTACGTCCGCGGATCCGGAGGCTTCCCTTCTATTCTAGTACTACTAGTTGACATTGTTCTTCATTTCGTTGTTAGATACTCTTTACTCATAGAGCCACAGTTGTATTTCTCTTTTAGTCTGTGTTACCGTGGGGTTCCGGATCTTGGTAGTGTTCTATTTATTGTATGACGGATGTATGTGCCAAGCGGCACGGATTACATACTTTTTTGTGTTATTTTTCCGCTGTTCCTTATTTAAGTATTTTATAACTTGTATATTCCGCAACGTGTTAGGCTTACCTAGTCGTGGGGACTGGGTGCCATCACGACATGTTCAGAATTGGTGAACTAGGGTCGTGACATAACCCACCCAGACCTTATCGCCAACACCCACCAAGCCCAGCAACTCCATATAATCCACCACCACCATCTTACCCGCCAAATCCCTACAATGCACCAAGCCCATACAACCCACCACCACCATCATACCCACCGACTGTACCACATTACCATCACCCTCAAACCCAAGCTTATCCACCACCGCCACCCCACGTGTGGAGAGCTCAAGCTCCACACAATGTGTACCATACCCAAAACACATACCCAACCCCTAAACCTTACCGAAACCAGAATAGACCCAGGCCGGATGCTGATTGGAGAAACAAAGCAAGAAAGACATTCACTCCTCTCGGAGAGTCATATACCAGTCTTTTCCACAAGTTGAAAGAATTGGGGATGTTGAGACCAATCGCACCAAAAAATCCGAACCCACCCTCGAAAAATCTTGATTCTTCTGTCAGATGTGAATATTGTTCAGGAACATTGGGCCACGATACTGAGAAGTGTTGGCAATTAAAGAATGCCATTCAAGATCTTATAGATGAGAGGAGAATTGAAGTGCAGGCTCCCGAGGCCCCAAACATTACCCAGAATCCATTGCCGAATCACCACGAAACGAATATGATAGAACTGGTGCAGGGTGATGGCAATCAAAAACCATCTCAAGCCGTCATGATGATAAAGTCGAGTGACAAGTTAGAGAAAGAAATTGTGAAAGAGGAAGTAATTGTTGAGAAACCAAAGCCAGTAGTGATGGGAGGTTTAAAGGTGGTAGTTCCAGGTGCAAAGACGATCGTGACTGTGAAAGGAGCAAGTGCAGAGCCAGTAATCATAAAACCAGTAGTGCAAATGCCGGTGGTGAATACAAAGACTGTGCCTTGGAACTATAATAAGGTAACAGTAGTTTACAAGGGAAAAGAGATTTCTGGTGAAATTAACGAAACGCATGGACTTACCCGATCCGGAAGGTGTTTTGCTCCAGAGGAACTGAGAAAGATGAAAACGGTAAAAGAAAGCCAACTGAAGAAGCCAGTGTCGGAGGAGGAAGCAGAGGAATTTCTTAAGAAAATGAAGTCGCAAGAGTACTCAGTGGTCGAGCAATTAAGAAAGACCCCGGCCCAGATTTCTTTGTTATCTTTGTTGATACATTCAGAGGAGCACCGGAAGGCTCTTATGAAGATTCTAAATGAGGCTCATGTTCCGGAGAAGATTTCAGTGTGTCATTTGGAGAAGATTACCAGCAAAATTTTCGAGTCTAATAGAATCACCTTCTCTGATAGGGAGCTGCCGGTGGAAGGAACCGAACACAATAAAGCATTGTACCTCACGGTAAAGAGTGAAGAGTCAGTCGTGACCAGGGTATTGATTGACAATGGATCGAGCGCGAACATCTGCCCGCTGTCAACTCTAGGGAAGCTGAACATTAGCCCGGATAGAATCCGGAGAAACAGTATTAATGTGAGAGGGTTTGACGGCGGAGGTAAGAACACGCTGGGGGATATTATCTTGGAAGTGACCATCGGTCCCGTTGATTTTACGATGGAGTTCCAGGTGCTCGATATTGCCGTATCATATAACTTGCTGTTAGGTCGACCCTGGATTCATGCGGCCAAAGCGGTACCATCTTCTCTACACCAGATGGTCAAGTTTGAATGGGAGCAGCAAGAGATTGTTGTACACGGAGAGGAAAACGCTTGTAATGTGGTAGCACCTTTTGACGGTACTGATGGGGATCGGGGTCCTTGGGTCTACCAAGTGACGGATGCTGTTGAGGTGAATAGAGTTGCTGAAGGAGAAAAGTTATCAACCCCGATGTTGGCACCAACTGCTGTAATGGTGGCCAGAGAAATGCTGAGAAACGGATTTGCACCGGGGAGGGGATTAGGCAAAACACTGCAGGGAGTCACTCAACCAGTTCAGCTTCCGGAGAATAAAGGTACATTCGGCTTAGGGTTCAAACCCACCTTTGCCGATATCCAAAGAGCCTCTAAAGCCAAGAGAAACTGGACCTTGCCCAAACCCATACCCAAATTATCCGACATCTTTATCGGGCCTGGTACAAAATATCAACCATCTGCTGCAGCAAAGTGCATTGAGACCCAACTTGATGAAGAAATGCTTGGTTTTAGGAAAATGTTCTGGGAAGTGAATACGATTGAAGCAGGGGAAGGCACGAGCAACATGGACGTGCAATTTGTGGGGCCCAGAGTCACATTGAACAATTGGGAAGCTACTCCTTTCCTTATCCGGAAGGAGTCTTGGTAGTTAGCTCAAAATTTCATCATTGTTTCCCCGAAAGTTGTTATTTTATAATTTCCCCATTCCCCTCATAAAAAAAAAATCACCATGTATCCCGAACATTGTTCGTTTCTTTTATTAATGAAATGCGGTTTTTCCTTTTTCTTCACTTTTGCCTTATTTTTCTTTATTTTTCCTTTTGTACAGCTTTGCATGTGTTGATTCCAATGCCATGTCATGCGTGAAGGATTCTAGACCCAGTTCCGACAATCACGCTACTATACAAGAAATCGAGGAAGATAGTGAAATAGAATGTGAGGATGAGGAAGCCCTGGAGGAAATAAGTAAGGACATGAAACAATACGAGGAAAAACCCAAGCCGAATCTGAGTGATACGGAATCTGTAAACTTGGGGAGCGAAGATGATGTCCGAGAAACAAAGATTAGTGTGCATTTGGAGGCACCCCTCAGGGATGAATTGATAAGATTGTTACATGAATTTAAGGACATCTTTGCCTGGTCCTATGATGACATGCCCGGGCTTAGCACAGATTTAGTGGTACACAAGTTGCCTATCTACTCGGAATGCCGACCGGTAAAACAAAAGCTGAGGAAATTCAAAACGGACATTAGCGTGAAGATAAAAGAAGAGGTGAATAAGCAGTTGTTCGAGGCAAAGGTCATAAGAGTTACCAAATACCCCACCTGGTTGGCAAATGTTGTGCCGGTCCCGAAGAAGGACGGCAAAACCAGAGTGTGTGTAGACTATAGAGACCTCAACAAAGCCAGTCCAAAGGATAACTTACCATTGCCAAACATTCACATATTGATCGACAATTGCGCCAAACATGAAATCGGTTCGTTTGTGGATTGTTATGCAGGTTATCACCAGATCCTGATGGACAAAGAAGATGCTGAGAAAACTGCCTTCATTACACCTTGGGGAACATACTGTTATAGGGTAATGCCGTTTGGATTGAAGAATGCTGGGGCAACTTACATGAGGGCAATGACCACAATGTTTCATGATATGATACATCGAGAAATTGAAGTATATGTGGATGATGTCATCATAAAGTCCAGAAAACAACCTGATCATGTGAAAGATTTGAGGAAGTTTTTCCAAAGACTCCGGAGGTACAATCTAAAGCTCAATCCGGCGAAGTGTGCTTTTGGAGTACCTTCAGGGAAACTACTGGGGTTTATTGTGAGTCGGCGAGGTATTGAACTGGATCCATCAAAGATCATGGCTATTCAGAGCTTACCTCCGCCGAAGAACAAGAAGGAGGTCATGAGCTTATTAGGAAGGTTGAATTACATTAGTCGGTTCATTGCTCAATTGACATCAACATGCGAGCCGATCTTCAAGTTGTTAAAGAAAGATGCAGCAGTGAAGTGGACCGACGAGTGTCAGGAAGCCTTTGACAAGATCAAAGAATATTTGGCTAATCCTCCGGTGTTAGTTCCTCCGGAACCAGGGCGACCTTTGATTTTTTATTTGACGGTGCTAGATAACTCTTTCGGTTGTGTACTGGGTCAACATGACGAGACTGGCAAGAAAGAACAGGCCATATATTACCTCAGCAAGAAGTTTACATCCTACGAGGTGAAGTATACCCAACTGGAGAGAACTTGTTGTGCATTGATTTGGGTGGCTCAGAAGCTAAAGCATTATTTGTCAGCATACACTACGTACTTGATATCACGATTGGATCCTCTCAAGTATATATTTCAGAAGCCTATGCCTACGGGAAGATTGGCCAAATGGCAGATTCTGCTCACAGAATTCGACATTATCTATGTAACTCGTACGGCAATGAAGGCACAAGCTATTGCAGACCATTTGGCCGAGAATTCGGTGGATGATGAATATGAACCACTGAAAACATACTTCCCGGATGAAGAGGCAATGCTTGTCGAGGAGACGGAGCAAGAGGAGAGGCCAGGATGGAAAATGTACTTTGACGGAGCCGTCAACAGCAGGGGCGTTGGTATCGGAGCGGTACTCATTTCAAGTACGGGTCAACACTATCCCGTCACAGCTCAGCTTCGATTTTTCTGTACCAACAATATGGCCGAATACGAGGCGTGCATCTTGGGATTAAGGATGGCAATTGACATGGGTATTCAAGAGATTTTGGTCATGGGTGACTCGGATCTCTTGGTACACCAAATTCAAGGGGAATGGGAGACACGAGATTTGAAATTGATACCATATCGGTATTGTTTGCACGAGTTGTCTCGAAGATTCCAAGCTATAGAGTTCAAGCACATCCCGAGAATGCACAATGAGATTGCAGATGCTTTGGCCACATTGTCCTCTATGTTGCATCATCCGGACAAGACATATATAGATCCGCTCCAGATCCAAGTCCGAGATCAGAATGCTTATTGCTTCGTTGTGGAAGAAGAGTCGGATGGAGAGCCGTGGTATCATGATATTAGAGAATATTTGAAAGTTGGCAAATACCCAGAGCAAGCCACAGGAGACCAAAAGAGAGCCATCAGGCGTCTAGCCAATGGATTTTTCTTCAGTGGAGGAGTGGTATACAAAAGAACACCGGATCTGGGTTTATTGAGATGTGTGGACGCACAACAAGCAGATGAAATTATGATTGAAGTACATGCTGGAGTATGCGGACCCCACATGAGCGGATATGTCTTAGCAAAGAAGATTTTGAGAGCGGGGTACTACTGGCTCACTATGGAGCGTGATTGTATTCGGTATGTAAAGAAATGCCATCAATGCCAGGTACATGGGGATCTGATCCATTCTCCGCCTTACGAGTTGCACACAATGTCAGCACCTTGGCCCTTTGTTGCTTGGGGCATGGATGTCATCGGCCCAATAGATCCAGCCGCTTCTAATGGGCACAGGTTCATCCTGGTTGCAATTGATTATTTCACCAAGTGGGTCGAAGCTAAGACATTCAAGGCGGTGACGAAGAAAGCGGTGGTGGATTTTGTGCACGAGAATATCATATGCCGATTTGGAATCCCCAAGGTGATCATCACAGACAATGGAGCCAATTTAAACAGTCATCTCATGGCGGAAGTTTGTGAAAGGTTTAAGATCACGCACCGTAATTCCACACCTTACAGGCCAAAGGAAAATGGTGCAGTAGAAGCGGCAAATAAGAACATCAAGAAGATTCTCCGGAAAATGGTGGAGGGATCCAGGCAGTGGCATGAAAAGTTACCCTTTGCTCTCATGGGTTACCGCACGACGGTACGTACTTCTATCTGAACCACACCTTATACCCTGGTGTATGGAACAGAGGCCGTTATACCCGCATAAATAGAAATACCGTCATTGCGAATTATAGCCGAATCCGAGATAGATGACGATGAACGGGTAAAGGCCCGGGTTAGAACAGCTGAATTTGATTGACGAGAAGAGATTGGCCGCAATCCGCCATGGACAGCTTGTATCGACGGAGAATGGCCGTAGCATATAATAAGTTAAGGTACGACCTCGAAAGTTTGAAGTTGGACAACCGGTATCGAGGCGTATCTTACCACATTGCGCCAGGCAAAAGGCAAGTTTGCACCAAATTGGCAGTGGACCGTTCGTGGTATCACGGTGTTGTCTAACGGAGCATTATACTTAACCGATGTTGAAGGGAAAGTGCGTAGAGACCGCTATCAATTCATATGCGATCAAAAGATACTATGTATGATTCCTTTTCAATTGTATGTTTTGTATTTTGTTGTGATTTTGGAATTGAAATGACGAAGGCATTTTATTCTCTATCCAAACACTTTATCTATTGTTAACCCCTTTGAGCCTTAATGAATGAATTCTTTCATATCCCTCTCTCGGAATCGCTCTAGTGCAATAAGATCGAAATTGCCAGAATGAAAAATGAAATGATGGAAAAATGAAAAAAAAATGAAATGAAAAAATGAAAATGAAAAAATGAAAAAAGAGAAAAAGACAAAATCGGGAAAAGTCAAAAAGAAATCCATCTAACTTTTGAAGTTGGATGAACTACGTCTGACTTGATCCCGAAAGGGTACGTAGGCAGCCTCTCTGAGGTTCAGTCACAATAAAGAAAAAATCCAAAAATTCCCCACATATTGAAACTGGGGCAGAATGTTATGTTTTAATAATTCCGAGAGTTGTAAATATGTTTAACCCTCGTTGAAATTTTGAGCCTTTATATCTTTCTTTCTTAACCCGTCCAAAAACCACGTTACAGTCCAAAGAAAGACCGTCTGATCAATTTTGAAGTGATAACAAATACAACGAAGGAGGAGCGAAGTATCGGACAATACCCGTGGAACAGAAAACAAAATACAAAAAGGAAAAAAAAAAATAATAATAATAATAAATGAGAGAGTCTCATCAGTGAAAACCTTAGCCGGCACTGTGAGACGATTGTGAGGTTGAGAGAAATAAAATGAGAGAGTCTCATCAGTGAAAACCTTAATCGGCACTGTGAGATGATTGTGAGGTCGAGAGAATAAACGAGAGAGTCTTATTGGTGAAAACCTTTCGAGGCACCGTAAGGCGATCGTGAGGACTATCAAAAAAGAAAAGGCAACAAAAAAGGGTATTGGTTTGGATCAAAGGCAATTCAGAGTCAGAATAATGATTGGAACGAACTGGGTCAGAGTTTAAATACATGGCATGGTCAACGGAATCAGCCAGCAAATACCCAGATAAGTTTCGTCATCTCTCCAAAATACCCTTACTTTTCTTTCATTTTTCTGCATTTCATTGTTTACCCTTTTGAGAGCTAACTACCAGCTCCTGATAACGGAAGTTGAAATAACACTGGATCAGAAAGAATGGAAGATTGGGGAAAGAAATAAAGAAGCTTGGCAAACATGGCCAAAGAAAAAGAAAACAAAACAAAAATGGAAAAAATGAGAAAATACAAAAAGAGTCTGCAAGGGACAAGAAGTCGAAAGCCATGCAACATGAAAAAGCAAAAACAAAGGAAGCAATAAGAAGTGGGGACGGCAGATGCTAGTTGCCAGCAGTTTATATCTAATAAATTTTGTTTCATGCAGGAACAAATTGTCACTAATCACTTTAAAGTGAATGTGACCAATGTGGAAAATTTAAAATACCAAAAAGAGAAAGTCCGTCGAATAAGTGGAGAAATTCACAGGCAAAAGACCAGTTGGTAAAAAGAAAATACCAAAAAGAGGAAGGTAACATCTTTTAAAATCCACTCCCCAGTCCTCAGGCTGTGCCAATAAGTGGAGAAATTCACAGGCAAGGGATAATTGGTAAAAGAAAATACCAAAAAGAGGAAGGTAGCATCCTTGAAAATCCACTCCCCAGTCCTCAGGCTGCGGGAATATTTTCTGTATCGCATTGCACGTTTAATTTCTGTTAGCCGCCCACCTTCAAATACGGGAATACTTTTCTGCATCGCATTGCACGTTTAATTTCGTTAGGCGCCCACCTTCAAATACGGGAATACTTTTCTGTATCGCATTGCACGTTTAAATTCTGTTAGGCGCCCACCTTCAAATACGGGAATATTTTCTGCATCGCATTGCACGTTTAAATTCTGTTAGGCGCCCACCTTCAAATACGAGAATATTTTCTGCATTCGCATTGCACGTTTAATTTCTGTTAGGCGCCCACCTTCAAATACGGGAATACTTTCTGCATTCGCATTGCACGTTTAATTTCTGTTAGGCGCCCACCTTCAAATACGGGAATATTTTCTGCATTCGCATTGCACGTTTAAATTCTGTTAGGCGCCCACCTTCAAATTCGGGAATATTTTCTGCATCGCATTGCACGTTTAAATTCTGTTAGGCGCCCACCTTCAAATACGGGAATATTTTCTGCATTCGCATTGCACGTTTAATTTTCTGTTAGGCGCCCACCTTCAAATACGGGAATATTTTCTGCATTCGCATTGCACGTTTAAATTCTGTTAGGCGCCCACCTTCAAATACGGGAATACTTTTCTGCATCGCATTGCACGTTTCAATTCTGTTAGGCGCCCACCTTCAAATACGGGAATACTTTTCTGCATCGCATTGCACGTTTCAATTCTGTTAGGCGCCCACCTTCAAATACGGGAATACTTTTCTGCATCGCATTGCACGTTTCAATTCTGTTAGGCGCCCACCTTCAAATACGGGAATACTTTTCTGCATCGCATTGCACGTTTCAATTCTGTTAGGCGCCCACCTTCAAATACGGGAATATTTTCTGCATTCGCATTGCACGTTTAATTTCCGTTAGGCGCCCACCTTCTAATACGGGAATATTTTCTGCATCGCATTGCACGTTTAAATTCTGTTAGGCGCCCACCTTCAAATACGGGAATATTTTCTGCATTGCACGTTTAAATTCTGTTAGGCGCCCACCTTCAAATACGGGAATATTTTCTGCATTCGCATTGCATGTTTAATTTCTGTTAGGCGCCCACCTTCAAACACGGGAATATTTTTGCACATCATGGTTTATACAGTTAAAAAGCCCACACTGGGGCAGAAAAAGAAAAAAAGAGGTAGTTTTTTTTGTTTTGTTTTGTTTTTAAGCAGGTTCATTTCGAGATCAAGAAAATCAACAAAAAAAAGAGAGACAACAAGAAAAAACAAGAAAATCAACAAAAAAGAGAGTCAGCATCAAAGAAAATCAACAAAAAAGAGGAAGATTCTGCATCACCGGAAAGGGAAGGAGAGCAAAAGCTGGATTAGGAACAATTGTAATTGTAGGATCTTAGCTTAGAATAGCTTCTTCATTTTACATTTCCCCCCCGGTGTAATAAGGAGTAAGTCAGCAGGTCTCAACAGTGTCAATGCAACAGTGAGTCTGGTAGTTTTTAAAAACTGCCAGACCTTCCCGAACTACACTGACCTGATTCCTGTTTAGCCCAGGATATGTAGGCAACCTCTAAAGCAGGGTGCGGTCAAAAGGTTTTCAAAAATGCTTTCACGGAATATGCCGATGTGCAAAAATCTCTCATTACTGCTCACTTATCTTTGCACTGAAACTCTTCGTGTTCCCGAGCAAAGAGGGGCAGCTGTGAGCACATGATTTTTGCACTAGGCAAATAATTCCAAAATTAAAATAAATATGTTTTTGAGTGCAATTCCTTGCTTTGCTTGAAATTAGTTATATTTTTGTGTGTTTGAATAAGTAAGAAATTAGAAAAAATCAAAAAATAGTAGTAATTAATTTGTTAGTTTAGTTAATTAGAAAATTAGTGAAATAGCTTAAGTAGTAGAAATAAAGGAAAAATAGCAGAAAATTACCAAAAAATACTAGGAAATTAGAGTAGGTAGTAAATTAGGATTTATAATTTTTCATAAAAGAAAAGAAAAAAAAAGTATAAAAAGAAAATACATAAAAATTGATTAACATCAGAAAAATACAAAAAAATACATAAGTTTAATAAAACTGGGCCAGTTGAAATTCGTGTGTCTGGCCCAGTGAATTAGCCCAGTAATTTGGCCCGCCGGGTCTTTTAGTTGTGTTGATCATGACCGTCCGTCTTGATAGATCCAACGGCCTTAAATAATTGGCCGAGTTATTTAATTAATTAATGCTGAGATTTAATCTCAGCCGTGCATTCAATTTAATCTAACGGCCAAAGACCTTAGCCTCTTTAACAATCGAACGACGGCGTTTAAGTAACGCTCACTCAGAGCCGTCGATCTTCATCCAAACGAACGGTTATGATCACCTTATCTTCCCCGGCTATATAATGCTTATGTCCGAAGACGGCCATCTAAAGTCAGCCGCCTCTTCGTCTCCCTCACCTCCTCGTCTTCTTCGTCCAGAAGCCCTAGCCGGCCAATGGCGGCCACCACCTTCCACGGTGGTCGCCGGCTCCTCTTACCACTCCCTTCATCTTCATCTTCTTCTTCTCCGTCTTCTTTACCCAAGAACCCAGAAAAAACACCTGTTCTTCGTAAATCCCGGTCACCGGAGTTACACCGGTGACCACCAAAGTATGCAGATCCACCTGAAACTAATGCCAAACTCTTCCTCTCCACTAGATCTACCCAACCATACCACTGGCTATCCTCGAATCTAACCGGAACGCTTCGAATATCCAAAATAAGGTCACCGGAAACCTAACTCCGGTGACCCCAAAATCAAAACTACCCCAAGATACACCCTTTTTACACTCCTGAACACCCTCTTGCAACTCAAATCTCAAAAAGGCTTCGTCTTTAAGCCTTGAAAGAAGAAACAGAAAAGATTAAAAAAAAAAAGATCCGGAAAAGAATAAGAAAAAGAAAACAAGAAGGAATAAAAAGGAGCCTGAGAGTATGAGAGAATAAAAAGGAAAAGAAAAGATAATAGGAAGCTCGGGGGACCGGCCCCGCAAGCTAAGTCCCTCACCCTTTAGTTTTCTTTAGTTTAATAGGATATGTTTGTGATTTCTTACATGTTTTGATCTTGACTTCTATGATTTTTGTTCGCATGATAAGTATCAATTAGTCTTGTTGATATTCTGTTCTTTTTCTTTATTTCATTTTTTTTTATGCCCTGTATATCTTTGCCTTGCATGTTCTGATTGATTTGCATTTCATATGCTAGTTGTAAGGCTGTTCTTGGTTCTCTTTTGGTGATTCTATTCTTATCTCGAGTTTGAGCTTCACATACTAGTATAGGATCCTGTATATCCTCATCTGTTAACCTGTTTCCTTTTTAAATTCTTGACTAGTTCCTTTGAACATGTTAGTCATAGGGTTATGTTGATTTTATGATTTTTTATCTCTTGTTATCTCAATCCTGTGCTTCTCATGCTAGTCTAGGACCCTTCTGCTTATCTTCTCATGCTGTGAGTCTTTGTCTATTTCTCTGTGGCCACCCTGATTCCTTAACTTGTTCATCTCCTGTGTGTCCCTGTGTCCTTTTGGGCCTGTTAGTGATATCTGTTATATGCCTTGTTTTGATCACATGGCTTTTCACTCTAAGATTGAGAAGTTCAGCTTTTCTGTGTCATTTTAACTACTCTTGTTGCCTTTGACTGTAATGATTCATAGAACTGGGTTTCTTTCTGGCTTTCATGGTCTAGTTTTTCTACTGTTTCTACACATCCTTCTTCTCTTAATCTCCATGTTCTTCTTTCATTCATTTTTATCTTATCTGTCATGTACTTTTCCATGATTTGGTTCTGTTGATTATGTTCCCATCATTCCATAGTTTATTTCATATCTTTGTGCAAGTTGCTCTGATAATTAGTCTTGAGGCTTCTTAGTTGGCTCATCTTTAGCCTGTTATGTTGAGGTCCTGTTATGATGCTTTGCCTTAAGTTTAAATCTTTCTTTGACTTATTAGTTCCTGATTCATATTGAGAGCATGACTAGGATTCTTCACATGTCTGGCTTTAGTTTCATACTTTTCCTGTTTCATTGGGTTATCATGATTCTAGGTTTAGAGTTTGAAATTGGATCCTAATTGTCATCTCTATAAAAGCCTGTGCTTATATGTGTAATTGTGCCATGAATTCTAAAGGTTCTGAAATTGATCAAACTTTCATATGATTGGAATTAGTAATAACTAGGTATGAATTGACACAAATTCACACTGCATCACATACAATCTGATAGGATGAGTTAGTTGACTAAAATTCAACCATATCTACTGTTCCCTCTGAATTTGAGTTGGTTAATGCATGCTTCTTAGATCATATGTGTTTCCGTGTGCAATTCATGTTAAGAATGCTTAAGTTTTGCTAGATTTGGCTTCTTATGAATGTTTGATTGATCATCTAGACCTTAGGTGGATTGGTTATAGCTGTTAGCATTAGGTTCCATGAAAGTGGTTAGTTTTTAAATAGGTATAAACTGAAAATGAACAAAAAATAGGTTGTTAGTTAAATAATTGGCCTAAGAATGGTCAACCTTGTAAAAGGTTGACCAATTCTATAAGCCCTAACACACAGTTCACTGTTAAACAGTGGCTGGTTGTGCAAAGGGGCTATGTCTGCAAATGCAGACTAGCCCAGGCTCTATATTGAGCCCTGAACAGCAAAGTGGCCAAACCTGTAAAGGTTTTGGGCCCAGTTGTTCAGTATAAGGCTTTGATAGCCCAAGCTAAGTCTCAACTTGAGACTGGCTAAGTTTTAAATAGGTTTAATAATAACAAAGCAGGCTATGCCTGCAATTAGCTTTAATTAAGAATAAATTGGTCTTAATTGACTGGAATTAGTTTAAAAGTGGCTAAAATTGAAATAGTTCTTAAAAATAAATCTGGCCAGCCCTTAAATACTAATACCAGGGCTGGCTATTAGTTAAATAGGTTTAAAACAAGCTAAAACCTGCCCTAGGCAAGCTGGTAAATCAGCAGTGCTCTTAGGGGCACAATTGGGAATTGAAAAGGTAAAATAGTAACTAGTAAGAACTTAGGAGGGTAATAGGGACATTCATACTCCTGATTTCTGCAATTTTGCAGAGATTTAGGGGTATAATGGTCTCCTAAAAATGGGAAATCAGTAAAAATCTCAAACCCCTAAGGTCATACTAGTAAAAGGCCATAAAAGAGAATCTTTAGAACCTTCCAGCACATGCTGGAAGGGTTTTTAGTAACTGAAATATGGACCAAAGTGTAGAATGGATAATTTTAGGAGGGGGGAAGTGGGATTAATCCCATACTTCTTCCCCAAGTATTCAGCCCTAAAGGTTAGCTATAAATATCTCTAAAAAGGGGCTGAAAAGGGGGTTCCAATCTGAGTGAGATAAGAAATACATTTGGGTTCTGGAATTTTGAGTAATCTGAAAATACAACAAGGCTGTTTTTATACATAATTTCGAGAGACAGAATTAGCAATACAGACAATAGGTTTTTCTGGGCTTTGTTCGATTATCTACTTGGGTTTTTTCTCTGATATTCCTGTTGCTGTTTTGCTGTGTTGCTGTTGCTGTGCTTTCCTTCATTTCACTGTTGCATTGCTGCTGATCTTTGCTGTACCCGCTACTTGCTCTTATCCCTAGACTCATCGGATTTTCTTCTTAATTCAGGTACATTATCCTTTCACTCGAAGATGTAATGCTGAATTATTGAAATAAAAATGAAGCTCTGGATTTGAATCTATGCTGCTGTGGAGTTGTATTTCAATTGTATTAGTTTAAGTTTGTAGATAGTCCATTGTAGTAGTATGTAGTAGCTGAAGAACAAAGACAAACAGAAACTATGTAATAGCTAGTAGTAGTGGTAGTATAGTAGTAATAGTAATTAGTACCTCACTTAGCTAATTAGGTAAAAATCTTTAAAATGAAGTTAAATAACTATCACATAGGTCTCTAATAACAAAACTCACATAGGAGCTGATTAGTATGCTGGCAAAATTAGCTTATCTTGTCTATATCCCAAATTCAAATAAGATAGAATCAGAGATTACCATTGAAGTAACGTTAATGTAAAGTGGGTTTTAGGAGCTTCAAATAAATCTGGCATATCAGTATTAATAACTGAACAATGGCAATTAGGAACTCAGTATTAAAATGGAAGTGATCTAGTGTCAAAATCTAAAACAAATCTCTTAGTCATTTAGTGTAGTAATCAGGTAATCCTGGTAAGTAATCAGACTATAAATTGTATAGCTAAACCATTCATTTCCTAGTTTATGACTTCATCGATAATATTGGTTAATTCTCAAAAACAAGGGCTAAAGTAATCAGTTAGTTTAATTCCCTCATTGATTAGTCTGTTAAATCCATGCTCCCTGTATATATAGATTTTTGAACTTAAAGTTGGAACGTTGTGTATTGAATCTTTTCCTTCTGATCAATAAAATGTTCAGATTTTACCTCTTAAATTATGTGTATTTATCATCCTGTTTCTGATTTGCTAATCCATTTGATTTGGGTCCAAAATATCTTGTGGGCTTGAACCATGGTATCATTCGACTGGGTTGAAATCTGGAGACTGCTTGGACACGTCCAGTACAAAGCTGAAGAACCAAGCCCAATTAATTAATCAAACTCGACGGGTCTGGGATTCTTATTGTTGAGATACGATTAAAGAAAAAACAAATATAGAAAATATAGTTAAATATTAGTATCCTTTAATAAAAATTGGGACGAGCCTCGCCCGAATAACACCGGGGCCCCCATTTAGTAATGATATAAAACGCAAATAGACTCGGGAAAGCTAATAGCCAATTCCATAGCTTCTACCAAAAGATTTAAAAGCCGATAGATGTTACTTTAGGGCACGATTTTAATATACCTTCCTATGAATGAGTGTGCACTTGGTGCGACTCAAATCCAAATCTCGGTAAAGCCGAAATACACCAAAGGTCATAGGCGTACTGGTTGCGGTATGACTCGAGGCGTGTTTTCGCGATACCGCAAAATCCTAAAAATGATATTTAACGTAAAAGCACATTATGTTGTTAAAATCTATAACTGAGTCAAACAAAAGTCAAGAACGACAATGGAGCGACCGTGCTAAAACCACGGAATCCGGGAGTGCCTAACACCTTCTCCCGGGTTAACAGAGTTCCTTATCCGGACCTCTGCTTCGCATACATTTTAAGAGTCAAAATTCCTCGGATTCGGGATTAACCGGTGACTTGGGACACCATTGTCATTCCCAAGTGGCGACTCTGATTAATCTCTAATAAAATCCCGAACCGATTGTCCTTAAATTGGAAAAACTCCTTCCCTTACGTTATTTTATCCGTCTCGGGTAATTGAGCGTCGGGGTATACCCTACAAGTGTATTTATACACCTTACGCATGTTGGGGTAGTAAAAAAGGAGGTGTGACAGGGCCTCTGATGCTCCTACTTAACCTGCTGACAGTTGAGGCATCGTGCTACATGTCTGACAATGTCCATTTTCATCTTTCTCCACCAATAGTGCTGTTTCAAATCTTGATACATCTTAGCGGCTCCTGGATGGATAGAATACCGCGAGCTATGGGCCTCCTCCAGAATCAACTCACGAAGGCCATCAACATTGGGCACACATATCCGGCCCTGCATCCTCAATACGCCGTCACTGTCAATGGTGACATCTCTAGCGTCCTCATGCTGAACTCTGTCCCTAAGGACAGCCAAATGTGGGTCATCATACTGGCGCTCACGAATACGATCATATAGAGATGACCGAGATACAACACAAGCCAATACCCGGCTGGGCTCCGAAATATCTAACCTCACTAGCCGATTGGCTAGCACCTGAACATCATGAGCAAATGGCCTCTCCTCCGGCTGGAATATATGCCAAGCTCCCCATACTGACCGCCTTCCGGATCAAAGCATCGGCCACCACATTGGCCTTCCCCGGATGATATAATATAGTAACGTCACAATCCTTAAGCAACTCAAGCCATCTCCGCTTTCTCAAATTAAGGTCTTTCTGTTTGAACAAGTGTTGGAGACTACGATGGTCGGTATACACCTCACAAGACACACCGTACAAATAGTGCCTCCAAATCTTCAATGCATGAACAATGGCGGCTAGCTCCAAATCATGAACATGATAGTTCTTCTCATGTGGCTTCAATTGCCGAGAAGCATAAGCAATCACCTTACCTTCCTGCATCAACACACAACCTATCCCCACTCTCGAGGCATCACAATAAACGGTATATGAACCTGAAGCTGATGGCAATACTAACACTGGAGCTGTGGTCAAAGCTGTCTTGAGCTTCCGAAAGCTCTCCTCGCACTCATCCGACCACACGAATGGTGCACCCTTCTGGGTCAATTTAGTCAATGAAGAAGCAATGGATGAAAATCCTTGAACAAACCGGCGATAATATCCCGCCAAACCAAGAAAACTCCTGATCTCTGTAGCTGAGGTCGGTCTAGGCCAACTCTGCACCGCCTCTATCTTTTTCTGATCAACCTGAATACCATCACGAGACACCACATGTCCTAGAAATGATACGGACTCGAGCCAAAACTCGCACTTGGAGAATTTAGCATATAGCTTCTCCTCTCTCAATCTCTACAACACAATACTCAAATGCTGAGCATGCTCCTCCTGACTACGGGAGTAGACTAGAATGTCATCAATGAACACAATCACAAATGAATCCAAATAAGGCCTGAACACACTGTTCATCAGATGCATAAATGCTGCTGGGGCGTTGGTCAGCCCAAAAGACATCACAAGAAACTCATAATGACCATATCGGGTCCTGAATGCAGTCTTCATAATATCCGAGTCCCTGATCTTCAGCTGATGATAGCCTGAACGAAGATCAATCTTAGAAAACACCCTCGCACCCTGTAACTGATCAAACAAATCATCTACGCGCGGTAGAGGGTACTTGTTCTTCACCGTTACTTTGTTCAATTGCCTATAATCAATACACATTCGCATGGAACCATCTTTCTTTTTAACAAATAATACCGGCGCACCCTACGGGGACACACTAGGGCGGATGAAACCCTTATCCAGAAGCTCCTGAAGCTGCTCTTTCAGTTCTTTCAACTCAGCTGGTGCCATCCGATAAGGAGGAACGGATATGGGCTGAGTGCCCGGCACCAAGTCAATGCCAAAATCAATATCCCTGTCCGGCGGCATGCCCGGCAGGTCTGAGGGGAATACATCCGGGAAGTCCCTCACAACAGGTACAGAATCAATGCTAGGAGACTCGGCTCCCACATGTCTCACAAAAGCTAAGTACGATAGACACCCTTTTTCAACCATCTTCTGAGCTTTTAGGAATGAAATAACACGACTAGGGACGAAATCGGTCGAACCCCGCCACTCAATCTAAGAAATACCAGGAATGGCCAACGTAACTGTCTTAGCATGGCAGTCCAATATAGCATGGTACGGAGACAACCAGTCCATACCCAATATAACATCAAAGTCCACCATACCTAACAATAACAAATCTGCCTGGGTCTCCAGACCCCCAATAGATATAACACAGGATCTATAGACATGATCCACAACGATCGTATCACCCACGGGGGTGGATACATGAACAGGTAAGTCAAGACTACCACGAGTCGCACCCAAATGATGTGCAAAATAAGAGGACACGTAAGAATATGTGGACCCTGGATCAAATAGAACAGAGGCATCTCTGTGACAGACAGAAATGATACCTGTAATCACCGCATCGGAGGCAATTGCATCACGCCTGTCAGGGAGTGCATAGAATCATGCGTGGCTTCCACCAGATCTCTCCTCGCCCCTGGGGCGACCACGAGAAGACTGACCTCCACCTCTACTAGCCTGAGATGGTGCTGAAGAGGAGGGCTGATCCCTCTGCTGAGTCTTGTCCCTACGGAGTCGAGGGCACTGTCTCCTCATGTGGCCAAACTCACCACACTCATAACATGCACCTGGTGCTGGAGAAGGGGACTGAAGGGAACCCCTCGCTGCAGAAGAACCCTGGGCTGATGAAGTAGGTGCTGCACCCTGGGCCGGAAGGGCACTGAGCGATGACTGACCCTGCTGAAACCCCTGTCGACCACGACCATAAGAACCTCCGCTCTGCTCTGGGCGGCTTGAATAAGAAGGTCTCGATGAGCGACCTCTGCTCTGTTGGGAATGCCCTCTAGATGGAGCACCACTGAAACTGCCATAACCACGAGGCCTCTTAGCCTCCCGCTCCTCTCTCTCTCGGCAACGATCCGCCTCAATGGAGCGTGCCATATCAACAACCTGCTCAAATGATGATGACAAAACTCTCTCTCCGGTCATAAGAATGCGGATAGAGTAGTTGAGGCCATCAATGAACCTCTTGATCCTCTCCCTATCATTAGGGATCATCCATGTGGCATGCCTAGCCAACTGAGTGAATCTAAGCTCATACTGAGTCACAGACATGTCGCCCTGAATCAACCACTCGAACCGGCGACGTAGCTCCTCGCGACGAGACCGAGGTACATATTTCTCTAGAAAGAGAGTAGAGAACTGCTGCCATGTGAGAGGTGCTGCTCCTGCAGGCCTACGCCTCTCAAACTCTTCCCACCAATCAAATGCGGGACCAGTGAACCGAAAGGTAGTAAATGAAACTCCGCTGGACTCAAGAATACCAGCTGTACGCAGCATCTTTTGACACTTATCCAAGAAACCCTGGGCATCCTCGCCCTCAACGCCACTGAAATGGGGTGGCTGAAGTCTACCAAATCTCTCAAGACGACGCTGCTCGTCATCGGGCATAACCTGAACCATATGCTCTGGAGCTGGAGCCGGTGCAGCTGGAGGAATAACCGGTGCAACCACCTGAGCGGGGACCGCCTCTGGTGTCTGAAGTCCTTGAACAACCGGGTCAGGTGTGCGAGCTGCAGGGGTCTGCTGACCTCCCCCTGACTGAGATGTCGCTACAGTAGCGGTAGCTGAAACTACCTGAGCCAAACCAGAACACACTGATAATATCTGAGCAAGAGTCTCCTGAAGACCAGGAATAGCAATAGATATAGTCTGGCCCTGAACTGGGGCTGCTGGAGCATCAACCACTGGGGGCGGCTCCTGAACCGGTACAACGGGCGGGTCAGCCTGGCACCGCCTCGGCCGCCCTACCTCTACCTCTAGCACGACCGCGCCCACGTCCTCTAACGGTGGCAATGGAGGTCGTCCACCTCGTCCCGATGCTCGCGTTCTCGCCATCTGCGAGAGAATAGAATATAGAAGTTCGGTTCTCAGAACAACAAGATCGCACGACATAGTTCAAGAAAAGTGAAGTTTTCCTAAAGGTTCGCAGCCTCCCGAGGATAAGTACCGGCGTCCCCGTACCGATCCACAAGACTCTACTAACCGGTCGTGATGGTGCCCAGCACATTGCTAAGCCAGCCTGACTAATCAATATAAACAACGGAGCTAGAAGCTCTCTTTAGCCCATTTAAGCATATTAATTCACGAAGCAACAACGATACATATAACGAAAACGGGGAACCAAGTCCCATAATACATCAACTCCCATAGACCGAAGGGTCAAGAGTCATGAGCCTCTACTGAACATGAGTGTATAAAGGTTTACAAGATACCAAGTGCGGAAAGAAAAGTCAATACAAAATCAAGAGACAGTAAGAAGGAATATCGGGTCCTGCGGACTCTGCACCTACCTCGAATATCCACAAATGTCGCCTCGCACAGCTACTGGATCACTGCTGAGAGGTACCTGGATCTGCACACAAGGTGCAGGAGTAAAATGAGTACTGCCAGACTCAGTGGTAATAAACAAGGGTAAGACAACGCAGATAAGAAATCCGCAATAAAGCACTATGTAAAGCTGTAATCAAATACCCTGTCACAGAATCAATATCGATTGTACCTGTACCAACAAGTACCAGCAAAACAGTATAACAACTAGCATATGTAGCTAAATGCAATGCAATGGATGATATGACCACTACGGCGCGTAGCCCGATCCAATTTAGGTACTCGTGCTCACTGTGGGGGTTCAAACTCCGGAGGGGCTCCTACAGCCCAAGCACAATATCACTGTGGCGTGCAGTCCGATCCAACATATATACCGCTGCGGCGCGCAGCCCGATCCACTACCAGTCAGCTAATATGCAAATACAGCCTTGCAGGCTCAAAAGTAGTTTTGAAAACATCTTTTATCATTTTTCGGTTGAAAACAGTAATATCAAGTTCCAGAGATTGGAAATAGCATGATAACAGAGATAGCTACGGACTGGCAGTAACTAACATGTCAATATGATAAGACAATGATAACGATCCTCGCGGGATCCAATAACTGGCTCACGGCCCACAAGTATGCTCAACCACCCAAGAAGGGGGTTCAACGGCTCAAGAGTAGCCAATATCACAGTATAATATGCAACCATCCGAGAATAAGGTTCGACGGCTCATGAATAGCCTAATATCATAACACAGTATCAGCAAGTCGGACTAAGCCATAGTCCCCAACCACAATCGACCCCGCACTCACATGAGAGTACGTGTCTCGCTGCTATACAACGTCACAAAGAGGTATACCGGGGTTTCGAACCCGCTGGTCATCACCCACATCTATTACTCACCTCAATACGGCGCGACGACTACTCCACAATGCCCTTGCCACGAGAATCAAGCTCCGCACGCGTAGAATCTGATCAAATACAGTAGAAACACAACAAATTAGGCCAATGGGACGACACCCAATCAATATAACTCAATTTACATCAAAATTCCCAAAGTTGTCAAAACCCGACTTTTGGTACGCTTGTCGAAAAATTACAAAAGTCACATATTCAGAACCCTCATCTCGATACGAGTCTAGGCATATAAAATTTACCAAAATCGGACTCCATTTGCCCACTCAAATCGGTGTTTTTCTTCAATTTAGGCCTAGGGCTCAAACCCACCTTTAATCTTCCATTTACAGAAATTTAACCAAGGATTTCATGTTAAAATGATGTAATTAAGCCACAAAACTTACCTCCAACAAAACCCCGATGATTTCCCAGCAATCTCCCGTCAATTTCTTCTCTTGGAACTCTAAAATGGAGGTTTTGGGTATTAAACCCTTGACTGGCCAGTTCTGGTTTTTAATTTCACTGCCAGGCACTTTAAACCTACGCGTTCGCGATGTACCTCACGCGAACGCGATGCCTTGATCCTTTCCTTCATCGCGAACGCGACATGATGTCACGCGTCCGCGAAGGCCAACTCCCCAACTCCGGATTTTTACTCTACGCGAACGCGTCCCTGACCATGCGAACGCGATGCTTCCCTTCCTTCTCTTATGCGAACGCGTGACTCCCTCTCGCAAATGCGATGACCACGATGACCAGCCTACGCGAACGCGAGCCTTGCCCTCGCGAACGCGAAGGCTTAAAATGTGCCCAGTGATCTGCAGATTCCAGCAGACCCTTTCTTGTTTCAAAGTGCCGGATAATGGTCCGGATTCACCCCGAGGCCCCCGGGACCCCAACAAAAACCACCAACATACCCCAAAACACGATACGAACTTGTTCCAATCATAAAAACACCATCCTAAACATCAAAATCACCAATTACCCACGGATTCAAGCCTAAATTTCTTCAAAACTTATGAATTACACATTCTATCAAAAACCCGACCAAACGACGTCCGAATGACCTGAAATTTTGCAGGCACATCCAAAATCACCTAACGGAGCTACTGCAACTGTCGGAATTCCATTCCGACCCCAGGATCAAAATCTCACCTACCGTTTGGATTTCGCCAAAATTCAACCTTAGCCTATTCAAGCCTATTTCTACACCGGGCCTCCAAATTCAATTCCGATCGTTCCCCTAAGTCACAAATCACCTCCCGGAACTAACCGAATCATCAGAATCTGATTCCGAGCCCTCTAACCAAATAGTCAACTCTGGGTTGACTTTCCTTGTTCAAGTTTCCTTCAAAAGGCTATATGCCTCATTTTCAATCCAATTCACTCATAACTCACCCGATAGACTCTAACACTGATATAAAATCATAAAACATGCATTTACAGCATAACGGGGTGGAAATTTTCATGACGACGGGCCGAGTCGTCACAGTTTTTGAGGTTGTGTGCATGTTTGGTTTGGAGCCCGAGGGCTCGGGTGAAGATTTGATAGGCCGTTAGAGAAAATTCTGAAAAAGAACACAGCTGGTATTTTTCCCCAGCTGATATCTTCACAATTGCGAAGAATCACTCGCAATTGCGAGATGTCCCAAAATAGCCTTGGTTCGCAAATGCGAACAAACCTTCGCAAATGCGAGGTGGCTCAGAATCGGCCTTGGTTCGCAAATGCGAACAAACCTTCGCAAATGCGAAGTGGCCCAGAAAAGCCCCAGGTTCGCAAATGCGAACAAAGCTTCGCAAATGCGAAGTGGCCCAAAATTGGCCTAAGTTCGCAAATGCGAACAATTTTCTCGAAAATGCGATGTCCGCAGCCCAGGACCTGTTACGTTCGCAATTGCGACCATATGTTCGCAATTCCCATATCTGTAGTTGTACAATTTTCTACTTAAACAATTTTAAACCCCTTTTTCACCATTCTTTTAAAACCCAAAACCCCATAGGCAATTTTTCAAGAGCAATATCACTCAACTCTTTCAATTCCTTGTATGTCAATTTTCACTCAACTCTTTCAATTCCTAGCATCATTAAACATGTTTTCCATGAGAAATCAATGATTTTTATGGTCGAAATTGTGGTTTTTGGGTAGAACCTAGATTTTTCATAAATTGGGGAGTTGGACCTCGATTTGAGGTCCAATTTTGAAACAAATTATATAATTGAACTCGTGAGGGAGTGGGTAACCAGATTTTGGTTCGAACCCCGAGTTTCGACCACGTGGTATCGGGGGCATTTTGGAAAATTTTGAGTAAAACTTTGAGAAAACCATTTTTATGCATCCAAACCAATTTATATAGTATTTATTAAAGTAATTGAACCAATTGTGATTAGATTCGAGCGAGTTGAAGGTTGAATTATGAGGTAAAGCGATAGTTGAAGGTTAATTGGACTTCAAAGCTTTGAGGTAAGTGTTTGATCTATCCTAGCTTGAGGGAATAGGATTGAGTGTAATAATTTGCTAATTGCTATGTGATCGAGTGCGGTGTATAGGCGTGGTGACGAGCATCTATACACCAGAGTCTAGCATGACCGTGAGTCATTTGTTGATACATGTTGTGAGCTAATGTGGAATATTTCTAAGTCATATTCTTGAGCCCTTGCCGGGTTGTGAAGGTTGATTATTTTTTCCCTTGCCGGGACTTTGTTATGTTGTTGATGTTGTTCCCTTGCCGGGATATTGTTATGACCATTGTTACTCCCTTGCCGGGACAGTACATGTTACTTGTTTCATTCTTTTGCCCGTTGACTGTGACTGTTATTCGGGTGAGGAAGAGTGATAATGCACGAAGGGAGATGCCGTGCCATTTTTACTTATGTTCGCACGAAGGATCATTCCGTGCCATGTTTACTATTTATGTATGAAGGAACATCCTGTGCCGTTGTTACTTAAATTATGCACGAAGGATCATTCCGTGTTATGTTTATTATTTATGCACAAAGGAACATTCTGTGTCGTTGTTGCTTAAACCATGCACGAAGGATCATGTAAAAGCACGAAGGGTGATGCCGTGCACTTTTATCTGCTTATTTGGTGAGGATGAGAGTTAAAGCAACTTCAAATACTGATTGAATTTCTACGTTGTCCTTTCGCAGATGGTGAGGACATGTGGTTCTTCATCCACTGATCAACAGCTTGAGCCCCAGGCAGCTCCCGTGAGGGGCAGGGGCTGAGGCCATGTTGGAGGTCGTGGTAGGGGCAGAGTTGAGCTCTAGGCAGCGGTTCCAGAGGTGGAGCCTCATGTTGAAATTGGTCAGGAGGTTCCAGTCCCAACAGCTCCAGTCGGCCCATCTCAGGTCCCAGGAGAGGTCTTATTTACCCTAGATCTTCAGGAGGCTCTGGTCAGAATAGCGGGTTTTATGGACAGTGTCGCCAGAGCAGGCTTACTACCAGTTGCACCAACCACTTCTCAGGCTGGAGGAAGGGTCCAGACTCTTGTTGCTTGTACTCCGGAGCCAGTAGCTCCCCAGGCTTAGGCACAAATAGTTTAGCCAGTAGTGGCCACTCAGACAGGCACTACAGCTCAGGCCGGAGATGGAGCAGCCATGACTTCTGATGCTCTATAGAGACTTGATCGGTTCTCCAAGCTTTTTACCACCACTTTCAGCGGTGCCCCATCAGAAGATCCGTAGGACTTCTTATTCAGTTGCCATAAGATTCTCAAAACTATGGGAATAGTGGAATCCACCGGGGTTGATTTTTGGACATTCAGGCTTGCATGATTCGCCAAGAGTTGGTACAGAGATTTTTGTTTGACTCGACCAGCAGGGTCCCCGGCTTTAACATGGGACCAGTTTGCAGAGTTATTTTTGAAGAAGTTTCTCCTTGTTACTCAACGGGAGGCACTTCGGAGGCAGTTTGAGCACCTCCAACAAGGTTTTATGACTGTTACCCAGTATGAGACGAGGTTTGTTGATCTGGCATGTCATGCGGTTGTGA
This sequence comes from Nicotiana noctiflora, assembly GCA_032618575.1. Classification (NCBI taxonomy): domain Eukaryota; kingdom Viridiplantae; phylum Streptophyta; class Magnoliopsida; order Solanales; family Solanaceae; genus Nicotiana; species Nicotiana noctiflora. The sequence goes on along the minus strand of JASVEL010003807.1, from coordinate 96,395 downwards.
TACTCCCCTCAGATCGGGAGAGGGTCCACAGGTTTATAGATGGGCTAAATCAGCCGATCTGACTTTAGATGGCTATGGGAGTTGGGAGTGACATATCTTTTCAGGAGGCGGCTAGTGCAGCTCATAGGGTTGAGATGGCTCTTACCTAGGGAGGTAGTTATGCTTGAGAAAAGTGGCCTCGTCATTCCGGCAGATTTAGTGGTGACTCATTTGGAGGCAGGGATTCTTATGATAGAGGCCAGTCTTCCAGGCCTTTTCAGTCAGCTCTCTAGGTTTCGCAGGGTGGTTCAGGTGATTGTAGGTTTCGTGAGCAGTATTCAGATCAGCCTCCTATCAGTGCTCAGCCTCTTTAGAGTGTTCGTAGGGGCTATTCGGGTCGTTAGGGTCAGCAGTCCCAACAGCCAAAATGTTGTTACAGTTGTAGTGACCCAGGTCATCTTGTCAGGTTTTGCCCTCGAGCAGCGGGCAATACTCAACAGTGGGGTCCTCGCCCCCTAATTCAGGTCCCAGCTGACCCATAACCTGCCCAGCCAGCCAGGGGCGAGCATAGGGATTGTAGAGGTGGAGGTCGAGACCGTAGAGGTGGGGACCGTCCCACCAGAGGTAGAAGTCAGCCAGTGGATGACCATCCCAGAGACATAGCTTAGAGGGGTGGTGTCGATCCCCGATTTTATGCTTTACCAGCAAGGCCAGAGACAGAGGCATCAGATGCTGTGATTACAGGTACCATTCTGGTTTGTGATAGAGGTGCTTCGGTATTATTTGACCCTGGATCTACATATTCATATGTGTCTTCCTACTTTTTACCATGCCTGGCCATGCCTAGCTATGCCCTGGACATTCCAGTCTATGTGTCTATACCAGTGGGTGACTCTATAATAGTCGACCGGGTGCTTCGTTCTTGCATGGTTCTATTCGAGGGTCTTGAGACCCATGTCGATTTATTGCTATTAAACATGATGGACTTTGATGTCATATTGGGGATGGATTGGTTGTTCCCGTATCATGCTATCCTAGATTGTCATGCCAAGACAGTGACCTTGGCCTTGCCAGAATCACCCCGACTAGATTGGAGAGGGACCCCAGGCCACTCCGTTCGCATTGTTATTTCATATGTTAAGGCTCGACGTATCGTCGAGAAGGGGTGTCTATCTTATTTGGCATATATTCGTGACTCCAGCGCGGAGATTCCTTCTATTGATTCAGTTCCTATTGTAAGGGATTATCCCGAGGTCTTCCCTTCAGACCTACCGGGTATGCCACCCAATAGGGATATTGATTTCTATATTGATCTGGCACTATGCACTCAACCCATCTCTATTCCACCGTATCGCATGGCCCGCCAGAGTTAAAGGGGTTAAAAGATTTGTTGCAAGACCTTCCAGAAAAGGGCTTTATCAGGCCCAATGTTTCTCCCTGGGATGCACCTGTGTTATTTGTGAAGAAAAAGGATGGCTCGATGCGAATGTGTATTGATTATCAACAATTAAATAAAGTAATAATAAAGAATAAGTATCCACTGTCGAGGATTGCTGATTTGTTTGACCAGCTCCAAGGAGTGAGGGTGTTCTCGAAAATAGACTTGAGGTCGGGCTACCATCAGCTGAAGATCAGGGCAGCTGACATTCCTAAGAAAGCCTTTCGCACTCGGTATGGGCACTATGAATTCTTAGTCATGTCTTTCGGGTTGACCAATGCTCCAGCAGCATTTATGGAGTTGATGAATCGAGTGTTTAGGCCTTATCAAGATCTGTTCGCGATAGTCTTTATAAATGATATCCTGGTATACTCTCGCAGCCAGGGAGAGCACGAGCAGCACCTCAGAGTGGTTCTTCAGACTCTAAAGCATAATCAACCATATGCAAAGTTTTCAAAATGCGAGCTCTGGTTAAGTTTGATTGCATTTCTGGGTCATATCATGTCAGTAGAGGGTATTCAGGTGGAACCACAGAAGATTGAGGCAGTCAAGAATTGGCCTCGACCAGATTTAGTGACCGAGATTCGGAGCTTCTTGGGGTTAGCAGGCTATTACCGTGGATTTCTAGAGGGGTTCTCTTCTATCGCAGCCCCGATGACCAGGTTGACCAAGAAGGGTGCCCAGTTCAAGTGGTCAGATGAGTGTGAGGCGAGCTTTCAGAAGCTCAAGACAGCTTTGACTATGACACTAATGTTGATTCTACCCACGGGTTCAGGGCCTTACACAGTTTACTGTGATGCATCCCTTACTAGGCTTGGAGCGGTATTGATGCAGGATGGCAAGGTTATTACTTATGCTTCGAGATAGTTGAAAATCCATGAGAAGAATTATCCGATTCATGACCTTGAGCTGGCAGCAGTTGTTCATGCCTTAAAAATTTGGAGGCATTATCTATATGGTGTGACATGTGAGGTCTATACGGATCACAAACGTCTTCAGTATTTATTCAAGCAAAAAGAGTTAAATGTGCGACTGATAAGTTGGTAAAATACCAACTTATCTTGCCTTTAAATGGTGACATTTGCTATGTTTGAAGTGATAAAATCATGTATTTAATGTTATTTACATCTATTCTACAGGATTGAATGTGATTTAGAAGTAATGGTGAAAAAACCAAGTGAAAACGAGGCAAAAGAAGCCAAAAAGAGAAGAAAATCTGGGCAGTGTATTCATGTGATGACCCAAAGGGTCATCACTTATTTAATTAATCATTTCGAGCTTCTGAGGCCTTGAAAACCTCATTCTATGTTTCCTCGATTTACGTGCACGATCCGAGCATGTAGCCGGAAAGATTTTGTGATAGAAAATATAAATTCTATGAGAAATTTGGATAAAAATGATATTAATATTGATATGGTTGACTTCGGTCAACATTTTTGGTAAACGGATCCGGTCCCGAGATTGGATGGTCCCGAGAGGTCCGTAGGAAAATATGGGACTTGGACATGCGTCCGGAGTCGAATTCCGAGGCCTAGAGCCCAAGTTATGAATTTTTCTATGAAATTGTTTTTGATGTAATTGTTAAAGGAAATGAATTAATTGACCTTGGTATCGGGCTCGTATTTTGGTTCCGACGCCCGGTACAAGTCTTAAATATTATATATGTGATTTCTGGTAAAGTTTGGTGACATTCGGATGTCATTTGAGATGTTTTGGACCTTGAGTTCCAAGTTAGGAAGTTTTGAAAACCAAAAGTATGAAAATCATGAATTGAGGCTTGATTTGATGAAAACGATGTGATATTTGCGATGTGATCGCACGAACAAGTTCATAATGTGTTTTTGAGGTTGTGTACATGTTTGGTTTGGAGCCCGGGGGGCTCGGGTAAAGATTTGATAGGCCGTTGGATGAAATTCTGAATTTTTGCACTGCTAGTTTTTCACCCAGCTGTTGGCTTCGCAATTGCGAAGTATTTCTCGCAATTGCGAAGGGGCAAGTACAAGGCAGGGCTCGCAAATGCGAACCCTGATCGCAAATGCGAAGCCCCATTGACCCAGCCTTATTCGCAAATGCGAACAATTGTTCGCATTTGCGAAGGTCCCCAGTGCCTGCCTATGTTCGCAAATGCGAACAAAAGTTCGCAAATGCGAACAAAAGTTCGCAAATGCGAACATTCCCTATATTGCTGTCACGACCCTAGTTCACCAATTGTGAACATGTCATGATGGCACCCAGTCCCCAAATGCGAACATTAGTTCGCAAATGCGAACACTCCCTTTTTCTGCCAGTGTTCGCAAATGCGAACAAATGTTCCTAAATGCGAACTTCCCAGCCTTAGCTTATTTTTCAAACTCCAGAAATTGGTCGGGGTTCGCAATTGCGAACCCATGTTCGCAAATGCGAACACAGAGACCTGTAAAACACGATTTTCAGTCCATTTCTTCACTTTTTACAAAACAAAAACACCCATTTGCGATTCTTCACGGATTCCTTCTTCATCAAAACAATTGTAAGTCACTTTTTACTTAATTCTTTCAATTCCTAACATCATTAAACATGTTTTTCAATAGAAATCAAAGGTTTTCATGGCAGAATTTCTTGTTTTTGTTAGGATATAGGGTTTTTCATAAATTGGGAAATTGGACCTCGAATTGAGGTCCGATTTTGAAACAAATCATATACATGAACTCGTGGGGAGGTGGGTAACCGGATTTTGGTCCTAACCCCGAGTTCCGACCATGTGGGCCCGGGATTGAAATTCACTATTTCGGGTAGAATGTTGTAAAAGTTGTATTTGGTCTTAAGAATTAGTTTGTTGAGTAGTATTGATGATATTAAATCAATTGTGTATAGATACGGTTGGATTGGAGCCAAATTTGAAAGAAAAAGACATTTTCACGGAGTGAATTGTTCATAAACATTCGAGGTAAGTGTTTGTTCTATCCTAGCTTGAGGGAATAGGATTATGTGTTATGTGTTATGTGATCGAGTGCGGTGTATGGGCTGTGGTGACGAGCATCCATACACCGGCGTCTAGTATGACCGTGAGTCGTTGAAAATGCTTATTTTGAGATATATTTACAGATGAATTGTTGAACCTTTGTCAGGTTGTAGAATTGTTATGGTTCTCCCTTGTTGGGACTTGTTGCGAAGATAATTATTGATTGCCCTTGTTGGGACGGTTTATGAATTACTGTTTCTTTCTTTGCCCTTAACCGTGATTGTTATTTGGGTGAGGAAGAGTGATAATGCACGAAGGGTGATGCCGTGCCATGTTTTATTATTTATGCACGAAGGTTAATGCCGTGCCATGTTTTATTGATTATGCACGAAGGATCATGCCGTGCCTTGTTATTGAACCATGTACGAAGGATCATGCCGTACTATGGATGTGAGGATGAGAGTAAAAGCACGAAGGGTGATGCCGTGTACTTTATTTGCTTATTTGGTGATGATGAGAGTAAAAGCACGAAGGGTGATGCCGTGCAACTGCTTGCTATTCCTTGACTTGATATTACTTGTGTTTCCATTGTACTTTGTTTTCCTTGCGAATTTATTAACTGTTGTTAATTGTTGAATTCTTTGAGATATTCCTTATTGTGTTATTACCTGGTTATTTCTTGTTATTCCGTGGTATACATATATATTGAATTGCACAGGTTTATGTGGGTGTCTGGTCCTAGGCTTGTCACTACTTCACCGGGATAGGCCAGGCACTTACCAGCACATGGGGTCGGTTGTGCTGATACTACACTTCTGTGCGTTTTTGCACAGGTCCAGGTTACGATCAGGAGCAGCAGCAGTAAATCGATTGCGTGGGAGTTGATCACATTTGAGACCGAGGTAGCTTGCAGACGTCCGCAGGCCCGGCGTCTCTCTCTTTATTTATGTTACTAGTTGTAGTCTCTTTGTTCCGAGACAAACAGAATTATGTTATATTTCTTTCAAACTTTTATGTGTAGTATTCGGTAGTAGTTCGTGAGTTGGTGACTCCACGTCTTGGGTAGAGGATTTCAGTATGATTTTCATCTTGTAATTAGTTATTTCTATTTCGATAAAGTATTCCGCATTTATTTAATTAAAATTGTGTAAAAAACAGGATAGTATGAATACAGTGGCTTGCCTAGCTACCACGAGTAGGCGCCATCACGATCCCGATGTTGGGGGAAAATTCGGGTCGTGACAAGTTGGTATCAGAGCTCTAGGTTACATAGGTCTCACCACTCACGAACAAGCTTAGTAGAGTTTGAGAGGTAGGTACGGAGACGTCCGTACTTGTCCTCCAGAGTCTATTGAGTTAGGAAAGAGTCTCTCATTTGTTCTTTCTTGTCGTGCGACTTGTTCCTCAATTACCGATTGAATTTCTATTCTGTCCTTTCGCAGATGGTGAGGACACGCGCTTCTTCGTCCGCTGACCAGCAGCCCGAGCCCCAGGCAGCTCCCGTGAGGGGCAGGGGCCAAGGCCGTATCGGAGGCCGTGGTAGGGGTAGAGCTCAGCCCCAGGCAGCTACCCCAGAGGTGGAGCCTCATATTGAGATTGACGAGGAGGTTCCAGTCCCAGCAGCTCCAGTGGGCCCAGCTCAGGTCCCAGGAGAGGCTTTATTTACCCCGGATCTTCGGGAGGCTTTGGTCAGGATAGCGGGATTTATGGACAGCATTGCCAGAGCAGGCTTATTATCAGTTGCACTAGCCGCTTCTCGGGCTGGAGGAGGGGCCCAGACTCCTATTGCTCGTACTCCGGAGCCGGTAGCTCCTCAGCCTCAGGCACCAGTGGTTCAGCCAGCTGTGGCCACCCAGTCAGGCACCACAGCTCATGCAGGTGATGGAGCGGCCATGACTTCTGATTCGTTATGGAGGCTTGATCGGTTCTCCAATCTATTTACCACTATATTCAGTGGAGCCGCATCAGAGGATCCTCAGGACTTCTTATTCAGTTGCCATGAGATTCTCAAGACTATGGGAATCGTGGAGTCAAATGGAGTTGACTTCTATACATTCAGACTTGCAGGATCCGCAAAGACTTGGTGGAGAGATTATTGCTTGACTCGACCAGCAGGGTCCCCAGCTTTATCATGGGATCAGTTTGCGGAACTATTTATGGAGAAGTTTCTCCTTGCTACTCAGCGGGATGTACTTCGGAGGCAGTTTGAGCGCCTCCATCAGGGCACTATGACGGTTACACAGTATGAGACGAGATTTGTCGATTTGGCTCGTCATGCAGTGGTGATACTTCCCACGGAGCGGGAGAGGGTCCGCAGGTTTATAGATGGGCTTAATCAGCCGATTAGACTCCGGATGGCTATGGGCGTGGGGAGTGACATATCATTTCAGGAGGCAGCCAATGCAGCACGCAGAGTTGAGATGGCTCTTGCTAGTGGAGGCGGTTATTCTTCAGATAAGAGGCCTCGTCATTCAGGCAGGTTTGGTGGTTCTTCCTCCGGTGGCAGAGAATCCTTTGATAGAGGCCAGTCTTCCGGGCCTTTTCATTCCGCCCTTCGAGCTTCACAGGGTGGACCGAGGTGATCGTGGTTTTCGGGGCATTATTCAGGCCAGCCTCCTATTAATGCTCGGCCTCTTCGCAGTGTTCGTGGAGGCCATTCGGGTCGTCGGGGCCAGCAGCCCCATCAGCCCAAGAGTTGCTACGGTTGTGGTGACCCGGGTCATTTTATCGGTATTGCCCTCTAGCGGCGGGCAACTCTCGGCAGCCGAGGTCCTCGTCCTATGATTTAGGCCCCAGCCGACCCTCAGCCCGCCAGCCAGCCGCAGGCGGGGGTAGAGATTATAGAGGTGCGGAGACCGTCCGGCGAGAGGTAGAGGTCGGCCGGTTGATGGTCGTCCCAGAGACGCAGCTCATAGGGGAGGTGCGGATCCCCGATTCTACGCTTTACCGGCCAGGGCCAGAGGCGGAGGCATCGGATGCCGTGATTACAGTGTACTATTCTCGTGTGTGGCCGAGGTGCTTCGCATTATTTGACCCCGGATCTACATATTCCTATGTGTCTTCCTACTTCGCACCGTATTTGGCCGTGCCCGGCTATGCTCTGGATATTCCAGTTTATGTGGCTACACCAGCGGGTGACTCCATTGTAGTCGATCGGGTGCATCGTTCGTGCGTAGTTATATTTGGGGGTCTTGAGACCCGTGTTGATCCGTTGCTTTTGGATATGGTAGATTTTGATGTCATATTGGGGATGGACTGGTTGTCCCCATACCATGCTATTCTTGATTGCCATGTTAAGACGGTGACCTTAGCCTTGCCAGAATCACCCCGACTAGAGTGGAAAGGTACCTCAAGCCACTCCGTTCGCACTGTTATTTCCTATGTTAAGGCTCGACGCATGGTCGAGAAGGGGTGTCTAGCTTATCTGGCTTATGTTCGTGATTCCAGTGCAGAAGTTCCTTCCATTGAGTCGGTCCCTATTGCACGGGAGTTTCCCGAGGTTTTTCCTTCAGACCTGCCGGGCATGCCACCCGACAGGGATATTGATTTCTGTATTGATTTGGCACCGGGGACTCAGCCCATCTCTATTCCACCCTATCGTATGGCCCCGCCAGAGTTAAAAGAGTTGAAAGATCATTTGCAGGACCTTCTTGAGAAGGGCTTTATCAGGCCCAGTGTTTCCCCCTGGGGAGCACCCGTATTATTTGTAAAGAAGAAAGATGGCTCGATGCGGATGTGTATTGATTACCGGCAATTAAACAAAGTGACAATAAAGAATAAGTATCCACTGCCGAGGATTGATGATTTGTTTGACCAGCTCCAGGGAGCGAGGGTATTATCTAAGATAGATTTGAGGTCAGGCTACCATCAGCTGAAGATCAGAGCGGCTGACATTCCTAAGACAGCCTTTCGCTCTAGATATGGGCATTATGAGTTCTTGGTCATGTCCTTCGGGTTGACCAATGCCCCAGCAGCATTCATGGAGTTGATGAATCGGGTATTCAGGCCTTACTTAGATCTGTTCGTGATAGTCTTCATAGATGACATCTTGGTGTACTCCCGCAGCCAGGAAGAGCACGAGCAGCACCTCGGAGTGGTTCTTCAGACTCTGAAAGATTACCAGCTATATGCCAAATTTTCTAAATGTGAGTTCTAGCTGAGTTCGGTAGCATTTCTGGGTCACATTGTATCGGTGGAAGGTATTCGGGTAGACCCAAAGAAGATTGAGGCAGTCCAGAATTGGCCTCGACCAGCTTCAGTGACTGAGATCCGGAGTTTCTTGGGATTAGCAGGTTACTACCATCGATTTGTAGAGGGGTTTTCTTCTATTGCGGCCTCGATGACCAGGTTGACCAAGAAGGTGCCTTGTTCTAGTGGTCAGATGAGTGTGAGGTGAGCTTTCAGAAGCTCAAGACAGCCTTAACTACAGCACCAATGCTGATACTACCTACGGGTGCATGGCCTTATACAGTTTGCTGTGATGCATCCCGTACAGGGCTTGGAGCGGTATTGATGCAGGATGGTAAGGTTATCGCTTATGCTTCGAGGCAGTTAAAGATACATGAGAAGAATTATCCAGTTCATGATCTTGAGTTAGCAGCAGTGGTTCATGCCTTAAAGATCCGGAGGCATTATCTATATGGTGTGACATGTGAGGTGTACACTGATCACAAAAGCCTACAGTACTTGTTCAAGCAGAAGGAGTTGAATCTACGACAGCGGAGATGGTTAGAGTTGCTAAAAGACTATGATGTTACTATCTTATATCACCCCGGTAAGGCCAATGTGGTGGCCGATGCTTTGAGTAGAAAGTATGCCAGCATGGGTAGTCTTGCATACATTCCGGTCGGTCAGAGACCATTAGCTCTAGATGTCCTTAGCCAACCGGTTTGTGAGATTAGAAATTTCTGAGCCTAGCAGGGTGTTAGCCCGCACGGTCGCTCGTTCTTCTTTATTAGAGCGTATCCGTGAGAGGCAATTTGATGATCCTCATTTGCGTGAGTCGAGAGATACAATACAGCGGGGAGGTGCCACACAGGTAAACCTAGATGATGATGGGGTATTGAAATTGCAGGGTCGAGTTTGTGTGCCCAATGTCGAAGGGATCCGAGAGTTGATCTTAGCAGAGGCCCACAGTTCGCGGTATTCTATTCACCCGGGCGCCGCGAAGATGTACCAGGACTTACGGCAACACTATTGGTGGCGCAGAATGAAGAAAGATATCGTTGCGTATGTCGCTCGGTGTCTAAATTGTCGGCAGGTGAAATATGAGCACCAGAGACCTGGTGGTGTATTCCAGAGGATTGAAATTCCCGAGTGGAAATGGGAGCGGATCACTATGGACTTCGTTACCGGACTTCCTTTGACTCGGAGGAAATTTGATGCTATTTGGGTTATTGTTGATAGGCCGACCAAGTCAGCACACTTTATTCCAATATCTGTCTCCTACTCGTCGGAGAGGTTAGCGGAGGTTTACATTAGGGAGATTGTTCGTCTCCATGGGGTGCCAGTATCCATTATCTCTGATCGGGGTACGCAGTTTACCTCGCGGTTCTAGAGAGCGGTCCAGCAGGAGTTAGGCACCCAGGTTCAATTGAGTACAGCATTTCATCCTCGGACGGATGGCCAGTCCGAGAGGACTATTCAGATTCTAGAGGACATGCTTCGAGCCTGTGTTATTGATTTCGGAGGCTCGTGGGACCGGTTTCTACCATTAGCAGAGTTCGCCTACAATAACAGTTACCAATCTAGCATCCAGATGGCTCCGTATGAGGCGTTGTATGGTAGGCGATGTCGATCACCAGTTGGATGGTTTGAACCGGGAGAGGCTCGGTTGTTGGGTACAGACTTAGTTCGGGAGGCCTTGGATAAGGTCAAGACTATTCAGGAGAGATTGCGTTCAGCTCAGTCCAGGCAGAAGACTTATGCGGATCGTAAGGTTCGAGATGTAGATTTCATGGTTGGTGAACGATTATTGCTCCGAGTGTCGCCTATGAAGGGCGTGATGAGGTTCGGGAAGAAGGGCAAGCTCAGCCCTAGGTATATTGGTCCATTTGAGATTCTAGACAGAGTGGGAGGGGTGGCTTACGGATTAGCTTTGCCGCCTAGCTTATCAGCCGTGCATCCAGTTTTTCACGTATCTATGCTTCGGAGATACCACGACGATCCCACACATGTGTTAGACTTCAGTACTGTCCAATTGGACAATGATCTATCTTACGAGGAGGAGCCGGTGGCTATTCTAGACCCGCAGGTTCGACAGTTGAGGTCGAAGAGTTATCCTTCTGTGCGTGTTCAGTGGAGAGGTCAGCCTCCTGAGACTTCGACCTGGGAGTCCGAGTCTGATATGCGGAGCCGGTACCCTCATCTATTTCCTGACTCATGTACTTCTTTCTTTTGTCCGTTCGAGGATGAACGATTGTTTTAGAGGTGGAAACTGTGACGACCCAAAGGGTCATCACTTGTTTCCCTCACTTGTTCCGTACTTTCGAGGCCTTGAAAACCTCATTCTATGTTGCCTCGATTTACGTGCACGATCCGAGCATGTAGCCGGAAAGATTTTGTGATAGAAAATATAAATTCTATGAGAAATTTTGATAAAAATGATATTAATATTGATATGGTTGACTTCGGTCAACATTTTTGGTAAACGGATCCGGACCCGAGATTGGATGGCCCCGAGAGGTCCGTAGGAAAATATGGGACTTGGACATGCGTCCGGAGTCGAATTCCGAGGCCTAGAGCCCAAGTTATGAATTTTTCTATGAAATTGTTTTTGATGTAATTGTTAAAGGAAATGAATTAATTGACCTTGGTATCGGGCTCGTATTTTGGTTCCGACGCCCGGTACAAGTCTTAAATATTATATATGTGATTTCTGTAAAGTTTGGTGACATTCGGATGTCGTTTGAGATGTTTTGGACCTTGAGTTCCAAGTTAGGAAGTTTTGAAAACCAAAAGTATGAAAATCATGAATTGAGGCTTGATTTGATGAGAACAATGTGATATTGGCGATGTGATCGCACGAACAAGTTCATAATGTGTTTTTGAGGTTGTGTACATGTTTGGTTTGGAGCCCGGGGGCTCGGGTAAAGATTTGATAGGCCGTTGGATGAAATTCTGAATTTTTCTGCACTGCTGGTTTTTCACCCAGTTGTTGGCTTCGCAACTGCGAAGTATTTCTCGCAATTGCGAAGGGGGCAGTACAAGGCAGGGCTCGCAAATGCGAACCCTTATCGCAAATGCGAAACTCCTCATGCCCAGCCTTGTTCGCAAATGCGAACAACTGTTCGCAAATGCGAAAGTCCCCAGGGCCTGCCTATGTTCGTAAATGTGAACAAAAGTTCTCAAATGCGAACATTCCCTATATTGCCTGTGTTCGCAAATGCGAACCATTGTTCGCAAATGCGAACACTGCCCAATACTGCCTATGTTCGCAAATGCGAACATTAGTTCGCAAATGCGAACACTCCCTTTTTCTGCCAGAGTTCGCAAATGCGAACAAATGTTCGCAAATGTGAACTTCCCAGCCTTAGCTTATTTTTCAAACTCCAGAAATTGGTCGGGGTTCGCAATTGCGAACCCATGTTCGCAAATGCGAATACAGAGACCTGTAAAACACGATTTTCAGTCCATTTCTTCACATTTTACAAAACAAAAACACCCATTTGCGATTCTTCACGGATTCCTTCTTCATCAAAACAATTGTAAGTCACTTTTTACTTAATTCTTTCAATTCCTAACATCATTAAACATGTTTTTCAATAGAAATCAAAGGTTTTCATGGTAGAATTTCTTGTTTTTGTTAGGATATAGGGTTTTTCATAAATTGGGAAATTGGACCTCGAATTGAGGTCCGATTTTGAAACAAATCATATACATGAACTCGTGGGGGAATGGGTAACCGGATTTTGGTCCTAACCCCGAGTTCCGACCATGTGGGCCCGGGGTTGAAATTCACTATTCCGGGCCGAATGTTGTAAAAGTTGTATTTGGTCTTAAGAATTAGTTTGTTGAGTAGTATTGATGATATTAAATCAATTGTGTATAGATACGGTTGGATTGGAGCCAAATTTGAAAGAAAAAGACATTTCCACGGAGTGAATAGTTCATAAACATTCGAGGTAAGTGTTTGTTCTATCCTAGCTTGAGGGAATAGGATTATGTGTTATGTATTATGTGATCAAGTGCGGTGTATGGGCTGTGGTGACGAGCATCCATACACCGGCGTCTAGTATGACCGTGAGTCGTTGAAAATGCTTATTTTGAGATATATTTACAGATGAATTGTTGAACCTTTGTCAGGTTGTAGAATTGTTATGGTTCTCCCTTGTTGGGACTTGTTGTGAAGATAATTATTGATTGACCTTGTTGGGACGGTTTATGAATTACTGTTTCTTTCTCTGCCCTTAACTGTGATTGTTATTTGGGTGAGGAAGAGTGATAATGCACGAAGGGTGATGCCGTGCCATGTTTTATTATTTATGCACGAAGGTTAATGTCGTGCCATGTTTTATTGATTATGCACGAAGGATCATGCCGTGCCTTGTTATTGAACCATGTACGAAGGATCATGCCGTACTATGGATGTGAGGATGAGAGTAAAAGCACGAAGGGTGATGCCGTGTACTTTATTTGCTTATTTGGCGAGGATGAGAGTAAAAGCACGAAGGGTGATGCCGTGCAACTGCTTGCTATTCCTTGACTTGATATTACTTGTGTTTCCATTATACTTTGTTTTTCCTTGTGAATTTATTAACTGTTGTTAATTGTTGAATTCTTTGAGATATTCCTTATTGTGTTATTACCTGGTTATTTCTTGTTATTCTGTGGTATACATATATATTGAATTGCACAGGTTTATGTGGGTGTCCGGTCCTAGGCTTGTCACTACTTCGCCGGGATAGGCCAGGCACTTACCAGCACATGGGGTCGGTTGTGCTGATACTACACTTCTGTGCGTTTTTGCACAGGTCCAGGTTACGATCAGGAGCAGCAGCAGTAAATCGATTGTGTGGGAGTTGATCACATTTGAGACCGAGGTAGCTTGCAGACGTCCGCAGGCCCGGCGTCTCTCTCTTTATTTATGTTACTAGCCGTAGTCTCTTTGTTCCGAGACAAACAGAATTATGTTATATTTCTTTCAAACTCTTATGTGTAGTATTCAGTAGTAGTTCGTGAGTTGGTGACTCCACGTCTTGGGTAGAGGATTTCAGTATGATTTTCATCTTGTAATTAGTTATTTCTATTTCGATAAAGTATTCCGCATTTATTTAATTAAAATTGTGTCAAAAACAGGATAGTATGAATACAGTGGCTTGCCTAGCTACCACGAGTAGGCGCCATCACGATCCCGATGTTGGGGGAAAATTCGGGTCGTGACAATTCAGGCCTCGCAAATGCGAAATTTTCATGGTAAATGCGAAGACAGGCTTAAAGAGGACACCTTTGCAATTGCGAAGAATTGTTCGCAATTGCGAAATTAGCGGTAATTGGGTTTCTTCGCAATTGCGAAGAATAGTTCGCAAATGCGAACTGTGCAGTAAATGGGGAAGCTTCGCAAATGCGAGAATATGTTCGCAAATGCGAACACTGTGTAATTAAGGGCAACTTCGCAAATGCGAAGTTTTGTTGGGAATTGCGAACATAGGTTTATCTGGGCATATTTGGTAATTGCGAACGTTTGTTCGCAATTGCGACGTACGTGCTTCAGGCATGGGCTATTATGGAATTTCGCACCTTTTGAACCCCAAATCATTTAATACCCGAAGAGGCTCATTTGTAAAAGGATCTTTGGCTTATTTTCAGTAGAGAGAACATTTTTTGGAAGCTAGGGTTTTGCGCACACACTTGGGTCTTGAAGATTGAAGTTTTTGGTAAAGAATTCCTTATCCATTTATGTTTATTTCTTCATTTCCTTACTTTGTATTGAATATTTAAGTGTGTAGTATTTATTTCCAACACTTGGATCTTGTTTATGAGAATATTCATGTTTAAAGTGTGGATTAAATAACTTGTTGTGCTTATGTATTTGTTAGATGATCTTGTTATTTGAAGCATAGATTGATTTTATTGAAGTTATTGTTGTGGGTTGTTTATTTGATTTTGATCTTAATTATTTTACTGCTAGGCCAACAGTGAAATATTATCTACGAACCTTGAATTAAACTTGACAGAGGAAATTCTTGGTTGCATATAAAATCAAATAGAACAAGATTGAATCCCGGGCATCGGGTGGAGAATTTGCAATTAAGATAGACATATACTTAGTTGCCTTGTTTGGTTGAATCATAAGAGTGGTAAATGAATTCTTGTTAATATTAATACCATAGACATATAGGTATTGATTTAACTTGGATAGATTCATAAGAACTCGAAAGATTCTTATGAATATTATTAACCTTATAATCAACAATCCGAATAGTTCAATAAATCAATTATGAGTATGAAAAGAAGCATGATTACTAGCAATTTCATAACCACTTCAGTGTAATTCCCGAAGCAAATCATACGTGTAGCCATTGATCATTTTACTTGTTTTCTAGTTTAGTTTATATTTTCGCATTTAAGTTTAAATACTTTTTCAATCATCATTCTTAGTGTTTGGCGTTGCATAATTAGCAATAATTTTCTTATATACCTAATCGCCTACATATTGTTCTCTGTAGGATTCGACCCCGGCTCTTAGTTGGGTAAATTATATTGCTGCGACCGTATCTATTGCTTTTTAGCAGTCGATTTGGACGTCACCAAAAATGGCGCCGTTGTCGGGGAACAATTTGGCGTAATTTAGGTTGTTTGAAAAGTAAGCTAAAATGATTTGATCCAAACTTGTGAATATTTGTGTAATTAATTTTTCTTGCTTATTTTCTTAATTTTGAAAAATGGCATCATATAACAACAATTGGTCAGATGGTAGTTGTTCATACTTTGATGATCCTTGTCCTTATTGTGGAGGACCACATTCATGGCAAAATTATTTAAATTCTCCCGGGGATGGATTGTGCACACAATTTCAAACCCATGAGTGGAGTATTTGTGATAAGTGTGGTGGCCAAAATGGTTATTGGGATTATTGTGCTTATTTGTCTTTCCCTTCCCCAAGCCCCTACTATGATGAATCTACTTGTTTTGATGAAAATTATAGGGTCAAGGAAGTAGATGATATGAAAAGTAAAGCTCTTATTATGGATATGATAAGGCAAACAGTTGAGCAACAAGATGAAATTCGACAGGCTATACAAAGAATTAGTGCAACAATCATGATAATGAAAGCCGAAGCGGAGGAGGTGACTAAAGAGAGCGAGTTCTCATCAGAAGATAAATTGGAAGAAGCAAAAATAGTGAGCCTATCTTGGCTAGAGGAACAAGCTCAATTGATAAAATTTCATGACTTTTTACGTGATGGTCTTTCAAATATGATAGAGCAACTAATAGAAGCAAAAACTGAGCTCCAGCAAGAGATAAACCAATTTGTCTCATATATCCATGACTTGTATGCTCAAATGAATAAAAAGGTTGAGGTGTTTGATGCCCTACAACCAATTTATGTGGATACTAGCCAGCTTGTGGAGCAGAAAGAGGAATTTCAGCTATTTGACCAAAATATTGTTAACGATGCTGACAAAAATATGGAATTAGAGTCAATCGGTGTAAATGTGAATGTGGTTGAGATTGACTCTAGTTCGGGGGAAAATGACAATTGCAAAGTGAAGGTTTGAAATCACATTCCTGGCATTTTTCAACGTTGGAATTATATGGTGATACGGGAGTTGAACTACACGAGTCAATGGAGGATTGAGAGGAAGAAAAATTCATGCCTTACATTTTACAATTTGAAGAGACAAGAAATCAAAATAACATTCCTTACTTGAAGGCCAAGAAGTGCAAAATGAAGATTTTAAGCATTGGCTTGAGCATCAAATTACCACCCCCCGTCGCTCATGGTCACAAGCTTGATTCCAAGCTAGGTGCCCAATTTATATCATCCAAGTGGCGAGAAAAGTGGTAATGTTGTTTGTGTCGTGCCACGATATTAAATGCAGCGCCTGGTGGGAGGCAACCCATCGTTTTCAAAAACTTTAGTCGTTTTTCAAAATTTTTCATCATTTTTGAAATTTTCTTTTTATAATATCTTAGAATAATATTTTTAACTAATCTGCCAAGTTTTAGATTTTTTGGAGTTGATTTGAGCAGGTCGAGGTATCCGGACAGTCACAAACCAGTAGCTATTTGGAAAATACAGAGCAGAGTTCACATTTGCGAACATATGCTCGCATTTGCGACAAAAGGCAAAATAACTTCTTTCACAATTGCGAAGGAAAAGTCGCAATTGCGACATATGCAGTGTAAAAGTCGATTGGGGCTCATTTTGTTTTTAAAACAAAATTTCATAAAACACTCCAAAGGTTTCTCTCTCTCTCTCTGACTACTGAAAATCCATCAAATTTCATTCCCCTTTGAAGAGAATCAGGTATGAAAGTGTAATCTTTACGCTTACTTCTTCTTCATCTTCAATTTCTTATGGCTTTTGTTGGTATTATGGAGCCCTAAAAATCAAAATAGCTAAGAATTGTTCTTAACCCCAATTTGTAAAAAATTGAAATTCATTTTGATTTTTGGGTGAGGTTTGGTTAAGAGTGAATGTGTTCATTCATGGCAAAGTTTGGGGAAGTCTGAGTACCCAATTATTTGTGAAACATTATGCTCTTTTAATGTGTTCGATGTAAAACACGAATGAAATTCGTGGCCAAAACCATCGAAATTCTCGATTTGTAGTTGTATATGAAGTAAAATACATGAGATATGATGTTGTTTATGGTTGGGTCAATTTAAATGGTTTGAATTGAAAAAACAATTCTGCCCAAAAAAACTGTTCTGTGAAACAAACACTGAATGTTGACGATACTTCGCATTTGCGAAGTAAAATTCGCAATTGCGAAAGCTGGGGATTGTTGATGACTTCGCATTTGTGATGAAATTTCGCAATTGCGAAAACTGGGATTGCTGATGACTTCGCATTTGCGAAGAAATGTCACAATTGTGAAAAATGCCCAGTCTTGTTTTGTTCGCATTTGCGACAAAACTTTCGCAATTCCCAGCCCTGTTTTCTTTGCAATTGCGAAGAAATGATGGGAATTGCGACATCTGCAGCCAGCACTTCAAAATTTTAAAATTCTGGAACTTTTTCTAAGGCTGAGTTTTGACTGTCCGATCATTATTTTGGCATGTTTTCTTCATTTTGCACCATTCTTGATCGACATGGCATGTTTTCACTTTTGCCACTTGTGACAGGTACTATAATTGAACAATGAGTGAAAATCTCGAAGGATCCTCAAGTGACAACCCGGTGGATGAGGAACAAGCATTTGATCAACATCGGTTTCTATCAGTAGAATGCCAAGAAAGATACTATGCTGAGCTGATTTCAAAGAAGTTACTCCCGGAGAGTGGCATAGAGATGGAAAATGTCCAGGAACGCCATCCAGAATTACATCGAAGGCTGGTAGCAATGGGATGGACTTGTTTTGCCCCCGAACATTGCCGAGCAAATGAACAATGGGTGAGGGAATTTTACGCAAATCTCCCGGCTATCAGGTTGAAGAAGCCACGGATGAGAATTTGAGGCAAGGTAGTGCAATTCGGAGCTGAAGATATCAATGCTTTCTATCACTTGCAAAACCATGACTTGGGTCTATTTAGAGAGAAAGATTGTGTTTCAGGAGAATGGTTAATGTCAAAACTCTATCCGGGTGCAGATGTTCCATGGGCCACTGAAAAAAGAGGGATCACCTCAAAAGAATTCACCGCGGAGGCGAAGATATGGCTGGCCATTATATGCAGTCGAATCTCACCGGTGTCAAACATTTGGAAAATCCCTGTTACTCGAGCTCAAATGATAGCTTGCATTCTCGATGACATCCAGCTCAATGTGGGCGAGATCTTCATCAATGAACTGAGAGAGTACCGACTTCAAAACAGCCCTTCTTTGATATTTCCATCACTTATCACTGAGTTATGTCAGCTTGCTGGGGTGGAGGAAGTTCCTGGGGACAACTGGGTAGATCCGGGGAAGCCCATACATCCATTGTAGAAAAGGGGAGATGGAGGAGCAGTGAAGCAGAAGAAAAGGAAGTTAGTTTCATCTTATCAGAGTAGTATGCCATCTTCATCAGCTGGAGGACCATTTGCTGTGATTAGTGAGGAGATGAGAGTTATACGTGAGCTTGTTTCTGGCCTTCCACAGGGACCTGGGGAGACATCTGAGGGACCTGTTAATATTTCCAAGAAAGATTTCCAGAAATACATTGACGATCAAAGGAAACAGGGAGATCACCTCAAGGCTTTGGAAAAAGCATACACGGAGTTGGCAAAGAAGCATGGTGAGCTGAGTACTTCTCATACCAAATTGGAAGAGTCACACACTAAAATGGTGAAGCGGGAGAAGAAGATGGATAAATTCTTTACTCGCATGTGGAAAGGTGTGAAGGGCATATGGAAAGTCCTTAAGCCTCAGGACCTTCCACCATCGAGCAGAGTTGTGGATCCTGATGATATTCCGGCAGAGTGGCCCAAAAAAGAAGAAGAGGATGATGAGTCCGAGACAGAGAGTGAGGAGAGCAGTTGATGCATAATATAGGGAGAACTTTCCACCATCTTTTACTATATCATGTTTAGTTGCATTGGGGACAATGCAATATCTATTGTTGGGGGTAGCTTCTTGTAGAACTGCTATAGTTAATTTTTTGTTTTGTGGATATTTGGTAGATTAGTACTATTTTTTTTAAAAAAATTTTATCATGTTTGATATTAGTATAATGAAAATATTATGTTTAGTACGTGGTTTTCATTAGCTTCTTCATGTTTTTATTGTTTATTTTCTTTATTGTAATATTTCATATTAGTGGCGATATCCTTGGTTTTCTTTATACCACGGTTCTTTTTCCAAGGATGCAATAATTTTTTTTTTCTTTTCTTGAACCGGGTAATTATAAAATAAATTATAGGGAGTTAGTTTTGTGGTTAGATTTAGTTTTTGTTAATTTGAGTAAATAAATGGTTTGAGTTGGGATTTGTACACATTTATAAAAATGTGATTTGCTTGGTACCAACATATATAAAACCTTGGCATATGAATATTTGGTTGGTGAAAAATATAACAATTGAAGTAAGAACATGTCATGACCTTTTAGATTCAATTTTTGGCTCTTTAATTCACTAAATAGCTTCTTGTATGCTATATAACCTTCTTAAGTCATTTGTGTTAATTGGGTTGTGGATTTGTATTCCATTTGAGTTTTTATGTGCCGGTGTGGTGAGATTTATTTGTAGGTTCTTTTGTAGTACTTGTGGTCTAGAACTTGCCCGGAATGTGTTTTGAGGCGAAATTATAGACTAACTTAATTTTAAAAAATGATATTAGGCTTTCCTTGGATCGCTAGTATATTTTATATTTCCTACCCTTAAATATTGTCCCTAGTCAACCAATTTTGAGCCTTTAACCTTATTCTTTGGCAACCATGTTACATGCTTAAACCATTTGTTCCTAAATGATATATCTTTTGGCACCCTACTTCCCTAAAGTACCTTGAAAGTGTTTATGTAGGCTAAAAGCCTAAGTTTGGGGGTGAAAGTTGGGAAAGTTGTGATATGGAATTGATTTGAGAATGTGAAAGGTATGTAAAAGAATTGGTTAATTGGATTGTGAAAAGAAAAATGTATATATATATATATATATATATATATATATATATATATATATATATATATATATATATATATATATATATAATATGTTGATAAAAGTTGTAAATAAAGGACTAGATGTGGATTGAAAAGTGAAACAAGGGTGGAAAATATCTTTGAAGGAAGTAGCTTTAATTTTCATATTGTAGTGCTTTGGGAGGTTCTAAGTCACTTTAACCAAAATTTTGTCTTACTTTAACCAAATACCTAAACTACAACCTTTTAAGTCCTAATTGATTTTGAATCAAGTTGTCTACATTAGTGGAGGAATACATAAAGGGGAAGTCTATGGTACTACTTGTATGCATTTGAACATCTTTTTGAGAGTGAGTTAATTCTTTCCATTTGATATCCCAATTTTAATTTAAATTGAGATTTATGAGTGTGGGATCCTCTCTTGAAGGTAAGGGCACATGAAATTTTAGTTGTGAATCTAATCTCATTTTCAATTGATAAGAATGACCAAAGAAAGTTGATTGTGATATAGAGGAAAATTTTGAAGCTTTAGTGTCATGACTTGGCTGCTACTTTGATTTGCATTAGTGTTTGAGCACTTGAAGTATAATGAAGTTTATGTGAAGTGCTCAATAATTCATATGCTTTGGAGTAATTTTTGGTACCAATCGAAGTCATATTTTTGTAGTTAAAGTAGACTTTCTTTTTAATTGGGTTGGTGTGTTGAGGATATGTGGTTGATTTAGTCACTTGCGAGGAGATTTTATCGTTTCCATTGCTTGAGGACAAGCAATAGTTCAAGTTTGGGGTGTGATAAGTTGGTAAAATACCAACTTATCTTGCCTTTAAATGGCGACATTTGCTATGTTTGAAGTGATAAAATCATGTATTTAATGTTATTTACTTCTACTCTACAGGATTGAATGTGATTTAGAAGTAATGGTGAAGAAACCAAGTGAAAACAAGGCAAAAGAAGCCAAAAAGAGAAGAAAATCTGGGCAGTGTATTCAGGCCTCGCAAATGCAAAATTTTCATGGTAAATGCGAAGACAGGCTTAAAGAGGACACCTTCGCAATTGCGAAAAATTGTTCGCAATTGCGAAATTAGCGGTAATTGGGATTCTTCGCAATTGCGAAGAATAGTTCGCAGATGCGAACTGTGCAGTAAATGGGGAAGCTTCGCAAATGCGAACACTGTGTAATTAAGGGCAACTTCACAAATGCGAAGTTTTGTTGGGAATTGCGAACATAAGTTTATCTGGGCATATTTGGTAATTGCGAACGTTTGTTTGCAATTGCGAGGTACGTGCTTCAGGCATGGGCTATTATGGAATTTCGCACCTTTTGATCCCCAAATCATTTAATACCCAAAGAGGCTCATTTGTAAAAGGATCTTTGGCTTATTTTCAGTAGAGAGAACATTTTTTGGAAGCTAGGGTTTTGCGCACACACTTGGGTCTTGAAGATTGAAGCTTTTGGTTAAGAATTCCTTATCCATTTATGTTTATTTCTTCATTTCCTTGCTTTGTATTGAATATTTAAGTGTGTAGTATTTATTTCCAACACTTGAATCTTGTTTATGAGAATATTCATGTTTAAAGTGTGGATTAAATAACTTGTTGTGCTTATGCATTTGTTAGATGATCTTGTTATTTGAAGCTTAGATTGATTTTATTGAAGTTATTGTTGTGGGTTGTTTATTTGATTTTGATCTTAATTATTTTACTGCTAGGCCAACAGTGAAATATTATCTACGAACCTTGAATTAAACTTGACAGAGGAAATTCTTGGTTGCATATAAAATCAAATAGAACAAGATTTGAATCCCGGGCATCGGGCGGAGAATTTGCAATTAAGATAGACATATACTTAGTTGCCTTGTTTGGTTGAATCATAAGAGTGGTAAATGCATTCTTGTTAATATTAATACCATAGACATATATGTATTGATTTAACTTGGATAGATTCATAAGAACTCGAAAGATTCTTATGAATATTATTAACCTTATAATCAATAATCCGAATAGTTCAATAAATCAATTATGAGTATGAAAAGAAGCATGATTACTAGAAATTTCATAACCACTTCAGTGTAATTCCCGAAGCAAATCATACGTGTAGCCATTGATCATTTTACTTGTTTTCTAGTTTAGTTTATATTTTCGCATTTAAGTTTAAATAATTTTTCAATCATCATTCTTAGTGTTTGGCGTTGCATAATTAGCAATAATTTTCTTATATACCTAATCGCCTACATATTGTTCTTTGTGGGATTCGACACCGACTCTTAGTTGGGTAAATTATATTGCTGCGACCGTATCTATTGCTTTTTAGCAGTCGATTTGGACGTCATCGGCGATAGAGGAGATGGTTAGAGTTGCTGAAAGACTATGATGTTATATCTTATATCATCCAGGTAAGGCCAATGTGGTGGTCGATGCGTTGAGTAGGAAGTCTGCCAGCATGGGAAGTCTCGTTTATATTCCGGTCAGCCATAGACCACTTGCTCTAGATGTCCAGGCCTTAGCCTGCACGGTCGCTCATTTTTCTTTATTAGAGTGTATCCGTGAGAGGCAGTTCGATGATTCTTATTTGCATGACCTGAGGGATACTGTATAGCGGGGAGGTGCTATGAAGGTAACTTTAGATGATGACTGAGTATTGAGATTGTAGGGGCGAGTTCGTGTGCCCAACATTGAGGGGATTCGACAGTTGATCTTAGCAGAGACCCACAGTTCATGATATTCTATTCACCCGGGCGCCGCGAAGATGTATTAGGACTTGCCGCAGCACTATTGGTGATGTAGGATGAAGAAGGACATTGTTGCGTATGTCACTCGGTGTCTAAACTGTCAGCAGGTTAAATATGAGCACCAGAGGCCTGGTAGTGCGTTCCAGAGAATTGAAATTTCCGAGTGGAAATGGGAGCGAATTACAATGGACTTCGTCAGTGGACTCCCTTTGACTCGGAGGAAAATTGATGCTATTTGGGTCATTGATGATAGGCTAACCAAGTCAGCACACTTCATTCCAGTATCAGTCTCCTACTCAACTGAGAAGTCAGCAGAAATTTACATCTGGGAGATTGTTCTCCTTCATAGGGTGCCGGTGTCTATTATCCCAGATCGGGGTACGCAGTTTACCTCGTGTTTCTGGAGAGCGATCCAGCAGGAGTTAGGCACCCAGGTTCAGTTGAGTACAACATTTCATCCTCAGATGGACAATCAGTCCGAGAGGACTTTTCAAATCCTATAGGATATGCTTCGAGCTTGTATCATTGATTTTGGGGGCTCGTGGGACCAGTTTCTGCCATTAGCAGAGTTCGCCTACAACAACAGCTACCAGTATAGCATTCAGATGGCTCCATATGAGACGTTGTATGATAAGTGATTTCGGTCTCCGGTCGGATGGTTTGAGCCGAGAGAGGCTCGGTTGCTGGGTACAGACCTAGTTCAGGAGGCCTTAAACAAGGTCAAGACTATCCAGGAGAGGTTGCATTCAAGTAAGTCCAGACAGAAGAGTTATGCAGATCGGAAGGTCCGAGATGTGGATTTCATGGTTGGTGAGCAGGTATTGCTCCGGGTGTCGCCTATGAAGGGCGTGATGAGATTTGGAAAGAAGGACAAGCTCAACCCTAGGTATATTGGTCCATTTGAGATTCTGGATGGAGTGAGAGAGGTGGCTTATAGACTTGGACTACCACCTAGCTTATCAGCCGTGCATCCGGTTTTTCATGTATCTATGCTTCAGAGGTACCACAGCGATCCTACACATGTGTTAGACTTCAGCACTGTCCAATTGGACAAGGATCTATCTTACGAGGAGGAGCCGGTGGCCATTCTAGACCGACAGGTTCGACAGTTGAGGTCGAAGATTTTTCCTTCTGTGCGTGTTCAGTGGAGAGGTGAGCCTCCTGAGGCATCGACCTGGGAGTCCGAGTCTGATATGCGGAGCCGTTACCCACATTTGTTCCCCGACTCAGGTACTTCCTTCTCTTGTCCGTTCGAGGACGAACGGTTGTTTTCGAGGTAGAGGATGTGACGACCCAAAAGGTCATCACCTATTTTTGTCATCTGTTCCGCGCTTCCGAGGCTTTCAAAACCTTATTTTATATTGCCTCGATTTACGTGCATAGTCTGGGCACGTAGCCGAAAAATTTTTTGTGTTAGAATATGTGAATTCTATGGAAATTTTGAAGAATTTTGATATTAATATTTATATAGTTGACTTCGATCAACATTTTTGGTAAACGGACCCGGACCCGAGATCGGACGGTTCCGGAAGGTCCGTAGGAAAATATGGGACTTGGGAATGCGTCCGGAGTCGAATTTCGAGGCCTAGAGCCCAAGATATGAATTTTTCCGTTAAATTAGTTTTCTGAAATTTTAAGGAAAATGGAAATGAAAATTGATTGAAAGACCATGGTATCGGGCTCGTATTTTGGTTCCGATGCCCGGTACAAGTCTTATATATTATTTAAGTACTTCCTGCAAAGTTTCTCGGAAATTGAACTTCATTTGATGTGTTTTGAACCATGCGTTCCAAATTTGAAAGTTTATGAAGTTTAAAAGAAGAAATCATGAATTTAAGGCTTAATTATATGAAAACGATGTTATATTGGCGATTTGATCGCGCGAGCAAGCTCGTGGTACATTTTTGAGGTTGTGTGCGTGTTTGGTCTGGAGCCCGAGGGCTCGGGAGAAGATTTGATAGGCCGTTAGAGCAAATTTTGAAAAACAACACAGCTGGTATTTTTCCCCAGCTGATATCTTCGCAATTGCAAAGAATCACTCGCAATTGCGAGATGTCCCAAAATAGCGTTGGTTCACAAATGCGAACAAACCTTCGCAAATGCGAGGTGGCCCAAAATTGGCCTTGGTTCGCAAATGCAAACAAACCTTCGCAAATGCGAAGTGGCCCAGAAAAGCCCCAGGTTCGCAAATGCGAACAAAGCTTCGCAAATGCGAAGGGGGCCAGAATTGGCCTAAGTTCGCAAATGCGAACAATTTCTTCGAAAATGCGATGTCCGCGGCCCAGGACCTCTTACGTTCGCAATTCCCATATCCACAGTTGTGCAATTTTATAATTAAATGATTTTAAAGCCCCTTTTTCACCATTCTTTCAAAACCCAAAACCCCATAGGCAATATTTCAAGAGCAATATCACTCCAAATCACTTGTAAGTCGATTTTCACTCAACTCTTTCAATTCCTAACATCATTAAACATATTTTCTATGAGAAATCAAAGATGTTTATGGTTGAAATTATGGTTTTTGGGTAGAACCTAGGTTTTTGATAAATTGGGGAGTTGGACCTCGATTTGAGGTTCGATTTCAAAACAAATCATATAATTGAACTCGTGAGCGAGTGGGTAACCGGATTTTGGTCTGAACCCCAAGTTTCGACCATGTGGGACCGAGGGCATTTTGGGAAATTTTGAGTAAAACTTTGAGAAAACTATTTTTATGCATCCAAACCAATTTATATAGTATTTATTAAAGTAATTGAACCAATTGTGATTAGATTCTAGCGAGTTGAAGGTTGAATTATGAGGTAAATCGATAGTTGAAGGTTAATTGGACTTCAAGGCTTTGAGGTAAGTGTTTGATCTATCCTAGCTTGAGGGAATAGTATTGAGTGTAATAATTTGCTAATTGCTATGTGATCGAGTGCGGTGTATAGGCGTGGTGGCGAGCATCTATACACCGGAGTTTAGCATGACCGTGAGTCATTTGTTGATACATGTTGTGAGCTAATGTGGAATATTTCTAAGTCATATTCTTGAGCCCTTTACGGGTTGCGAAGGTTGATTATTATTTCCCTTGTCGGGACTTTGTTATGTTGTTGATGCTGTTCCCTTGCCGGGATAATGTTATGACTATTGTTACTCCCTTGCCGGGACGGCACATGTTACTTGTTTCATTCTTATGCCCGTTGACTGTGACTGTTATTTGGGTGAGGAAGAGTGATAATGCACGAAGGGTGATGTCGTGCCATTTTTACTTATGTTCGCACAAAGGATCATTCCATGTAGGGGTGGGCATCGGTCGGTTCGGTTCGATTTTGGAAATTATCGATTTTACCTATCGATTATCAGTTTAGCAATATCATAACCCGATAACCAAACCGATAAGATATTAATTATCGGTTATCGGCTTATCAGTTATTGATCTTTATCGATTCGGTTATCGGTTTACCCGATAATATAAAACTAAAATTAAAAGTGCTCAATTACTCAAACTAAATATCAAAAAATTGCTACTCCTCTAATCATAAATTTCACATGAGTAGAGAAGACACCAAGACTGGCAGTTAGCAAACAGAAAACATAAATCAGAAGCAAACAGAGGAAAAAAGCAAACAGAACAATTAACAAGAAGGAAACAAAAAATCTTGACCCAAAACTTACACGATGCTATTGATGAGTGAGGGAGTGAGTCGACGTGACTGGCGGAGAACTGGTGAGGATCAGGCACTGGTGTGGCGTCTGGCGCAGAACTGGTGGTGAGCTTGAAAGTTGAGGCTCAGGCATCTGGCGTTACACGATGCGATTGATTGTTTGGAGTTAGGGGCTGTGGCGAAAATACAATGAGAGAGACAAAGACTGAGTGAACTGAAAAGGGAAGGGAATTAGTAAGCTAAAACCCTAGTATATATACTTATGGGTAGATTAGTAAATTACTTCATTCTTATTGGGTTATCGATTTTTACCCAATAAAAAATGCAAATCGAGACCGAACCGATAACCCAATAAATTGTTTTTACCCCGTTACCGAACCGTTAACCTAATAATCCAATACCGATAACCTAATAAAGAATTAATGGTCCGGGTTATCGGTTTTACCCGATATATGCCCACCCCTAATTCCGTGCCATATTTACTATTTATGCACGAAGGAACATTCAGTGCCGTTGTTACTTAAATTATGCACGAAGGATCATTCTGTGCCATGTTTATTATTTATGCACGAAGGGACATTCCGTGCCGTTGTTGCTTAAACCATGCACGAAGGATCATGCTGTGCCATGGATGTGAGGATGAGAGTAAAAGTACGAAGGGTGATGCCGTGCCTATACTCTGTTTTTACCTTATGCTATACTCTGTTTTTACCTTACTGATTAATCATGTATATTTGATTGTGCTCCCCAAGCATGTTCCCTCCTTTGTTAATTGTGTCGATCAATATCCTTGTTATTCTGTGGTACATACATATATAGAACTGCACAAGTTTATGTGAGTGTCTGGTCCTAGGCTTGTCACTACTTCGCTGGGATAGGCCAGACACTTACCAGCACATGGGGTACGATTGTGCTGATATTACATTTCTGTGCATTTTTGCACAGGTCCAGGTTTTGAGCAAGAGCAGCAGTAGCAGTACACTACCGGGATTATCGTACTTCCGAGACTGAGGTAGCTTGCAGGCGTCCGTAGTCCCGGTGTCTCTTCATTCTCTTTTATTATTACTGTGGTCTCATTGTTCCGAGACAGACGGTTATTATTTATTTCTTTCAGACCATTATGTGTAGTTATTCCTTAGTAGTTCGTGAGTTTGTGACTCCACATCTTGGTTAGGGGATTTATGTCAATTATTTTACTCTATTATTCGACGTTTAATCGAAAGACTTCCGCATTTAAAGTTATGAGTATTATTTATTCTATTAAATATGAGAACAAAATGGTTGTATAAACATGAAGATGGTGAGTGAATTGGCTTGCCTAGCTACCACGAGTAGGCGCCATCACGATCCCGATGGTGGGGGAATCCGGGTCGTGACAAAAGGTAAGGACTGAAACACTTTTAATTGGTCACTAAAGGGGTTGGAACATCAGAAGTTGTAGCCTCATTTTCAAATGCAACAATAGGCTCGATAACAACTTCTAAGGAAGCAGCAATAGGATCAGTTTTAGCTGAGCTTGAAGTATTAACACCACCGAGAGAAGTATTAGTCACAGGAACTTCAATTCCCATAGACTGTAATATAGACGTTTCACCCTCGGTTACTGGAATCACAACTTTAGTTGTTTCCGCAATTGCTTCAGAATTCAAAGGCTCTGCTACCTCAGGAGTTCCAAGTGCTGGAGAAGAAATATCAATTGGTTGTTCTAGAGAAGGAGTGTCAGCAAGTTGGTTATTCTTCTCAATCGCATCTAAGACTTTGGCTAATTCAGATTGCAAGTTAAAATTTTCTTGAGTAGCATCCAGCAAAGTGTCATGACGAGACCTCAGAAAAGCCCAATTGATTTCATAATTAAAATTCTCCGCAAGAGAATCACACTCTTTCTCCAAGTTTTCATAATCCCTTTCCCACATAGCAAGGTCGTTTTTCATTATCTCTTGCTCAGCTAAGTGGGAATTAAGGGAAATCTCAAGAGTGGTATGAGAACTCTCTAAAGCACGAACTTTATCTGAAGAAACCTTAGCCCGAGTCTAATTCAAGCTCTGCATTAACTCTTTAGCATATTCTTCTTTTTTCTCCATAAGTTCTTTGAGCTCATTAATTTCTTCATTAGATTTTGACAATGAGTCCCTCAAAAGTTCCTTATCCTTTTTAATCTGGCTTAATGAAGCCTTAGCAATTCCTAAGTCTGTGGATAAAGTACGATTTTGCTGTTCCAAATAAGCTTTACTATCTTGTAACTCCTCTATGCTCCCTAAAGCACTTTCAAACTGCTCCTTCCAATTTTGAGCTTCAAGCTGGCTCCTTCAGCTATTCTCTTAGTATCTGAAATGGCCTTTGCAGACTCACGAGCTTTCCTTTCTAAAGTATAGACCCTTCCCATCAGCTCGGTCCGAATCAAGTCAGCGTACAAATATAAGGCACAGAAATAAGAACTTAAAGCAAAAGGAGAGAAAATGTCCAAGTTAAAAGAAGTTACCTTCAAGGTCAAATGAACTATGTCATTCATCAAAGTAAAGCAGTTGTGGCTCTGCATCTTCGTACTCTGCGCATCTCCGATTAGAGGCTCGAGCCAAACATCAGCTCTACCAGTCTTCCTCAAAAGGCTATGAGTAGCATGTATTTCAATTGTAACCTTTCTCATTGCCATACTTCTATTACTGGGGCTAGTTTTTGAATACACGACAGAGGAAGACGGAGCAGTGGAAGGAGGAGTAGTAGAAGAGGTGAAAATAATAGGAGATGCGGGAGTCAAAGCAGGAGCAGAAGGAATAGACACGGGAGTCAACATAGGTACGGAAGCAGGAGCACTTACAGTAAATGAAGGAGCAAAAGAGGTCAATACAGGTGAAGAAACACTCACGATTGGTGAGGAGACAAAAAGAATAGGAGAAATGGGAACTGAGGAAGATAGAGGAATTTCGTTTAAAACAGGGCCGGGCTCCCCACTTTCAAAATCACCAAACAAAGAGACGGTGAACAGATTCACTAGTGTCTCTTGGTGCGGCATCTTCATCAGAATGAATCAGAACATGCTCGGTAGTGGAGGTACAAGCAGAAGTATCTTCAGTTTCATCCTCAATAATAACGCATCTCCTAACTCTAGGTCTAGATACCAACGAGATACCTCATTCTTCCTCATTCTTAGTATCTTCTCCCATAGCTTTTCTCTTTATTATCAAGGTTTTAGCCTTGTCCAAATCAAGGGAGACATTGGTAGAAGTGCGCATAGCCAATGCTACATCTGCCGTCATTCCTCTCATACCAAATCGTGATAAAAAGAAGGATATGAACTCGATATTGAAAAGAAAGGGGTTTACCATATGTATTTAAAAAATATATATGTAAGAAGATACATATCGTGTGTTTTCACTCTCCAGCCATGTAATGAAAAATAGATTTACAAGTTCTATCTTCTTTAGGAGCAATTTTTAAAATCGAATCTACCCAACCACGGAAGTTGGGAATAGGTTCCACATCTCCCATGGTTGCTACAAAAAACCAACAAGGGATAAAATTAAAGAGAAAATCAAAATCTCTAAAAATAGGTACGGTAAAGTAAATACAAACTTACGTGCAACGTTCCACTTCTCGGGGAAGGGAATGTTTGTTTCACCTAGCAAATCCAATGTACGAACAGCAATATAACAAAGATATCACCCACGATCTTTGTCATCTTCAGGGTTTACCAATACTTTCTTACCCCTCACAGTTAAGGTAAAAACCCCATGACGCATTAAGTTGGGATGGTATAAATGAATAAGGTGGGAAAGAGTAAAGTTGATTTTGGCTTTGGTAGATAGATATCTCAAACAAGCCACGGCCCTCCATACTAAGGGGCCAACTTGCGCTAAGCAAATATTGAAGAAGCAACAGAAATCAAGGATAACTGGATCTATGGCAGGTTTAAATCCCAAAGTAAAGGGATAAGTATAAACGAAAGAATACCCAGTTCTATAAGAAGAAATTCTTTGATTTAGGGAAGGAATTGACAGGCGAAGACTCTCCTTCCAATTACAATCTTTTCTAATGGTAAGGATTGTAAGCTCAGTTATAAGAGAAGGTTCAGCATCAACATTTTCTAATTTTGCAACTTGCTTCTGAAGAGACGTTCTGTCACCCCCAGAAGACAAATCACTTGGTACAATCTCTTCAATTAAGGGTTCTTGACAAGGGTCAGAAACCTCTTTACCTTTAGAAGAAAGAGTTTTAGAGATGGAACATGTGATGCCTGAATTCGAAGAAGGAGAAGCAGATCCAGCCGAACCTCCACGTGTGGATCCTAAACTCCGAAGCCTTCCTCCTCTACCTCTTCCATGCCTAATTGGAGTAGGGGCATTAGGAAATTG
Source organism: Nicotiana noctiflora (assembly GCA_032618575.1). NCBI lineage: Eukaryota > Viridiplantae > Streptophyta > Magnoliopsida > Solanales > Solanaceae > Nicotiana > Nicotiana noctiflora. The sequence continues at coordinate 65,591 of JASVEL010003807.1, read as the reverse complement.
ATCAAGAACTGGAACTTTTCTAGGGTTGGGGTTTGGAGATGTCATTGTTGGACGAATTTGAACTAAGGAGAAGTAAAAGAAAGTAAGGAAAAACTTGATGAAAATTTATGAAGAAGGTGACAAAGGAAGGGAGAATTAAAAAGGAATATGGAAGCAACCGTCAAACTAAGAAGTATAATGATGAAAAGCCTATATTAAAAGGAACTACCACTTCGTGAAAAGAATGGTTGAAGAAGCCTAGGAAGAAGGACGTAGAATTGCAGATCTAATCAGAAGGTGACACGTGTGTGAAGCATAAAATAAGCAAGGCAGCTGAGGCGTCAGTATTGTCATAAGCATTGATTTTGGCAAAAATTCCACTTCCCAATTATTTAATTGATAAATAAAAGAAAAGTGGGGGGACTATCTATATTGAGAAAAAACTGAATTTATATTAAAGATGACATGGCATGACACGTGGATTGGTCAACAGGTAATAATTAATTGAGAGACACGAGAAGCGAAAGAGACGATAAGAAGAGCTCAAAATAGGCATGGGGTGCCATTCAGATACGTATCTCGTATCTACATAAGGTATTTAAGACTAGGAATTCGTGAGGATTCAAAAGACATGAATCTGATGATGAAAAGTAGTCCAAATACAGTATTATATGCCGAATACATTAGTCAACTGGTATTTAATAGCAATATTATGTAACACCTCATTAAATGTCCGTTATTATACTTATTTAGACTAAGGAAGTGAGCCGTTATTCCTTATTAACTATAAAAGGAGAATATCTCATCATTTGTAAGGACACAAAATATTATCTACATCATATTGAAATACAAATTTCTTTATTGCTTATTCTTATTCTAAGAAAGCCTAATATACTTTTTGGTCTCTTGATTATCAGTAACCTGATTTATTATCTTAAATTCTAGTTTTGACCAAATTATTATTTTTTGGTTAAATAGAAATATGGTTGATTCATAGGGGGAACAATATGGAGATATGGTTCTCACGGGAAATATCAATTATAAGTTTACTGTCATCAAAAGGGAGAAATTGATAGGTTACAAGTACATTGGAAATAAGTACTTTATTTTATGTTTTGATGATCTAACAAACCTATCATCTAGAACCTCTATACGGAACCTGTTACACATCTACAATACCATATGATCATAAATTTCCATGTTGAGATCCACCGTACTCTTCAGAGAGGAAGGAACAGCTAAGGAAATATGTCCCTACTAGTTTCCGAGGAGATTGTATGATGTGAACTCTCCAGCAGGAAAGTTACTGCTTGCACATGCTATCGTACAGGAACAGTGCAGCAGTCAAATTTCTATGGAAGGCTTTTTACCTATCTTGCTTACATCATTGTAAGTGATGTCACACACATATAAATACTATCAAGGAAGGTAAACCAACTTACTTCATGAGAGAACCAGATAAAGGACCTGAAGCATGCCAGGTACAATCATTCAGGTTAATCGACTCAAGATAATCTGGACAGTGTGCTTTAGATTCACAAGAACCAGATTAGGGACCTGATCGCTTAGTATTCCCCCAACAGAAGTATAAGTCAATTGTACAGCTGGAAAGCAACTGCAGAAAGTGATTTCCTGCAACGGTGCAGCAGACAGTGCATCAATCACTTTTCATTGAGATTAGACATCACCATTGTGAATTGACATCACTAAGGTAATGTCTTATGTAGTATAAACCTCATGCAAGACACAAGATTCATGTTAAACACTTGCAAAAATAGAAAACGAAATTCCCCTCTCAAGTGCAAGAACAACCTCTCTCAAGAACAAGTTGCTTCAACCTCAAGGACCGGATCCAAGATTGAAGACATCTTAAGTCCTTAGGATTGTTGAGTCTCGTTATTTGTTTTTCAATATTAACTCCTATATTGCTTTCTTAGAAGCTGGTTTAGGAAAGCCAAAATCACAAACCCTCCAAGTTTGTGTCTTGGCTATAGTTAGTCAAGTTGTAAAACATTTGGAATAGAGTCATTACAAAGTGGCTTGTAATAGGGTTATTACAAGTTGGAGTGATTAAAGTCTTTATCACTTGAGAGTGACAAATTGGCTTGTGGTGAGAGTATTAGTCAAAGTCTTTGTAACTAAAGAGTCACAAAGTGGCTTGTGGTGTGCCACAAGTTAGTTGAGTTAAATCCTTTATAATAGAGGTATTACAAAGTGGCTTGTAATAGGTGTTTACAAGTTAGTGAAGTTGAAAGCCTACAAGTATAGGTCGTGATTTTTATTCCCCTGAGTTGAGATTTTTTCACGTAAAAATTCTCTGTGTTCTTTACTTAGTACCGAGTTACTATGGTAACAATTAGAGAACCTGATTCTCTGTACTGATTGGTTGCACAGTTTGTTGCTTACAATAAGAACTGCTAGAGAATCTGATTCTTTATACAGTGGAAACTTATAATGTGTCTCATCTACATACCGGTTCCACAGTTAGCATTGTACAAAACTGATATAGGACCAGATTCCTATACAATTTATTTTCTCAGTATTTTCGATGGAAACTCATAGAAAATCCAATTTGCAATACAGTTTGGTGAATGCATAATTTCTATCATCAATAAATGGGGAATATTTTTGGATAATCCAGTGTAACTTCGCCTATGTTACCATGTATATGATGGGAAAAAAAGAGGCTTAGAACGTGAAATTAATTTGGAATTTACCATATCTCTTCACTGCTTGAAATTCTTAAAGGAGTACATGCATATGTAGTGCATGGAATGATGGAACTCGTTAGGGTATCTAGATATTTGCAAGTATTACTCCATATGGTAACTAAAACAAGATTCTTTGGATAAGATAATTAGATAGAAAGATATTTCAAGAGTAAGAATACATTATGTGTCGTAATTTAATTTCATCGTATATATACGGCCACTTAAATGCAAAGTTTCATTCAATCAAAAGCCACTTCTTTATATTGTCTTCTCTACTATTCATGAGTCTCATCACTTGAAAAATAAATAAAACAGATGTGCACTTGACATTGCAAATGGAAATAAGGAGGACAAAAGGTGTAACTACGAAAACATTTTGGAGGTCCATAAATAGATCCACACATCAGTCTTAATTTATATGATCATGACAATTTATCTCTTTTAATTTGTTTAAAATGAATATTACCCTTTGGTATTCAAAAACTATTTTTTATTATTTTTATTTTATCCTTAGTGACATAATTTAAATATTTGAGATTCATTTGATATGAAAGTTCATTTGTTTATTAGGAGTGAGAAATATGAAATGATTTAGACATTTCTACCACCTTGCATGTAATTGTTGTTAATAAAAGCAAACTTGATGGCTTGCATAATTTATGTGTGTCACAACTTTTTTACTTTTTCAAGTATAATGTTAATATTTAGCACATGATTGGGACGGTATAGTATTTGAAAAAGACGATGTACGCATGGAGGATGAGAAAGGTGTTGGGTTTTTAATATATTTAATTAATATATTAAAGAGTTAAAAGAGGGTGAATGGGAAATGGAGGGAAATAAAAATTTGAGTGAAATTTTAGTTTCCCTCTCCTTGGTAAATGGGCATTGTCCCATATCGGAAGAGGAAGAGGTTTTTTATGGGTATATAAGCAATTGCTCTTCTTCTAGCTCTTAAAGAGTTGAGAAGAAAGCAAGCCTCGCGCCGTCGTCGTCGTCGTCGTCGTCGCTCGCTCGGCTCGGCCTCGGCCTCGGCCTCGGATTCAGATTTGGATCTTTTTGGACCAAATTTATTTGTTAATGAGGTTTTTATGGGTATATAAGCAATTGCTCTTCTTCTAGCTCTTAAAGAGTTGAGAAGAAAGCAAGCCTCGCGCCGTCGTCGTCGTCGCTCGCTCGGCTCGGCTCGACTTCGGCTTCGGCTTCAGATTCGGATTCGGATTCGGATTTGGATTTGGATTTGGATTTGGATTTGGTCAAATGATCGATTGATTAACTTTTTAGACCAAATTTATTTGTTAATAGTAAAATATTAACAGAAATGTTATTAAAATATTTATTTTAATAACAGAATACTAATATTAAATAAATATTAATATTAAATCCAAATTTCAGTTTTTTCTGTTTTTGTAACAGAAAATTAACTACCCATCAATTTTCCCTCTTTATTTTCCCTCTTTATTATTGAGTAAATGGACATTTATGCTGTGGTAGTTTTACAGAAACAGTCATTATGAAGAGACTATTCAGATTTCAGCCCAACTTTTGGCTATAAATACAACACTATTCTGCTCAGAATTTTACTACGAATTTCTGAGTTTCTCCTCCTTTCTTCTGTATACTTTTAGCATCAAACAAACCAAAAACTAAGTGTGATTTGCTACCGAACTTTGTGTTCGCAGAAACACTGGGGTTTGCAGTACCACTACACCAGTGTGTAATTCGTTCTATCCCGGGAGGAAATAATCCATAACCTTGGGTACTAGGAGGGGATTAAATTCCTTAAGGAAACACTGTGAATTCAATGGGCTCGAATTGGTTTCTTCATTTCTGTTTATGCATATACTTGTTTGTATTTATTTATATTTCCAGAATTATTTTATAAATACATTGTAATAACAAGATTAAGGAATTTAATTATATTTCTGTATTTGTTTTTACTGTTTCTGGAAGAGTAAAACCTTTGTGGTTTTGTACTCTATTAAAATCTATGTGATTTTAATATTTGTGTCATTCTTTTACAGAAATGACTAACGAGAATGAGAACCAGGCTGTTTCAATGGTGACTGCTAATGCCTCAACAAGCCGAACGAATCCGGCAGCATTGGCACCGGCGGAGAAACCCGGAAAATTTTCCGGGATTGATTTCAAGCGCTGGCAACAAAAGATGTTCTTCTATTTAACTACTCTAAGTCTCCAGAAGTTCATCAAGGAAGATGTTCCTGTGTTGTCCGACGAAACTTCAGAAACTGAACGCTTTCTCGTCGTTGAGGCGTGGAAGCATTCAGATTTTTTATGCAAGAATTATATTCTAAGCGGGCTGGAAGATTCTTTGTATAACGTCTACAGTGGCGTAGAAACGTTAAAGGAACTGTGGACTATGCTTGAAAAGAAATACAAAACTGAAGATGTCGGGTTGAAAAAGTTTGTTGCTGCAAAGTTTTTGGACTACAAAATGGTAGATAGCAAGTTTGTTATTACCCAAGTCCAGGATTTGCGAGTGATTATTCACGATCTCCTTGTTGAAGGTATAAATCAAATTAATATTGATGTTGAAAGTAGTAACCGTTGTATTTTTACTAATGAAAATTTCATTGAAGGTCTTGTTATCAATGAAGCATTCCAAGTAGCAGCAATGATTGAGAAGTTGACTCCTTTGTGGAAGGACTTCAAAAACTACTTGAAACACAAACGCAAGGAGATGTCCCTTGAAGATCTCATTGTTCGGTTGAGAATCGAAGAGGACAATAAAGCTGCTGAAAAGAGAGGCCGTGGAAACTCAACAATAATGGTAGCAAATATTGTTGAAGAGAACAAGAAGAGGAAGAAGGCTTCTGGACCAAAACACAACCCAAGCAAGAAGCGGTTCAGTGGAAACTACTACAATTGTGGAAAACCCGGACACAAATCTAGGAGTGCCGTGCTGCGAAGAAAGGCAAGAAGAAGGGTCAAGCAAACATGGTTGAAAAGCATGATGATGTTGATGACTTATGTGCCATGCTTTCAGAATGCAACTTGGTACGCAATCCTAGAGAGTGGTGGATTGATTCTGGAGCCACTCGCCATGTTTGTGCAGTTAGAGAAGCGTTTGCTACTTATGCTCCTGTTGGACCCGACGAGACGATTTCTATGGGAAATGCTTCTAAGACCAATATTGAAGGATGTGGGAAGATATTTCTCAAAATGACTTCCGGCAAAGTGGTGACTTTGAACAACGTCCTTCATGTTCCCGAGATTAGGAAGAATTTAGTCTCTACTGGACTTCTTGTTAAGAATGGTTTTAAATGTGTTTTTGTTTCCGATAAGGTTGTAATAAGTAAGAACGAAATGTTTGTAGGAAAAGGTTACCTCACTGAGGGCCTTTTCAAGCTGAATGTAATGATCGTTGAGAATAATAATAAAATTTCAGCTTCGTCTTACTTACTTGAGTCAAATGAATTATGGATATACGTTTGCGTCATGTCAATTATAAAACCTTACGGAAAATGATTAATTTGGAAGTATTGCCTAAATTTGAATATGACAAATCAAAATGTCAAGTATGTGTGGAATCTAAGTATGTTAAACATCCTTATAAGTCGGTTGAAAGGAATTCAAATCCTTTAGACTTAATTCACACAGATATTTGTGACATGAAGTCAATACCATGTCACGGTGGAAAGAAGTATTTCATAACTTTTATTGACGATAGTACTCGATATTGCTATGTTTACTTACTTAATAGTAAAGATGAAGCAATAGACGCTTTCAAGCAATACAAAAATGAAGTTGAAACACAACTTAACAAGAAAATCAAAATGATAAGAAGTGATAGGGGTGGTGAATATGAATCTCCTTTTGAACAAATATGTTTAGAATATGGAATCATTCATCAAACAACGGCCCCTTACACGCCCCAATCCAATGGGATTGCAGAAAGAAAGAATCGTTCATTAAAGGAGATGATGAACGCATTATTGATAAGTTCTGGTTTGCAACAGAACTTGTGGGGGGAAGCCGTACTTACGGCTAGCCGAATACTAAATCGATTACCCCATAGCAAAACACAATCCATTCCATATGAAAAATGGAAAGGAAGGAAGCCTAACTTGAATTATTTTTCAGTGTGTTTTGTGTTTGGTAAAAGTCCAAGTTCGTAAACCCAAAAGGGTAAAAATAGGACCGAAAACCGTTGATTGTGTTTTCATATATGCGACTAATAGTAAAGCATATCGATTTCTGGTTCATAAATCAGAAAATCCCGACATTCATAATAATACGGTTATAAAATCAGATAATGCTGAGTTCTTTGAAAATATATATATCCGTACAAAAAGGAATGTGAGTTGATTAGTGAAGGATCTAAACGACCTCGAGAAGAAGAAAAAGAAAGTACACTTAACCAGGAATATCCAAGGCATAGTAAACGTCAAAGAACGTCCACTTCATTTGGACCAGATTTTGTGACTTTCTTATTGGAAAACGAGCCTCAAACATTTAAAGAAGCTATGTCTTCTTCGGAATCATTGTTATGGCAAGAGGCAGTCAATAGTAAAATAGAATCCATATTGAACAACCATACATGGGAATTGGTTGATCTTCCTCCTGGAAATAAACCGTTGGGTTCTAAATGGATCTTTAAGAGGAAAATTAAAGATGATGGCACTATTGACAAATATAAGGCAAGACTTGTGGTCAAAGGGTATAGACAACGAGAAGGTCTTGATTATTTTGATACATACTCTCCAGTTACAAGAATTACGTCCATATGAATGTTAGTAGCCTTAGCTGCAGTTTATGGTCTTGAAATTCATCAAATGGATGTTAAGACGACCTTCTTAAATAGAGAGTTGGAGGAAGAAATCTACATGGAACAACCAGAAGGGTTTGTGGTTCCAGGTAAAGAAAAGAAGATCTGTAGACTTGTTAAATCCCTTTACGGATTAAAACAAGCACCCAAACAATGGCATGCTAAATTTGACCAAACAATATTGTCAAATGGGTTTAAGATAAATGAATATGATAAATGTGTGTACATTAAAGATGTTCCAAATCACATAGTCATTATTTGCTTATATGTGGATGATATGCTCATAATGAGTAATGACATTGCCAATATAAATGCTACTAAGCGTATGCTAACTAGCAAGTTTGATATGAAAGACTTGGGAGTTGCTGATTTAATTCTAGGAATTAAGATCCATAAGACTTCTCAAGGTCCGGCGTTGTCACAATCTCATTATATCAAGACAATACTTGAAAAATTTAAGCACTTGGGCTTTAAAGTTGCAAAGACTCCAATTGACGTGAATCTTGCATTAGCAAAGAACAAAGGCCAAAGCATATCACAATTGGATTATGCTCGTGTGTTGGGTTGCTTAATGTACATCATGAACTGTACACGACCAGACATAGCCTGTGCTATAAGTAAATTGAGTCGATATATGAGCAATCCAGGTCAATCTCATTGGATGGCCATGAAACGAGTTTTGGGTACTTAGTACATACCCAGGACTTTGCTTTGCACTATAATAAATATCCCGCGGTCATTGAGGGATATTATGATGCAAATTAGATCACCAGATCAACTGATTCCAAGTCCACAAGTGGATATGTATTCACCATTGGTGGAGGAGCGGTATCTTGGAAGTCGTCCAAACAAACTTGTATTACCCGCTCTACAATGGAGGCTGAGTTCATACCTTGGATAAAGCCGGTGAAGAAGCTGAATGGCTCCAGAATTTCTTGGAAGATATTCCATTTTGGCCCAAACCCTTGGCACCAATATGCATGCACTGTGATAGTCAAGCGACAATTGGAAGGGCTGGGAGCGTTATGTATAACGGTAAATCTCGTCATATACGACGAAGACATAAAACCGTTAGACAATTACTTTCTAGAGGAATTATCACGATTGACTATGTAAAGTCAAGTGATAATGTGGCGGATCCACTTACAAAAGGCCTAACTAGAGATGTAGTTGAGAAATCATCAAGGGGAATAGGACTGTGGCCGAGAACAAGTCATAGTGGCGGTAACTCTACCTAGAAGACTGGAGATCCTAAGATCTAGGTTCAAGGAGATCAAACAAAGTCATTTATGACGGTTCAACATTGTCAAATAAACTTTTGGTCCATTCTCTTATAAGACAATATTCAGTACCAAGGATAAAGCATTAAGGCTTTTTAATGATTTCTAAATTTGATACGGGGTATATCAAATAGTGTATCTACGGGATGACATGTTTAGGAATCACCTATGTAAGTGTGAAGTGTTAGCCGCTTCAAGGAGGGCCAGTTCTCTACGCACTTATGAAACCAGGCGGGGTTCATGGCTGAAACGAACACAACAATGAGAACCAAAGATGGTTAAGGGTTGGTTGTGTGACTTGTGGTTGTCTAGGTATACACCAAAGTTCGACGGTTCAAAGATATCAAATCTACCGATTGATCGAGTATATCCGACATAAGTTCACTATCAAAGGGAAACCTACTTATCCAGATGCAATTAATCCTTACTTGCGAATCACACAGTTTTTCATGCATACTTCCGTGAAATAGCCATTCCCCATTCATGTGGGGGATTGTTGGGTTTTTAATATATTTAATTAATATATTAAAGAGTTAAAAGAGGGTGAATGAGAAATGGAGGGAAATAAAATTTTGAGTGAAATTGTAATTTTCCTCTCCTTGGTAAATGGGCATTGTCCCATATCGGAAGAGGAAGAGGTTTTATATGGGTATATAAGCAATTGCTCTTTTTCTAGCTCTTAAAGAGTTGAGAAGAAAGCAAGCCTCGCGCCGTCGTCGTTGTCGCTCGCTCGGCTCGGCTTCGGCTTCGGCTACGGCTACGGCTTCGGCTTCGGATCCGGATTCGGATTCGGATTCGGATTCGGATTTGGATTTGGATTTGGTCAAATGATCAATCGATTGATTAACCTTTTGGACCAAATTTATTTGTTAATAGTAAAATATTAATAGAAATTTTATTAAAATATTTATTTTAATAACATAATATTAATATTAAATAAATATTAATATTAAATCCAAATTTCAGTTTTTTTTATTTTTGTAACAGAAAATTAACTACCCATCAATTTTCCCTCTTATTTTCCTTCTTTATTATTGAGTAAATGGCCATTTATGCAATGGCATTTATGCTGTGGCAGTTTTGCAGAAACAGTCATTCTGAAGAGACTCTTCAGATTTCAGCCCAACTTTTGGCTATAAATACAACGCTATTCTGCTCAGAATTTTACTACGAATTTCTGAGTTTCTCCTCCTTTCTTCTGCATACTTTTAGCATCAAACAAAGCAAAAACTAAGTGTGATTTACTACCGAACTTTGTGTTCGCTGAAACACTGGGGTTTGCAATACCACTACACCAGTGTGTAATTCGTTCTATCCTGGGAGGAAATAATCTATAACCTTGGGTACTAGGATGGGATTAAATTCCTTAAGGAAACACTGTGAATTCAGTGGGCTCGAATTGGTTTCTTCATTTCTCTTTATGCATATACTTGTTTGTATTTTTTTATATTTCCAGAATTATTTTACAAATACATTGTAATAACAAAAGGTGGAAAAAAAGGAACAAGAGATGAACGCGTTATAAATATATTATATTATGGATGTTTATAATCCGTTGTAAATAAGCTTTCTGAAGAAGCTTATCCATATGGGACTCTGCCGCAAATATGTTTATCTATTTAGTACTCTATTAGAAATAAGCTTCCTGAAGAAGCTTATCTTTTCGGTACTCGGTTACGGATAAATATTACCCCTGGTAGAAGATTATCCATACTGGGTATAATAAGATTATCCTTTCAGTATCTGGTTATGGATAAATATTACTCTTGGTAGAAAATTATCCATACTGGGTATAATAAGCTTATCTTTTCAAAATTCGGTTATGGATAAATATTACTCTCGGTAGAAGATTACCCATAACTGAGTATAATAAGCTTATCCTTTCAGTATCTGGTTATGGATAAATATTACTCTCGGTAGAAGATTATCCATACCGGGTATAATAAGCTTATCCTTTCAATATTCGGTAATGGATAAATATTACCCCCGGTAGAAGATTATCCATACCGGGTATAATAAGCTTATCTATTCGGTACTCCATTATAGATAAACAATACTCTCAGTAGAAGATTATCCATATCTGGTATTATAGCAGCTTACACGGCAACTTGTAGTAGCAGCTTACACAGCAGCTTGCAGTAGCAGCACAGCAGCTTGCAGTAGTAGCTTACACATGAGCTTCCTTCCTTCTATAAATAGAAGGGTTTTCAGTTCATTTTGTACATCAGTTTGAATTCGAATAATATATCAGTTTCTCTCTATACATGTCTTTACATTACAGTCTTTATTTTATAACACGTTATCAGCACGAGACTCTGCCATCTCGAGCAAATATTTTGAAAATATCTGAGGTAAGAACTTTCTTTTCTTAAATAATGTCAAATATTTCTAAACTTGAATTTGTAGCCCTTGATATATCGGGCAAAAACTATATGTCTTGGGTGCTTGATGCTGAAATTCATCTTGATGCGATGGGTCTGGCAGACACCATCCGTGATAAAAATCAGGCATCAAACCAAGACCGTGCCAAAGCAATGATATTCCTACGCCATCACCTTGATGAAGGCCTCAAAATGGAATATCTTACTGTTAAAGATCCAGTCATACTGTGGAATAATTTGAAAGATAGATATGACCACCTGAAGATGGTCGTTCTTCCACAGGCACGATATGGTTGGACTCATCTAAGGCTACAAGATTTTAAATCTATCAGAGAGTATAATTCTGCTATGTTCAGAAATATTTCCCAATTAAAATTATGTGGTGATAATATTACTGATTATGATATGTTGGAGAAAACTTTCACCACTTTTCATGCCTCGAATATGCTCCCGCAGCAGCAATATCGAGAGATGGGATTTAAAAGATATTCTGAACTTATCTCACATCTTCTTATAGCCGAGCAACATAATACGCTATTAATGAAAAACCATGAAAGTCGGCCTACTGGTTCTTGTCCATTCCCTGAAGTGAATGAGACGAACTTCCACCAAGCTAGATGTGGAAGAGGTCATGGCCCCAGTCGTGGTCATGGTCGTGGTCGGGGATGAAAATCTAATCATGTTAATAATAATGCACCAAAGAACCCTCCTTGCCACCAGCAGTGGAAAAGGAAGGAACAAAAGCATGAAGCGGTGCAAGCACCAAATGTAGAAACTACATGTTGTAGATGTGGAGGAAAAGGGCACCGGTCACGTACCTGTCGTACGCCAAAGCACTTGGTTGAGCTTTATCAAGCCTCCTTAAAAAAGACAGAGAAAAATGCTGAAGCAAATTTTATATCTGAAGATAATTTTTACTTCAAGCATTTAGATGTAGCTGATTACTTTGCACTCCCAGAAGGAGAAACAAGTCATGTAATCGGTAGTGAATCTGTAAAAATATAGATATTTTGATTTTTGTTGTTTGTAATAAGTAGTATGGTTATGTAATTGTACATAAATAAAAGTTATGATTTGATAATTATGTTTACTATAATATATCTTATTCATTTTGAAGAATATGGATATTATTATTAGATCAACTTAAACTCTAGCAGAGTTTGCAAGAAATATACAACTACCAGAAGTGGTTATTTTTGTATATCTCATTGTAATTATATTTTGTTAACCACCAGAAGTGGTATATGCCTATGATCACCAGAAGTGATAATTTAGACTTTCTATGGTTACAATTGAAGATAAGATACATAAATATTCTATATATTAAATGCACGCCTCGATTTTCCCTGAAGTAGTAAATATTTTAAAAAAGGTTGAGGCATCACAATTTATTGTGATTAATGCTCATTCAGATAATCATGTTCGATTTTCCTGAAAGATGAGAACTTTTGATAATAATAATCCATTCCCTGAAGTGAATGTGACAATATTAATAAATCTGGTAAATATGAACTCACTTTTGATGTAAATATATTTACCTCCGGAAGAGGTAATTGAGAGAATATATACTCAATTTTTGTATTTTAAATTTGCTTGTGAAGAAGTAATACAATTAGAATTGCCTCATGAAGTAGGAAAATATTATGAAGAGGAGTTTTCTTGTGCTTAAACAATTTTTTATTTGATTGTGATTTTCTCTTATGATACCAGAAGTATCTGAGCAATATTTGATAGTACAAAATGTATCAACAACTCCTGAAGAGCCAACTGTTTGCCTAGAAGACACGTGACACCAGTAGTGTCCGATAAATATTAGATTGTGGATAATAATTGAAGACTCTCGAAGAGATTATTTACAAATATGTCATTTATATTATATGATTGTGTTCAATACATAGATTGTAGTAAACTCGAAGTTTACTAAAATAAATGGCTATCATATTGAGACTATAAATGATTGGAAGATTGAAAATCTTCATTTTTCCACAATCATAGGGGGTAAAGTAATATGTATATGAGAAGTTACCCGCCTTATTCTTCGATTTGTACTTCATCATGTATCATGATAAACCAGAAGTTTACTAATACAAAAGTAGCCATAGTAAATCAGAAGTTTACTAATGTAAAAGTTTATGTCATAGTAAACCATAAGTTTACTAAGAGATAGCACATGCCATGATAAACTTGAAGTTTTCATTTGCCATTTTTAAATGATCTATTTGAGAATTTAGATAAGCATATACTGAAGAACTAGAAGATTCTTCAAGAATTCTCCTATGTTGCTTGTTCTCGTATTAAATTGATTATACCAGCTAAAGTTGGGACTAAGACTCCTGATTCTGAAATATATAAAAGGTGAATGTGGGCCCATTCACCTATCATGTGAACTACTTATAGATGCATATATAAGATGGTTACATGTATGTTTATTTTCAACCTACAGTTTGGCATTTGAAACTGCTTTTCTCACTTAAGAGCATTGATAATAGGTGAATTTGACTATATTAATGCCCTAAATAATCATGCTTTATTGTTATTTTGATATTGTTTATGATGACAAAATGCTTTTATTAGTGTTCGTAGTGTGTTATAGGTACACTTGAGCTAATGAAGACTAAAAGAGCAAGTTTTGGAGTCAAAAGATGGTGAAAAAGGCCAAAAAGTGGTACAAGTCAAGAACTTATGTTGAAAGTAGCCGGAAAGGTGTGATTCCGAGTTATATGGATGTTATGGAATGAATTTAAGTGATTTGAAGCTTTGAAGTCTGAGTAAAAGCTCAAGGAATTAAGCCGGGATCGAGTTCGGGGGTCAAATTTGATAAGTGTAGAACAAGCGAAGAATGGATGAGGCCTATTGTGCACTGTTTAGTAAATTGGACATAACGTTTCGCTCAGATCTCCATTTTGGCTCCATAATATATGGTTGGAAAGCTAATTCAAAGGGCTACAACTTTCATGTTTCGAGTTTTTCCAAATTCGCAACGGAACAGGGTGCAAAATCGCGGTTTCTCCGCGACCGCGGATGAACCGCGGAAAAACTGGCTCTCTGAAGTTTTACTGTTCGCGGTCCGTCCGCGGCCGCGAACGAACCGCGGAAGTCACCGCTGCAGCAAATCCCAATTGGACTCAAACTTAGTTTTTAAGCCCTAAAACCTCTATATAAACTCCTAGTTTGCCCCATAGAGGCATGTACTTTATTTCTTCAATACTTTTGCAAGGTTTAGTAGGAGAGATTCCTCTCAAAACTCTTTCTATTATTTTATATCAAGCAATTCTTTATGATTTCAATTATTATCTTTGTTTCTTCAAGCATGAGTAGCTAAATTCTTTTCTAAGGTTCTGATGGAACCTATTGATTGATGAACTTATCGTTTATGTGATTACAAATTGTGAATTAGATTTCTATTTGTTCAACTTCATTCTTATTGTAGTTAATTGGTAGGATCCCCAATTAGTTGTGCCTATTTAGTGTGCATAACTTGAAAAAGAGTGCATATTTAGGTTTATTGTTGAATAACACCACACCTAGGTTATTAGAGGAATCTATAATTTTAGGCGTAAAGACGGGGTTAGGAATAACGAAGTCTTGGGTGCAATCTAAAGTGAACTATTCAAATTAAAGCTAGCTAGGGTAGCTCGGGAGAGTGCACTAGTAAATTATTGTAATTGCTCGGGAGAGGGTTACGATACACATAGCGTTCATGATTGATATAATATATTAACAATTTTTATGAGCATAACGATGAGGGATTCCGTCAATAGGGGAAATCAATACCTTAGTCTTTCTATATATTATTTCATTCAACATTCAATTCTTTCTTTTAAAGCATTCTTTAATTCTTGCAAACTAGATATTCGAAAACACACAAATATATATTCAAAGTTTGGGAACTTGATTCGTAAGTACTTTTGGGGTTGTGAAAGTTGCAATTGGTAGGTTAATTCTCTGTGGGATCGATCTTGGACTTATTAAACCAAGTTATATTGACTACGACCGTTGCTTGGACGTGAATCAATTTTGGCGCCGTTGCCGGGGAATTAATAGAATTATCAATTGCCATTGCCAGAACTTCAAGATTCTTGTGTATTCGTGTTCTTTCTACACTCTACATTGAATATTTTGACGTTTGTTGATTTGGGTATTCGGGTGCATGCCTAGAAAATCTGCAAGGATTGGAGAACTAATTGAAGGACTCTCAGACCCCGAGCAAACTTTTCGGGCACGTAACAAAGCCATCAAACAAATTCAACAATCTCAACAACCAATCAAACTAGACTTCGACATGGGTGACATGAACGCTCAAAACCAGCAAGCCGGGCTAAACATGCAAGAGGCACAGGAGGCACAAGAAGGTGCATTGTTCGACTGGGCACAACCCACAGCGGATAATTTGGCAACTGCCATCGTTGTGCCAGCAATTCAAGCCGAGTCCTTCCAGATTACTAACAACATGCTTCACTTGTTGCAAAACAAGGGATTATTCTCTGGGTCTCAGGTTGAAGATCCACAGCAGCACCTCAAGAACTTTCTATCAATATGCAAAACACAAAGGCAACCGAATGTAACTCCGAAAGCTATCAGATTACTACTTTTTCCATTCTCAGTTACAGGAGCAGCACAGATATGGCTAAACTCACTCCCAATAAACTCCATTGCAACTTGGGATGAGTTAGTCAAACAATTCCACAACAAGTTTCATCCACCCAACAAAACAACTCAACAAATTGATGAGATTGTGAGCTTCAAACAAAAACCATTGGAAACACTACATGAAACTTGGGGGAGATTCAAAGGCATGCTTGTTATGTGTCCTCACCATGGGATTCCAGAGCAGATTTTAGGACAAAGATTCTACATGGGGCTTTCAGACAGCATGAAGAATATTGTAGATGCTTTAGCAGGAGGGGCTTTTGTGAGCAAGACTTGGAGAGAGGGCCAAAATTTGCTAGACAAGATGGCTCAAAATTCCGGGTGGACGTCCAGGAATGCTCCTATCATACCAATGGTACACTCTGTACCTCCGGATCCATCCAACACTTTGGAGGAGAACGTGGCAACTTTATTGACACAAATGAGCATCCTGACAAAGAAGGTGGAAGAATCAGGGGTTAAGCAGCAAGTTCACATTGTAGACACTACCAATGGTGGTTATTGCACATCTTGCATTAGCCAACGCATAGGTAATCCATGGGCTGCAGACCAAGAACATCATAACAAGCATGAAGACATGAATTATGTGGCTAATTATGGAGGGCAGCAATAGGGTAATCCGAGTTGGGGTCAGCAGGCTCCACAACAATACAGGCCTCCACAACTACAGTATAATGAAGCAAGTATGAGGCCACCACACAACATGGCTCCATATCCTAGACCTCAGAATTTCGGCAATCAGCAGCAGGGATATCATCCACCTCCACCACAGCATGGGGGTAGACATGACGATGGGTTCGCAGAATTGAAAGCTATGATGCAACAGGTAATCGGGTCAAATGCCAAAACCAATGAGAGGATAGATGCCCATGATGCAGCCATCAAAAATATTGAAGTACAGTTGGGCCAGATTGCTATGTCTCTCAACAATCGTCCTCAAGGGACATTGCCTGCAGCCACACAAACAAACCCAAATGACCAAGTCCCAAAGCAGATGATGGCAGTGACTCTGAGAAGCGATAGAGATCTTGATGCTGAGAATGAAAGTGAGAAAATCGACAGACAGGCTGAGACACCTACTCCATTGCCCATTGAACTAGATGAGTCCACAGGGTTGACAGAAGTCACAGTCCAGCCAGTTGCTGAAAATAAAGAAGCAAAACAGGGAACGGAGAAAGCAGCTAAACAGGTAGAGCAGCAAGTTGATAAGAAAGTGATAAAAAAAAAATCCCAAGTCACATGGA
The DNA here is from genome assembly GCA_032618575.1 of Nicotiana noctiflora. NCBI lineage: Eukaryota > Viridiplantae > Streptophyta > Magnoliopsida > Solanales > Solanaceae > Nicotiana > Nicotiana noctiflora. The sequence continues at coordinate 48,557 of JASVEL010003807.1, read as the reverse complement.
AGAAGAGGCCTCCACCACCATTCCCCCAAAGGTTGGCCAAACATCCGAAAGAGGAGCAATACAAAAAGTTCTTCGAGATGCTCAAGCAAATCCAGGTAAACATTCCATTAATTGAAGCTTTAAAAGAAATGCCTGGTTATGCTAGGATGATGAAGGAATTGATGTCGCGGAAATTTGATTTCCAAGACTTGGCCACAGTTACACTCACCCAGACTTGTAGTGCAGTAGTCTCCAGACCCATTGCTGAGAAGCTATCTGATCCAGGTAGCTTCACCATCCCATGCACTATAGGGAATTATGCCTTTACTAAGGCTTTATGTGATTTGGGGGCAAGCATTAATCTCATGCCCTTAGTTATCTATAAGAGGTTAGGTATTGGGAGAGCCAGACCCACCTCTATGCTTTTACAGCTTGCTGACATGACGGTTAAGCGTCCATTTGGTATTATAGATGATGTGCTAATCCAGGTTGGGAAGTTCGTGTTTCCCGCCGATTTTGTTATTCTTGATTGCAAGGTCGACGAAGAAATTCCTATAATCTTAGGAAGACCATTCCTAGCCACCGGGAGAGCTCTAATTGATTGTGAGACTGGGGAACTCAAGATGAGGTTGAATGATGAGGAAATCATATTCAATGTGCAAAAATCCATGAGGCGCCCTAGTGAGTTCGCAAATTGCTCTCTCATTGATGTTGTTGATGTGATAGTGGAGACAGATGATGCAGAGTTGACCATTGAAGATCCACTTCAAGCATGCCCGATGAACTTGGAAGAGGTAAATGGTGAAAGTTTAGTAGAATGGGTACTATCTCTAGAAGGCAAGGGGTTTTGGGAGAGAGAGCTTGAATTCGAGCCTCTACACTTAGAGAAAAGAGAGACCCCTCCTGCAAAACCATCCATAGAAGAGCCACCAAAGCTGGAGCTTAAACCACTACCATCTCATCTCAGGTATGAATTTCTAGATCCTAACTCCACTCTACATGTTATTACTTCATCTGGTTTGCTAGATGTGCAGGCTCAAAAGTTATTACAGGTACTCAAAAAATGTAAAGCTGCGAATGGTTGGACCATGGCAGACATAAAGTGGATCAGCCTTGCATACTGCATGCACAAGATTCTCCGAGAAGAAGGGCACAAACCTTCCAGGAAACGCAAAAGAAGGCTGAACCCGAATATGAAGGATAGGGTGAAAAAGAAAGTGATAAAGTGGCTAGACACGGGGTAGATCCCGGGTAAGTTGTCTCACCCTTCTGTGCTATACATGTATTATTATGTCATGAGGACATGGCATATTTTTAAGTGTGGGGTGGGAAACTTATCTTGTACATGATGTATATATTAGTGTAGTAAGTAATATAAAATAATAAAAATACAAAAAAATCAGAAAATTTTAAAAATCCAAAAATATGAGTAGAGGACTCTTCCTGATGACGGACTATTTAGGACAAGTACTCTTGAGGGAAGTAGTCCACGTAGGAATTTTTTTCTTTTATTTTCTTTTTCTAGGTGGTGTATCATCTCACCCTTGGTTTTTCTTTTGACCACGGTTCTTTTCCAAGGGTTTTTATTTGAACCGGGTTAGGTAGATTTTTTCTCTTTTCTTTCTTTCTTTTCTTAGGATTAGAGGTAAAAGGGCAACATGTAACCCCGAATATGCACATTAGCAAAAGCATAAATTGAACTTGAGAATGTATCTTCTAAGCTTGACTGTAGAATCTTAATATGCCTTAAATTGCACAATAATGCTTGCTTGAACATCGATAGGACTTTGTATATCAACTGGATTCCAAATGAGTTGCATGCTATGTGTGTGTGAGGTTTTACATACATTGTATGCTTTACATGATGCCTAGAACTTGCCCTGTGTGTTTGCAAAGCGAAATAGAGGTTGTTTGGTTGTAGAAAGGATAGAGGCATTTCTTTGTGTAACCCCATAAACCAATAGACATGAATTCACCCGTATATAATATCTTAGTTAATCCCTTTGAGCTTAAATCCTATTCTTTGATAACCCTTAAATGTTTATCAAATTATTATGTTGTTCTACTTTACCTCCTAGAAGCACTTGTATTGTAATGAATATGCAAAAGTTTAAGTGTGGGGTGAAGGGAAATTGAAAAAGGGAAAATCAAGAATGAATGGTAGAAAATAGTGAGCTGGCCAAAATAATGTAAATGTATTGCAAGACAATGAAAAATATTCTGAGAAAAAGAGCTATATAGAATAAAATTTTAGAAAGGCCAGCTACATCAATAAAAGAAAAGTGGGGGTTAAAAAAAAAATTGAAAGGTGAAGGAATGTTTATGGGAGACATAAGGAAGTAAACAAAAGGGAAAGTTGTGAAAAAGAAAAGAAAAGTGCTTAGGGAGGTTAGTCACTATAACCAAAAGTATCATACCCGTACCATAGCCAACATTACAACCCTTAAAGACCTCTTGATCTATGATTGAATAACTCGATTAGTGGAGTATTACACTAGGGGCAAGCCTATGGTGTGTCCGTATGCATATGAATGTTCTTTGTTGAGAGTGAGTGAATTTTTTCGATATTTATAAGTTCTATGTTCTTCATTGTTTATGTGTGGGAACTTCTCTCAATAAATTTGGTGAGAGCATGTAACTCAAGAGGAAGAAGGTAAATTTACAAGTTTTTGGTAATAATTAGAGTAAGCAATAATGTGTTGGCATGAGAGTTTACGGTTAGGTAAGGATTGTGCATATCTTAGGTTAATCATGAAAAATAGCTTTTTGTGACATAATTGGGGGAGACATAAATAAAATTGGCCTAAAGTGTAATTAAGGTTGCTCGAGGACGAGCAAAGGTTTAAGTGTGGGGTATTGATAATAGGTGAATTTGACTATATTAATACCCTAAATAATCATGCTTTATTGTTGTTTTGATATTGTTTATGATGACAAAATGCTTTTATTAGTGTTCTTAGTGTGTTATAGGTACACTTGAGCTAATGAAGACTAAAAGAGCAAGTTTTTGAGTCAAAAGATGGTGAAAAAGGCCAAAAAGTGGTACAAGTCAAGAACTTATGTTGAAAGTAGCCGGAAAGGTGTGATTCCGAGTTATATGGATGTTATGGAATGAATTTAAGTGATTTGAAGCTTTGAAGTCTGAGTAAAAGCTCAAGGAATTAAGCCGGGATCGAGTTCGGGGGTCAAATTTGATAAGTGTAGAACAAGCGAAGAATGGATGAGGCCTATTGTGCACTGTTTAGTAAATTGGACATAACGTTTCGCTCAGATATCCATTTTGGCTCCATAATATATGGTTGGAAAGCTAATTCAAAGGGCTACAACTTTCATGTTTCTAGTTTTTCCAAATTCGCAACGGAACAGGGTGCAAAATCGCGGTTTCTCCGCGACCGCGGATGAACCGCGGAAAAACTGGCTCTCTGAAGTTTTACTGTTCGCGGTCCGTCCGCGGCCGCGAACGAACCGCGGAAGTCACCGCTGCAGCAAATCCCAATTGGACTCAAACTTAGTTTTTAAGCCCTAAAACCTCTATATAAACTCCTAGTTTGCCCCATAGAGGCATGTACTTTATTTCTTCAATACTTTTGCAAGGTTTAGTAGGAGAGATTCCTCTCAAAACTCTTTCTATTATTTTATATCAAGCAATTCTTTATGATTTCAATTATTATCTTTGTTTCTTCAAGCATGAGTAGCTAAATTCTTTTCTAAGGTTTTGATGGAACCTATTGATTGATGAACTTATCGTTTATGTGATTACAAATTGTGAATTAGATTTCTATTTGTTCAACTTCATTCTTATTGTAGTTAATTGGTAGGATCCCCAATTAGTTGTGTGCCTATTTAGTGTGCATAACTTGGAAAAGAGTGCATATTTAGGTTTATTGTTTAACAACACCACACCTAGGTTATTAGAGGAATCTATAATTTTAGGCGTAAAGACGGGGTTAGGAATAACGAAGTCTTGGGTGCAATCTAAAGTGAACTATTCAAATTAAAGCTAGCTAGGGTAGCTCGGGAGAGTGCACTAGTAAATTATTGTAATTGCTCGGGAGAGGGTTACGATACACATAGCGTTCATGATTGATATAATATATTAACAATTTTTATGAGCATAACGATGAGGGATTCCGTCAATAGGGGAAATCAATACCTTAGTCTTTCTATATATTATTTCATTCAACATTCAATTCTTTCTTTTAAAGCATTCTTTAATTCTTGCAAACTAGATATTCGAAAACACACAAATATATATTCAAAGTTTGGGAACTTGATTCGTAAGTACTTTTGGGGTTGTGAAAGTTGCAATTGGTAGGTTAATTCTCCGTGGGATCGATCTTGGACTTATTAAACCAAGTTATATTGACTACGACCGTTGCTTGGACGTGAATCAATTTTGGCGCCGTTGCCGGGGAATTAACGGAATTATCAATTGCCATTGCCAGAACTTATACAAGCTAGTTTAGCAATGAATACCTCCTATTAATGGCTAAACTATTGTTTATGAGAACAAATCTTCATGTGTTGGTCTAAGATTTTCTAAATTGCATATAGCAGCACGTGTATGCATCAGACCAACAATATATGATAAGTTCTCCCCTCATAATTGGTTTAGGATCAGAAATTAAATATTTTACTATCTTTTGATGTGTGGCATATGATTAATTTCTCTACCACAATGCACAAAGATATGTTTCCCAAAGAAGATTGGGGATATATGTTAGTTTTTCTAACATCTGGGGAATGGAATAAATAGCTGAAAAATATCATATATGAATGGAATTATCATGATCCTCATTTAGAAAATAATTCAAGTCAAATGCCAGAAGCGTTTGCTGATCCAAAATCAAATATCATACTGCAAATGCTCCTATTAAAATTTAAAGTCCCTGGAGGATAGAGTTTACTGTACGCATGAAGCGTGGTTGACCAATCGGTTCCCAAGGAGACAATCATTGAAAAATGATAAGGAGCTAATGATCAAAATGATCATAATGAGGAGGAAATGAGCTCTAGAAGAGCCCACGGCATAACATTTCATGAAACTCCAGAAAAAGTTGGGGTACCTAAAAATAAAAAAAGTGATGAGATCTCAACAAGTTATGCCGTTTAGGAACCGATACAAAATGATCGCCGACGATATATTTGATACAATATAGTGCATAATACTGTGAAATATTGTGAGGATCGGACCAGTAGTCCAGACACCTGAAGATGTCATGCCATTTAAATGCGAGTCATAACCTATATGACGCATTTGATTAAATCTCTATAAAGATCCCTAAAGGATTTAAAATGCCTGAAGCATATAAGTTCAAAGTCTCGGGTAATGTACTCGGTCAAATTATAAAGGTCTTGTATGGTTTAAATCAATCTACGCGCAAGTGATATAATCGCCTTAGTGAATATTTGCTGAAAGAGAGTTACATAAATAATGTTATTTCTCCATGTAAAGAAAATGTCATCAGAATTTGTTACACTTGCTGTATAAGTTGATGACATTAATCTTGTTGGAACTCCAGAAGAGCTCCAAAGGAAATTGAATATCTTACGAAAGAATTTTAGATAAAAGATCTTGGAAAAATAAAATTTATCTAAGTCTGCAAATTAAATATTTAGTAGACGAGATCTTTTATCCATCAATTTGCTTATACAGAAAGGGTCTTTGAACGCTTTTACATGGAAAAGTGCACCCATTAAGTACATCAATGGGTGTTCGATCACTTGAAGTGAATAAGGATCTGTTCCGACCTCCAGAAGAGGATGAGGAACTCCTTGGTCCTGAAATACTCGATCTCAGTGCAATTGCTATGCACTTATGTATCTTGCTAATGCTAACAAAAGTGGTGCGGATCGTATTGGTTATGCAGATACAAGGTTAGAATGCAGATACTCAAATATTTGAAACAAGGTTTTCATCAGGGGGAGCAAGTACGCTATGCACTCTTTTTTCCTTACTAAGGTTTTGTCCCACATGGTTTTCCTTATAAGGTTTTTAATGAGGCACCTAGTAAAGCGTATTACTAAATATGTGCACTCTTTTTCCTTCACTAGAATTTTTTTCCACGGGGTTTTTTCCTAGTAAGGTTTTAATGAGGCACACTATCTTTTAATGAACATCCAAGGGGGAGTGTTATAAATATATTATATTATGGATGTTCATACTCCGTTGTAAATAAGCTTTCTGAAGAAGCTTATCCATATGGGACTTCGCCGTAAATATGTTTATCTATTTAGTACTCTATTGAAAATAAGCTTCCCGAAGAAGCTTATCTTTTCGGTACCCGATTACGGATAAATATTATCTCTGGTAGAAGATTATCCATACTGGGTATAATAAGCTTATCCTTTTAGTATCTGATTATGGATAAATATTACTCTTGGTAGAAGATTATCCATACTAGGTATAATAAGCTTATCTTTCCAGTATCCGGTTATGGATAAATATTACTCTCAGTAGAAGATTATCCATACTGAGTATAATAAGCTTATCCTTTCAGTATCTCGTTATGGATAAATATTACTCTCGGTAGAAGATTATCCATACCGGGTATAATAAGCTTATCCTTTCAATATCCGGTTATGGATAAATATTATCCCGGTAGAAGATTATCCATACCGGGTATAATAAGCTTATCCATTCGGTACTCCAATATAGATAAACATTACTCTCAGTAGAAGATTATCCATATCTGGTATTGTAGCAGCTTACGCAACAACTTGTCGTAGCAGCTTACACAGCAGCTTGCAGTAGCAGCTTACACAGTAACTTGTAGTAGCAGCTTACACAGTAACTTGCAGTACTAGCTTACACATGAGCTTCCTTCCTTCTATAAATAGAAGGGTTTTCAGTTCATTTTGTACATCAGTTTGAATTCGAATAATATATCAGTTTCTCTCTATATATGTCTTTACATTACAATTTTTATTTTAGGACAGAACGAACATATATATATATATATATATATATATATATATATATATATATATATATATATATAAGGAAAAAGAACTAGGGGAAAATAATGATGAAATGAATTGAATATTTCGGGAATAAAGTGAACAAATATGCTACTCTTCATAATTCTAATTGGGAACACTACCTTATAATTTGTTCATTTATATTCGTCAAAGTTCAAATGCAAACAAAATACAAACCATAACTACAGTTTGGTGTGAAATGGACGCAAGTAAGGAGATAAGCTTAAAGGATCAAAGAGACAATAATGAGTACGATTGATATCATTTGTCGTGAAATAATTGAAGAAGTGATAAGACTAATGAGAAAAATAGAGTTGTCTTCTTTCTTTGAAACGTGTATAAATACATCTTTCGATTTACAGACATGTAGTTGCGAAGAAATAAATAGAGGTGAGGGATAAAATAGGTTAGGGGCATTGAGGTGACATGTCATCCACCTTATCGAATATTTTTGACATATATGATTTAGAATTTAATGTCCGCCTTGGACAAACAGAATGGAAGAGAAGTATATTTAAACCAGTAGTATTTCGGACATGGGCGGATTTATGTGGAGGGGAGTAGATCATGTGCACCCATGATCCCCTCCCTAGGCTAGGTATAAGTAGTACTAGTTTTAAAATTATCTATATAAGTATGTTTGTGGGCACTCATACTTAGTGACAGATGCGACTTATAAGTTATGGGTTCAAGTGAATTCATACCTTTCGACGCGGAGTAAAAATTTTATGTAAAAAATCATTAAAATTATAAAAATAGTAGATATGAACCCATAAATTTAAAAATACAATTCTTAACATTGAACCCGTAAGATTTAAATTCTGGATCCGCCTCTGCCTAGACTTAAATGACTACTGTGGTACACTGGTAAATGGGTGCCCTTATACACCCTAGGTCACGGGATTGATTCCTTAGCACTTCATTTTTAAAAATCTTTTTTTCCTCTTTAAAAGTTCCTCTTGTCTAAAAACAGATCCCACATTTGACTCCCTCTCAACTCTCTGTTTCTCTCTATGGATTCTATGTGACTTGGAATGTAAATTCTTCAAGAAAGCAACAAATTTCTCCTTCGCATTCCGTTAAAATTCTAAGGTATGTAACTACTCTCTTTCTCTCCTTGCTATGTATTTCAATTCACTCGCTGCTAGCCTATTCCACGCTCTCTGCTTTTTTGTTTTGCTCAATGTTTGAATTTCTTGCTGAGATTTTGTCTTGTTGATATTAGTTATGATTGTTTATTGTTGAAATGAGAAGCCGTTGAATGCTATTTATATTATGCTTTGATATAGTTGCACTATAAAAATTACGTTAGGAGCTGGACAGATACATCTATTTGGTCTCATAGATAAAAGTATTATAGATTGTGAAAGTATTGATAAGTTTTTATTTTAAATGTGGGCCAGGTCAGATAATTTATCCATTTTTTAATTACCCATTTTCGATCCGAATCATATTCGCCCGCCCTGCCCATTTGCCACTCACACCCATCATCCCGAAATCCTAGATCTGCCTCTGATTTTGGAAGAGATATATTTGGTCATTTTCCATAATTAATAGAATTTTTTTTACTTTATTTTTATTAAAAATAATCTAAATTCTAATATATTTTTTTTGTTTAGATAAAGTTTTAGCCTTTTAGCAGTGTAACTATGTTGGAGACTCCAACTTGGGTGAGAGACCTTTGCGTTTTATTAGTTGAAGGTAGTGACGTAGATCACGCGCCAGTAACAGCGACTGGGGAAGACGTGGGTTGTACGTAAGGTAAATTTTAAGTTGTGCTTTCCACGTGGAACCTACAAGTCAACAATTGTACCAATCAAAATTACTACCTATGTGATAAGTGCGGATGTATATTCTGAAAAGAAAAAAATAAAAAATAAAAAGTGTGAATGTAACTATTATAAAATAAAGACTGTAAAGTAAAGACAAGAATAGAGAGAGATTGATGTATTATTCGAATTCAAACTGATGTATATAATGAACTGAAAACCGTTCTATTTATAGAAGGAAGGAAGGTGTTGTGTAAGCTGCTACTGCAAGCTGTTGTGTAAGTGTCACGACCCGGATTTTCCCCCGTCATCGGGATCGTGATGGCGCCTACTCGTGGTAGCTAGGCAAGCCAATTCATTCATCATTATCCTGTTCATATCATCATTTTTATACTCATACTTACTAGCAAGATAAATAATTATTCAATTTAATAAACGCGGAAGACTTTCAAAATAGAGATAAATAATACTAAGGTAAAACACTGATGAAATCCTCTACCCAAGACGTGGAGTCACCAACTCACGAACTACTAATGAATACTACACATAATGGTCTGAAAGAAAATGATAAATATCTGTCTGTCTCGGAACAATGAGACCACAACAAATAGTATAAGTAAATATAAGAGATGTCGGGCATGCGGACGCCTGCAAGCTACCTTAGTCTCGAAATGCTCAACTTCCACGAATACTCTACTGCTGCTGCTGTTCCTGCTCGAAACCTGGACCTGTGCAAAAATGCACAGAAGTGCAGTATTAGCACAATCCGACCCCATGTGCTGGTAAGTTCCTGGCCTATCCCGGCGAAGTAGTGACAAGCCTAGGACCAGACACTCACATAAACCTGTGCAGTTCTATATATGTACACCACAAGATGACAAAAAATACCAAGTAACAAATTCAACAAGAAGTATCATAATAGGGGAAAACACAACAGTCAGCAACATCTATTAAATCAGTAATGAAAATCAGAGTATAATGGAAACAGTTAATGTCAAAACAAGGAATATCAAATAGTTGCACGGCATCACCCTTCGTGCTTTTGCTCTCATCCTCACATCCATGGCACGGCATGATCCTTCGTGCATGGTTCAAATAACAACGGCACAGAATATTCCTTTGTGCATAATCAAAATCACAAGGCACGGCATCACCCTTCGTGCATTATCAATCTTCCTCACCCAAATAACAATCACAATTAAGGGCAAAAGAATGAAAATAATAATCATGAACCGTCCCGGCAAGGGACACAATAATCATCACAACAAGGTCCCGGCAAGGAAAACAGTAATCAACCTCACAATAAGGTCCCGGCAAGGGAAATAGTAATCAAGTTCACAATAAAGTCTCGGCAAGGGAAACAGTATTCAAGTTCACAACCCGAGAAGGGTTAAAGATTATATCTTAAAAACATCCCACAAAAGATATCAACAAAATACTCACGGTCATGCTAGACGCTAGTGTATGGATGCTCGTCACCACATCCCATACACCGCACTCGATCACATAGCAATTAGCACATAAATCCTATTCCCTCAAGTTAGGATAGATCAAACACTTACCTCTAGCCTTGAAGTCCAATTTATCCTTCAACTATAGCTTTACCTCGAATTTCAGCTTTCAACTTGCTCGAATCTAATCACAATTGATTCAATTACATTAATAAATACTATATATCTTGGTTTGGATGCTTAAAAACGATTTTCTCAAAGTTTATCCCAAAATTTCCCAAAACGCCCCTGGTCCCACATGGTCGGAAAACGGGTTTCGGACCAAAATCCGGTTACCCATTCCCTCACGAGTTCAAATATATGATTTGTTTCAAAAAAGGACCTCAAATCGAGGTCCAATTCCCCAATTCATGAAAAACCTAGGTTCTACCCAAAAACAAGAATTTCTACATTGAAAATCTTTGATTTCTCTTGAAAAACATGTTTAATGATGTCAGGAATTGAAAGAATTAAGTAAAAAGTGACTTACAAGTGTTTTGGAGTGATTTTGCTCTTGGAGAATCGTGTGTGGTGTGTTGGGTTTTGAAAGAATGAAGAAAAGAGGTGTAAAATTCGTTTAAGTGTCATATTGCACAGCTGCGGTTATGGGAATTGCGAACGTTTGTTCGCAATTGCGACCATAGCAGGTTTGGGAACTGTTGCTCTCGCATTTGCGAGAAAAGTTCGCATTTGCGAACTCTAGCCCAAGCTGCTAGTCTCGCATTTGCGAGATGTTCCTCGCATTTGCGAACCCTGCCTTGTTCTGCCATCTTCGTATTTGCGAAGCTTGGTTCGCATTTGCGAACCAAGGCTAAATCTGATCCCTTTCGCAATTGCGAGCATTTCTTCGCAATTGCGAAGATATCAGCTGGGGAAAAAAATACCAGCTGTGTTATTTTTCAGAATTTGCTCTAACGACCTATCAAATCTTTACCAGAGCCCTCGGGCTCCAATCCAAACATGCACACAGCTTCAAAAATATATTACAAACTTGCTCGTGCGTTCAAATCGTCAATATAACATCGTTTTCATCAAATCAAGCCTCAGGTTCATGATTATCTTTCTTTTAACTTCATAACTTTCAAATCTGAAACTCAACACATCAAACGACATCCAAATGTCACCAAACTTTGCAGAAAGCACTTATATAATATTTAAGATTTGTATCGGGCGTCGGAACCAAAATACGAGCCCGATACCATGGTCGTTTAATCCATTTTCATTTAGTAATTTCAGCAAAAACAATTTAACAGAAAAATTCATATCTTGGGCTCTAGGCCTCAGAATTCGACTCCGGACACATGCCCGAGTCCCATATTTTCCTACGGACCTTCCGGGACCATCCGATCTCGGGTCCGGGTCCATTTACCAAAAATGTTGACCGAAGTCAACTATATCAATATTAATTTCACTATTCTTCAAATTTTTCATAGAATTCACCTATTCTAGCACAAAATCTTTCCGGCTACATGCTCGGATTATGCATGTAAATCGAGGCAACATAAAATGGGGTTTTCAAGGCCTCGGAAGCGCGGAACAAGTGAGGATAACAGGTGATGACCCTTTGAGTCGTCACATCCTCCACCTCTAAAACAATTGTTCGTCCTCGAACAGACAAGAGAAGGAAGTACCTGAGTCGGGGAACAAATGTGGGTAGCGGCTCCGTATATCAGACTCGGACTCCCAGGTCGATGCCTCAGGAGGCTGACCTCTCCACTGAACACGCACAGAAGGAAAACTCTTCAACCTCAACTGTCGAACCTGCCGGTCTAGAATGGCCACCGGCTTCTCCTCGTAGGATAAATCATTGTCCAATTGGACAATACTAAAGGTTAACACATGTGTAGGATCGCCGTGGTACCTCCGAAGCATAGATACATGAAAAACTGGATGCACGGCTGATAAGCTAGGTGGCAGAGCTAGTCTGTAAGCCACCTCTCCCACTCGGTCCAGAATCTCAAATGGACCAATATACCTAGGGCTGTGTTTGCCCTTCTTTCCGAACCTCATCACGCCCTTTATAGGCGATACTCGGAGCAATACCCGCTCAAACCATGAAATCTACATCTCAAACCTTATGATCCGCATATGTCACGACCCAAATCCGGTCGTGATGGCGCCCAACAATTAAGCTAGGCCAGCCAGACCAACAATTACTTATCACAACGAATATCAGTCCCAAAAGGACATCCCAAGAAGAATATATGAGTCAGAGAACTCCAATAATAATAATAATGAATAAAGTACTGATAAGTACGAAAACAACTGACACTCCCATAGATCCGGAGTCACAAGTCTAGAGCCTCTAACAAAACCCAACAGAAATAGAGAATAATGTATAGAAATACTCAAGTCGGAATATAATTAATAACTGGAAAGAGGAGGAGAAGCTAGGTTCTGCGAACGTCGGCAGCTACCTCAGCAACTCGGTGTGACTCTACAACGCTGGAAAAGCCTGTCTACTGCTCCTGAGTACCTGAGTCTGCACACAAAAGGTGCAGGGAGTAGGGGTGAGTACTAAGTACTCAGTGAGTAATAAATATATAAAAGCACCTGAAAGTAGGAAATCCACAAAATACCACAATATGAAGCTACACTACAGTCCGAATCTCCTACGAACTAGCATCAACAGTACAATACAACTACCACAGAATAATTCAACAAATAAAGATGCAATGCAATGCACATAACCGCTACGGCGTGTAGCCCGATCCATTTAACGTCGACGGCGCTCACTGGGGGTGTGTACAGACTCCGGAGGGGCTCCTACAGCCCAAGCGCAATACTGCTGCGGCGTGCAGCCCGATCCTCATATCAACCGCCGCGGCGTGCAGCCCGATCCTCATATAAACCGCTGCGGCGTGCAGCCCGATCCATCCTCAGCCCACATAAATCAGATAAGTCACAAAGCAATTCATTTTTCTTAATTCAAGTTTCCAGTTCATAATTTATGAAAATACTTAAATTCTTATTTAATTTTTCCAAAACAGGTGACTTAGCATTTCAATACGATGCTTTCAAACTAGGACTGAGATCAGTGATTAAGCAATTAGAGCTATCACGTATATAACTATCCCCTAGGGATACTACAGGTCGGCACAAGGCCCCAAACATGGCTTACAACCCACAAAATATATCTAACACAATGTGCGTTTCAACCACATATAGCATATTATTCACATCCGGGATGGACTAAGTCTAAATCTTCAGTCACAATCAATCCCGCACCTGCCACGGGGTGCGAGCCACGCCCTACTAGCGTCACAATGTGCTAAGCCGGGGTTTCGAACCCTCAGGCTACCATATACACAAACTACTCACCTCTAGCCGGTCGTAGACTCGTCCGCAATGCCTTTTCCTTTCGATTTCGCTGCCCCACGCGTAGAATCTAATCAAACCACATCAATTATGTCAATTACGGGTCAAAGAAACATAACCCAATTCAATTTACATGAAATACGCATAAACGCACTAAGTTGGTAAAAATCCGACCCGGGCCCGCTGCCCGAAATATTTCGAAATTAGTATCAACGCGATTCTCGTCTCGCCACGAGTCCGTGCATATAAAATTTATCGAAATCGGAGTTTGAATGACCTTTCAAAACTCAGAAAAATTCATTTTGTGATCTAGGCCTAATTCTTCACATTTAATAACATTACTCAATCATTATGCCATGATTGAGTTTATAGCCTTAATATTAAAACTCCAACACTGTAGCCCCTTTAGAACAATTCAATTTCACTGTAAGTCTACCAAAAAGTCAACGTTTCTCTCATATTTCCTACCTCATATTCATCTTCTAAGGCTAATAATTATTATTCTTCCTCTTTGCCACAAATGCACTACACTTTATAATTAATTGTATCATGAATTCATGATGCACTAAGCATCTGACTAGTATAGCTTTCTTATTTTAAAACAAACTTGCCTCTTATTGTAACGGACATAATGTTTTTGTTACTGCTGATCACTTTCACACTCATAATACTTAATTCGTTATAGTATTCTTCAAAAAGAATATTGGTGAATGCATAGTGCAGGTAATGTATAGTATAATTCATCATAATATCAGTCCTTTAGTAAATATGAGCACTTCAACAAGATAGTCACTCTATTTGTTGCCATATAAAAAGGCAATTACCTGGATGTAAAAGCTCTCGATGCTATTGTATGCCGCCGTCGGCAATTTTCTCCAATAGGTTAATTCTTTGTTTCCCAACAACCGAGAGAAACTAAACAAGAAAATTTTCTACTAGGTCACTAATATGTGGTAGACCTAAGAGAATGGTTTAGCACACCCTTATTCTTTTAATAAGTAACCAAAGTCGACTATAGTTAAGAATTTAGCCACTAACCACTTATTCAGTACCGTATCTTGTTTAGTAATAATTTTCCTTCCATGAACTTAATATTTGACCGAATAACTACAATAAAATAAATTCCTAAATCTCATATTTAATTGTTATATAAACGACGAATCGCAATCCAAACCAAACTTAATTCTACATCGGCCCTCCAAAATAACTTCCGATCACACCCCTAAGTCACAAATTATCCCCCGAAACTAGCGAATCATCGGAAATCTGTTCCAAGCCTTCTATTTCCAAGCCTTACTAAGTTCTATCCGATTTGCTTCTAACTCTCCAAACACATATAAATGAACATATTAAAGTATAAAATGGAGAAAACGGGGCGGTAACTCCGTAACGACGAATCGGGTCATTACATTATAAGTCTTCTATTTGGACTGAGCTGAACGTAATCTCTCCTGGATAGTCTTGACCTTGTCTAAGGCCTCCTGAACTAAGTCTGTACCCATTAACCGAGCCTCTCCCGGCTCAAACCATACGACCGGAGACCGACATCGCCTACCATACAGCGCCTCATACGAGGCCATCTGAATGCTAGACTAGTAGCTGTTATTGAAGGCGAACTCCGTTAATGGCACAAACAGGTCCCACGAGCCTCCAAAATCAATGACACATGCTCGGAGCATGTCCTCTAGGATCCGAATAGTCCTCTCGGACAGACCATCCATCTGAGGATGGAACGCTGTACTCAACTGGACCTGGGTGCCTAACTCTTGCTGGACCGCTCTCCGGAAATGCGAGGTAAACTACGTACGCGATCTGAGATAATAGACACCGACACCCCATAAAGACGAACAATCTCCCTAATGTAAATATCCGCTAGCCTCTCCGATGAGCAAGAGACAGATGCTGGAATAAAGTGTGATGTCTTGGTCAGCCTATCAACAATGACCCAAATAGCGTCAAATTTCCTCCGAGTCAAAGGAAGTCCAGTAATTAAGTCCATTGTGATCCGCTCCCATTTCCACTTAGGAATTTCAATTCTCTGGAATATGCCACCAGGCCTCTGGTGCTCATATTTCACCTGCTGACAATTTAGACACCGAGCGACATACGCAACGATGTCCTTCTTCATCCTTCGCCACCAATAGTGCTGCCGTAAATCCTGATACATCTTCGCGGTGCCCGGGTGAATAGAATACCGCAAACTATGGGCCTCTGCTAGGATCAACTCTCGAATCCCCTCGACATTGGGCACACAAACTCGTCCCCGCAACCTCAATACTCCGTCATCATCTAGAGATACCTTCGTGGCACCTCCACGCTATACAGTATCCCTCAAGTCACGCAAATGAGGATCGTCAAATTTCCTCTCACGGATCCGCTCTAATAGAGATGAACGAGCGACCGTGCAGGCTAACACCCTGCTAGGCTCGGAAATGTCTAGTCTCATGAACTGGTTGGCTAAGGCCTGGACATCTAGAGCAAGTGGTCTCTGACTGATCGGAATGTACGCGAGACTACCCATACTGGGAGACTTTCTACTCAATGCATTGGCCACCACATTGACCTTACCTGGGTGATATAGGATAGTAACATCATAGTCCTTCAGCAACTCTAACCATCTCCGCTGTTGTAAATTCAACTCCTTTTGCTTGAATAAGTACTGTAGGCTTTTGTGATCCATGTACACCTCGCACGCCATACCATATAGATAATGCCTCCAGATTTTTAAAGCATGGACCACTACTGCCAGCTAAAGATCATGAACCGGATAATTCTTCTCGTGTATTTTCAATTGTCTCGAAGTGTAAGCAATAACCTTACCATCCTGCATCAATACCGCTCCAAGTCCCATACGATATGCAGCACAGTAAACTGTGTAAGGCCCTGCACCCGTAGGTAATATCAGCACTGGTGCTGTAGTCAAGGCTATCTTGAGCTTCTGAAAGCTCGCCTCACACTCTTCTAACCACTTGAACTGGGCACCCTTCTGGGTCAACCTGGTCATCGGGGCTGCAATAGAAGAGAACCCCTCTACAAATCGACGGTAGTAACTTGCTAACCCCAAGAAACTCCGGATCTCAGTCACTGAAGCTGGTCGAGGCCAATTCTAGACTGCCTCAATCTTCTTTGGGTCAACCTGAATACCTTCCACTGATACGATGTGGCCCAGAAATGCCACCGAACTCAGCCAGAACTCACATTTCAAAAATTTGGCATATAGCTGATTATCCTTCAGAGTCTGAAGAACCACTCTGAGGTGCTGCTCGTGCTCTTCCTGGCTGCGGGAGTATACCAGGATGTCATCTATAAAGACTATCACGAACAGATCTAAGTAAGGCCTGAACACCCGATTCATCAACTCCATGAATGCTGCTGGGGCATTGGTCAACTCGAAAGACATAACCAAGAATTCATAGTGCCCATATCTAGTGCGAAAGTCTATCTTAGGAATGTCAGCCGCCCTGATCTTCAGCTGATGGTAGCCCGACCTCAAGTCTAATTTTGAGAACACCCTCGCTCCTTGGAGCTGGTCAAACATATCATCAATCCTCAGCAGTGGATACTTGTTCTTTATCGTCACTTTATTTAATTGCCGATAATCAATACACATCCGCATCGAGCCATACTCCTTCACAAATAACACGGGTGCTCCCCAGGGAGAAATACTAGGCCTGATAAAGCCCTTTTCTAGAAGGTCTTGCAACTGATCTTTTAACTCTTTTAGCTCCGGCGGGGCCATACGATAGGGTGGAATAGAGATGGGTTGAGTGCCCGGTGCCAGATCAATACAGAAATCAATATCCCTGTCGGGTGGCATGCCCGGCAGGTCTGAAGGGAAAACCTCGAGAAAATCCCATATAATAGGAATTGAACCAATAGAAGGAATTTCCGCGCTGGAATCGCGAACATATGCCAAATAACTAGGCACCCCTTCTCGACCATGCGTTGAGCCTTAACATAGGAAATAACAGTACGAACGGAGTGGCCTAAGGTCCCTCTCCACTCTAGTAGGGGTGATTCTGGCAAGGCCAAGGTCACTGTCTTGGCAGGACAATCTAAGATAGCATGATACGGGGACAACCAGTCCATCCCCAATATGACATCGAAATCCACCATATCTAATAGCAGTAAATCAACACGGGTCTCAAGACTCCCGAATATAACTACGCACGAACGATGCACCCGATCGACTACAATGGAGTCACCCACTAGTGTAGACACATAAACTGGAATATCCAGGGCATAGCTAGGCACGGCCAGATACGATGCAAAGTAGGAAGACACATATGAATATGTAGACCCAGGGTCAAATAATACTGAATCACCTCTGTCACAAACAAGAATGGTACCTGTAATCACAGCATCTGATGCCTCTACCTTTGGCCTGGCTGGAAAAGCATAAAATCGTGGATCAACACCTCCCCTATGAGCTACATCTCCGGGACGGTCATCCACTGACTGACCTCTACCTCTGGCTGGACGGTCTACACCTCTACGATCTCGACCTCTACCACTACGATCTCTACCCCCGCCTCTGGCTGGCTGGGCAGGCTGTGGGTCAGCTGGGGCCTGAATCATGGGATGAGGGCCCCGCTGTTGAGTGTTGCCCGTCGCTCGAGGAAAAACCTGACAAGATGACCTGGGTCACCACAACCGTAGCAACATTTAGGCTGATGGGGCTGATGCCCTTGACGACCTGAATGGCCCCCACGAACACTCTGAAGAGGCTGAGCAATAATGGGAGGCTGATCTGAATATTGCTCACGAAACCCACGATCACCTGGTCCACCCTGTGAAGCTTGGAGGGCTGAATGAAAAGGCCTGGAAGACTGGCCCCTCTCAAAAGATTCTCTGCCTCCAGAAGAAGAACCATTAAATGTGCCGGAATGACAAGGCCTCTTGTCTGAAGGATAACCACCTCCCCGAGCAAGAGTCATCTCAACTCTACGAGCTGCATTAGCTGCCTCCTGAAAAGATATATCACTCCCAACTCCCATAGCCATCCGAAGTCTAATCGGCTGATTTAGCCCATCTATAAACCTGCGGACCCTCTCCCGATCTGTGAGGAGTATCACAACCGCATGACGTGCCAGATCAACAAACCTCGTCTCATACTGAGTGACAGTCATAGTACCCTGCTGGAGGTGCTCAAACTGCCTCCGAAGTGCCTCTCGCTGAGTGATAGGGAGAAACTTCTCCAGAAATAGCTCTGCAAACTGGTCCCATGATAAAGCCGGGGACCCTGCTGGTCGAGTCAAATAGTAATCTCTCCACCAAGTCTTGGCGGATCCTGAAAGCCTGAATGTGCAGAAGTCAACTCCATTGGATTCCACTATTCCCATAGTCTCGAGAATCTCGTGGCAACTGAATAAGAAGTCCTGAGGATCCTCTGATGTGGCACCACTGAAAGTAGTGGTAAATATCTTGGAGAACCGATCAAGTCTCCATAGAGAATCAGAAGTCATGGCTGCTCCATCTCCGCCCTGAGCTGTGGTACCTGACTGAGTGGCCACAGCTGGCTGAACCACTAGTGTCTGAGGCTGGGGAGCTACTGGCTTTGGAGTGCGTGCAAAGGAGTCTGGACCCCTCGTCCAGCCTGAGAAGCGGCTGGTGTAGCTGGTAATAAGCCTGCTCTGGCAACACCGTCCATAAAACCCGCTATTCTGACCAGAGCCTCCCAAAGATCCGGGGTAAATAAGGCCTCCCTTGGGACCTGAGCTGGGCCCACTAGAGCTGCTGGGGCTGGAACCTCCTCACCCACCTCAACATGGGGCTCCACCTCTGGAATAGCTGCCTGGGGCTGAGCTCTGCCCCTACCACGGCCTCCGATACGGCCTCGGCCCCTGCCCATCACGGGAGCTGCCTGGGGCTCAGGCTGCTGATCAGCGGATGAAGAAGCACGTGCCCTCACCATCTGCGAAAGGACAGAGTAGAAATTCAATCACCATTTGAGGAACAAATCACACGACAAGAAGGAACAAATGAGAGACTCTTTCCTAACTGAATAAACTTTGGAGGACAAGTACAGACGTCTCCGTACCTACCCCTCGAATTCAACTAAGCTTGTTCGTGAGTAGTGATACCTATGTAACCTAGAGCTCTGATACCAACTTGTCACGACCTAGATTTTCCACCGTCATCGGGATCGTGATGGCTCCTACTCGTGGTAGCTAAGCAAGCCAATTCATTCAACATTATCCTGTTCATATCATCATTAATTTTATGCTCATACTTACTAGCAAGAAAAATAATTATTAAATTTAATAAACGCGGAAGACTTTCAAAATAGAGATAAATAATACTAAGGTAAAACACTGATGAAATCCTCTACCCAAGACGTGGAGTCACCAACACACGAACTACTAATGAATACTACACATAATGGTCTGAAAGAAAATGATAAATATCTGTCTGTCTCGGAACAATGAGACCACAGCAAATAGTATAAGTAAATAGAAGAGACGTCGGGCCTGCGGACGCCTGCATGCTACCTCAGTCTCGAAACGCTCAACTTCCACGAATATTCTACTGCTGGTGTTGTTCCTGCTCGAAACCTGGACCTGTGCAAAAACGCACAGAAGTGCAGTATCAGCACAATCTGACCCCATGTGATGGTAAGTGCCTGGCCTATCCCGACGAAGTAGTGACAAGCCTAGGACCAGATACTCACATAAAGCTATGCAGTTCTATATATGTACACCTCAAGATATCAAGAAATACCAAGTAACAAATTCAACAAGAAGTATCATAATAGGGGAAAACACAACTGTCAGCAACATCTATTAAATCAGTAATGAAAATCAGAGTATAATGGAAACAATTAATATCAAAACAAGGAATATCAAATAGTTGCACGGCATCACCTTTCGTTCTTTTACTCTCATCCTCACATCTATGGCACGGCATGATCCTTCGTGCATGGTTCAAATAACAATGGCACGGAATGTTCCTTCGTGCATAGTCAAAATCACAAGGCACGGCATTACCCTTCGTGCATTATCACTCTTCCTCACCCAAATAACACTCACAGTTAAGGGCAAAAGAATGAAAACAATAATTATGAACCGTCCCGGCAAGGGACACAATAATCATCACAACAAGGTCCTGGCAAGGGAAATAATAATCAACCTCACAATAAGGTCCCGGCAAGGGAATAGTAATCAAGTTCACAATAAAGTCCCGGCAAGGGAAAAGAGTATTCAAGTTCACAACCCGACAAGGGTTCAAGATTATATCTTAAAAACATCCCACAAAAGATATCAACAAAAGACTCACGGTCATGCTAGACGCTAGTGTATGGAAGCTCGTCACCACAGCCCATACACCGCACTCGATCACATAGCAATTAGCACATAAATCCTATTCCCTCAAGCTAGGATAGATCAAATACTTACCTCTAGTCTTGAAGTCCAATTTATCCTTCAACTATAGCTTTACCTCAAATTTCAGCTTTCAACTTGCTCGAATCTAATCACAATCGATTCAATTACATTAATAAATACTATATAACTTGGTTTGGATGCTTAAAAATGGTTTTCTCAAAGTTTATCCCAAAATTTCCCCAAATGCCCCTGGTCCCACGTGGTCGGAACTCGGGGTTCGGACCAAAATCCGGTTACCCATTCCCTCACGAGTTCAAATATATGATTTATTTCAAAATCGGACCTCAAATCGAGGTCCAATTCCCCACTTCATAAAAAAACCTAGGTTCTACCCAAAAACAAGAATTTCTACCTTGAAAACCTTTGATTTCTCTTGAAAAACATGTTTAATGATGCTAGGAATTGAAAGAATTAAGTAAAAAGTGACTTACATGTGTTTTGGAGTGATTTTGCTCTTGGAGAATCGTGTGTGGTGTGTTGCATTTTGAATGAATGATGAAAAGAGGTGTAAAATTTGTTTAAGTATCAGATTGCACAGCTGTAGTTATGGGAATTGCGAACGTTTGTTCGCAATTACGAACATAGCAGGTTTGGGGACTGTTGCTCTTGCATTTACGAGAAACGTTCGCATTTGCGAACTCTGGCCCAAGCTGCCAGTCTCGCATTTGCGAGATGTTCCTCGCATTTGCGAACCTTGCCTTGTTCTGCCATCTTTGCATTTGCGAAGCTTGGTTTGCATTTGCGAACCAAGGGTAAATCGGATCCCTTTCGCAATTGCGAGCATTTCTTCGCAATTGCAAAGATATCAGCTGGGGGTTAAAAAACCAGCTGTGTTATTTTTCAGAATTTGCTCCAACGGCCTATCAAATCTTTACCCGAGCCCTCGGGCTCCAATCCAAACATGCACACAACTTCAAAAACATATTACAAACTTGCTCGTGCGATCAAATCGCCAATATAACATCGTTTTCATCAAATCAAGCCTCAAGTTCATGATTATCTTTCTTTTAACTTCATAACTTTCAAATTTCGAACTCAAGGTTCAAAACACATCAAACGACATAAAAATGTCACCAAACTTTGCAGAAAGCACTTATATAATATTTAAGACTTGTACCGGGCGTCGGAACCAAAATACGAGCCCGATACCATGGTTGATTAATCCATTTTCATTTAATAAATTCAGCAAAAACAATTTAACAGAAAAATTCATATCTTTGGCACTAGGCCTCAGAATTCGACACCGGACACATGCCCGAGTCCCATATTTTCCTACAGGACCTTCCGGGACCATCCGATCTTGGGTCCGGGTCCGTTTACCAAAAATGTTGACCGAAGTCAACTATATCAATATTAATATCACTTTTCTTTAAATTTTTCATAGAATTCACCTATTCTAGCACAAAATCTTTCCGGCTACATGCCCGGATTATGCATGTAAATTTGAGGCAACATAAAATGGGGTTTTCAAGTGTCACGCCCCAAATCGAGGGATATCACCGGCGCCTGACCGGGTAGCCCCAGTCAAGCGGACCTGGGTGCCTTTCATTCCCACGTGTTACCCCTGTGTTGATTGTTCCTCATTAGCCAAATATCTTACTAACCATGAATGATTTCACAGTAAACAAATAAAACCATACGAGTGATTCATTAACAAGTTTGCAGTTTTTACAACGCCCGACATAACATAAAATATACATAAGACTGAAGTCCCACAGTTTACATGTCTACAGAGCCTCTAGGATACAAAAGGGAATACAATACTTGCCGGTAACAAGGCTCCGGCTATACCTTACAAAACCAAAATGAAATCTAAACAAAAGTGGCATGAACCACATAGGGCCCCGAGGAAGAAAGGGGCTCACCAAAACAGGCAGTGGAAGGTGAAGGATACTACTGCCGATGAGCTGAAGTGCCTGCTACTGATCTACCTACAATCATAACACGAATGTAGCATCCCCGGCAAAAGGGACGTCGGTACACTTGAATTGTACTGGTATGTATGGACAAACTTTGTCCCAAGTAAACTCAAGTCGTTAAACAAGAATCATGATGACAAGACAGCCAATAAATTACATCAAGAAATCAATTAAGCTAGCTAACCATGTTTCCCACCTTTTACTCATTTCAGATAAGCCTCAACACAAGAACGTTTAATGTCCACAAATAGAACAACAACCAATCAACTACATAAATTTGCAAGTAGTCAAACATAGGGGCAATCAGTGCCCCCCAGGTTGCAAACTCTACTGCTGTCTCCTTTCACAATTTCATATCAATAATTTTTGTTTCAATTTCATTCGCGATTTCGATCACTTTCCATCCTTATTACCTCGTCCACCCTTATTAGCTCGGCCACCCTTATCACCCCAACCCACACCTTATTTCTTCATGTTGCGGCGCGCAACCCGATCCCACCGTACAGTTTTCAAACACAACAATCACAAACAGCAGATAAGGTACTACACACAATTACAACAATTTCAAATAAGCAACTTACACATTGGTTCATGTTCTCAATTACTTCTCAAGCCAATATCACAATCAAGTTACAAGTGTTCCAAAATCGAGAATGTTCATACCGTTATGTTCAATAACTTGCCACACCTCAAGTGTTTCGTTTCTTTTCCACAAGGTACCATATATGCCATCATAGCAATTGTTCACAATTCTTTACCAAATTAAACTCTCATTTTACATCACTCATAGTTCAACAACAATTTTGAATATCCAATAACAACATCAAGAATTTTACACAATTTGTCAAATTAACATGAGCTCAACAATTTCACACATATAGGCGATTTCACAAGAATCAAAATTAGCCATACATACCTGGTATCGAGTTTCCTTCTTTTAAACTCCCACTTTATGCTTACCCAAGATATCCTACTCTTGCAGACCTTATTCTTGAAGACTCTTACTTCTACTCACTTCTTTTTACTAGAAATCAAGTTCAATAATCATGCATGAGTGTTAAATTCTATTTTCAGAAGCTATTATATGCAAACCTCTCTTTACCCATTTTAAAACTGAAAATCAAAGAAAATAGTTAGGGTTTTACCTTGTAAAGATTGGGGAAGTTGAATCTTGGCCCTAGAATCCTTTGGACTAAATGGTTGGAACAATCTTTGAAGATGAAGAACTTCTCTCTCTAAAACCCCTCTCTCTCTCTCTCTAATCTTGGTGAGATGATATGATAAAATGAAGGGGAAAGGCGTTATATTAAAGAAGAGATCGGGTCAATTTTTATAAAATTTCTGGGCCGGGTCAATTCTGCGGTCGCATATGCGATCGCAGAATCAACATGCGGTCCGCAAAGTGACCGCGGAATGACCTCAAAATTTACACAAGTTTTGTTACGGAATGCGACCAAAATGCGGTCCGCATTCTTGATCTGCGGTCGCAAAGTGCACCACAGATTCATTATGCGATCGCATATCGACCGCATTTTCAACATGATTTTGGGAAACCTTCGGTTAAGTCTGCGGCAAGATTACGGTCCGCATAGCAGATCTGTGGTCGCCTGGAAAAATTGGTTCTCTACATTTTTGAAACTTAAATCACTACCAAGGGTCCGAACCACGGCGAGCAACCAAGGGTCCGAACCACGGCGAGCAAGCTCGCCGCGAAGAATTCTACGCATTCATAACACATTATTTGGACCATGACACTATAGCTACTAGCTTTTATGCACAAAAATTTTATGGGGCCTTACATCAAGGCCTCAGAAGCGCGGAACAAGTGAAAAAAATAGGTGATGACCCTTTGGGTCGTCACAGTAAGCTGCTACTGTAAGCTGCTTTGTAAGCTGCTACTACAAGCTGCTGTGTAAGCTGCTACAGTACCAGATATGGATAATCTTCTACTGAGAGTAATGTTTATCTATAACAGAGTACCGAATGGATAAGTTCATTGTACCCAGTATGGATAATCTTCTACTAGGGGTAATGATTATCCGTAACTGGGTACCAAAAAGATAAGCTTCTTTAGGAAGCTTATTTCTAATAGAGTACTAAATAGATAAACATATTTACGGCGGAGTCCTATATGGATAAGCTTCTTCAGGAAGCTTATTTACAACGGAGTATGAACATCCATAATATAATATATTTATAACACTCCCCCTTGGATGTTAATTAAAAGATAGTGTGCCTCATTAAAACCTTAATAGGAAAAACCCTGTGGGAAAAAATTCTAGTGAAGGGAAAAATGTGCACAAATTTAGTAATGCGCATTGCTATGTGCCTCATTAAAAACCTTATAAGGAAAATCCTGTGGGAAAAACCTTAGTTAGGAAAAAAGAGTGCATCGCGTATTTACTCCCCCTGATGATGACCTTGTTTCAAATATTTGAGTCTCTGCATTCTAACCTTGTATCTGCATAACCAATACAATCTGCACCACATTTGTTAGCATTAGCAAGATACATAAGTGCATAGCAATTGCACTAAGATCGTGTATTTCAGGACCAAGGAGTTCCTCATCCTCTTCTAGAGGTCAGAACGGATCCTTATTCACTTCAAGTGATCGAACACTCATTGATGTACTTAATGGGTGTGCTTGTCCATGTAAAAGCATTCAAAGACCCTTTTTGTATAGGCAAATTTGATGGATAAAGATCTCGTCTACTAAATATTTAATTTGCAGACCAAGATAAATTTTATTTTTCCGAGATCTTTCATCTAAAATTCTTTCTTAAGATATTCAATTGCCTTTGGAGCTCTTCTCGAGTTCCAACGAGATTTATGTCATCAACATAAATAGCAACTGTAACAAATTTTGATGACATTTTCTTTACATGGACAAATAACATTATTTATATAACTCTCTTTCAGCAAATATTCACTGATGCGATTAAATCACTTGCGTCCAGATTGATTTAAACCGTACAAGAACTTTATAATTTGATCAAGTACATTTTCTGAGACTTTGAACTTATATGCTTCAGGCATTTTAAATCCTTCAGGGATCTTTATAGAGATTTAATCAAATGAGTCATATAGGTTATGACTCGCTTTTAAATGGCATGACATATTCAGGTGTCTGGACTACTAGTCCGATCCTTACAATATTTCACAGTATTGTGCACTATATTGTATCAAATATATCGTCGAAGATCATTTTTTATCGGTTCCTAAGCAACATAACTTGTTGAGATCTCGTCACTTTCTTTATTTTCAGGTACCTCAACTTCTTCTGGAGTTTCATGAAATGTTATGTCGTGGGCTCTTCTAGAGCTTATTTCCTCCTCATTATGATCATTTTGATCATTAGCTCCTTATCGTTTCTCAATGATTGTTACCTTTGGAAACGATTGGTCTACCACGCTTCATGCGTACAGTAAACTCTATCCTCAAGGGACTTTAAATTTTAATAGGAGCATTTGTAGCTGAAATATGATATATGATTTTGGATCAACAAACGCCTCTGCATTTGACTTGAATTATCTTCTAAGTGAGGATCATGATAATTCCATTCATATAGCATATTTTTCAGCTATTTATTTCATTCCCCAAATGTTAGAAAAACTAACATATATCCCCAATCTTCTTTGAGAAACATATCTTTGTGCATTGTGGTAGAGAAATTAATCATATACCATACATCAAAAGATAGAAAAATATTTGATTTCTGATCCTAAACCAATTATGAGGGGAAGACTTATCATATATTGTTGGTCTGATGCATACAAGTGCTTCTATATGCAATTTAGAAAATCTTAGACCAACACATGAAGTTGTGTTCTCATAAACAATAATTTAGCCATTAATACGAGGTAGTCACTACTAAACTAGCTTGTATATAAACCATCAATATAAAGATAAAGCGTTTTGATTTCATAATCTGAAAATTATGCTCTTAAGTGAGAAAAGCAATTTCAAATGCCAAACTGCAGGTTGACAATAAACATACATGTAACCATCTTATATATGCATCTATAAGTGGTTCACATGATAGGTGAATGTGCCCATATTCACCTTTTATATATTTCAGAATCAGGGGTCTTAGTCCCAACTTTAGCTGGTATAATCAATTTATTATGAGAAGAAGCAACACAGGAGAATTCTTCAAGAATCTTCTAGTTCTTCAATATATGCTTATCTAAATTCTCAAATAGATCATTTTAAGATAGCAAATGAAAACTTCATGTTTATCATGGCATTTGCTATCTCTTAGTAAACCTCTAGTTTACTATGGCATAAACTTTTGCAATAGTAAACTTCTGATTTACTATGGTTACTTTTGTATTAGTAAACTTCTGGTTTATATACATGACGAAGTACAAATCGAAAAATAAGGCGGGTATGATTGTGAAACAATGAAGATTTTCAATCTTCCAATCATTTATAGTCTCAATATTATAGCCATTTATTGTAGTAAACTTCGGGTTTACTGCAATCTATGTTTTGACCACAATCATATATATAAATGACATATTTGTAAATAATCTCTTCGAGAGTCTTCAATTATTATCCACAATCTAATATTTATCGGACACTACTGGAGTCACGTGTCTTCTAGGCAAATATTAGCTCTTCAGGAGTTGTTGATACATTTTGTACAATCAAATATTGCTTAGATACTTATGGTATCATAAGAGAAAATCACAATCAAATAAATAATTGTTTAAGCACAAGACAACTCCTCTTCATAATATTTTCCTACTTCAGGAGGCAATTCCAATTGTATTACTTCTTCAGGAGCAAATTTAAAATACAAAATATTAAGTATATATTCTCTCAATTATATTACCTCTCCTGGAGGTAAATATATTTACATCAAAAACGTGTTCATATATACCAAATATATTAATATTGTCACATTCACTTCAGGGAATGGATTATTATTATAAAAAGTTCTCATCCTTCAGGAAAATCAAACATGATTATCTGAGTGCGCATTAATCACAACAAATTGTGATGCCTCAACCTCTTTTAAAATATTTACTACTTCAGGAGCAAGTCGAGGCGTGCATTTAATATAGAGAATATTTATGTATCTTATCTTCAATTGTAACTATAGAAAGTCTAAATTATCACTTCTTGTGATAATAGGCATATACCACTTCTGGTGGTTAATAAAATATAATTACAATGAGATATACGAAAATAACCACTTCTGGTAGTTGTATATTTCTTGCAAACTCTGCTAGACTTTAAGTTGATCTAATAATTATATCTATATTCTTCACAATGACATAAATAAGATATATTATAGTAAATATCATTATCAAATCATAACTTTTATTTATGTACAATTACATAACCATAATACTTATTACAAACAACCAAAATTAAAGTATTTATATTTTTATAGATTCACTACCGATTACATGACTTGTTTCTCCTTCTGGGAGTGCAAAGTAATCAGCTATATCTAAATGCATGAAGTCAAAATTATCTTCAGAGATAAAATTTGCTTCAGCATTTTTCTCTATCTTTTTCAAGGAGGCTTGATAAAGCTCAACCAGGTGCTTTAGCGTACGACAGGTACGTGACCAGTGCCCTTTTCCTTCACATCTACAACATGCACTTTCTACATTTGGTGCTTGCACCGCTTCTTGCTTTTGTTCCTTCCATTTCCACTGCTGGTGGCGAGGAGTGTTCTTTGGTGCATTATTATTACCATGATTAGAGTTTCTTCCCCGGCCACGACCATGACCACGACTAGGGCCATGATATCTTGCATGTCTAGCTTGGTGGAAGTTCGTCTCATTCACTTCAGGGAATGGACAAGAGCCAGTAGGCCGACTTTCATGATTTTTCATTAATAGCCCATTATGTTGCTCGGCTATAAGAAGATGTGAGATAAGATCATAATATCTTTTAAATCCCATCTCTCGATATTGCTGCTGTAGGAGCATATTCGAGGCATGAAAAGTGGTGAAAGTTTTCTCCAACATATCAAAATTAGTAATATTATCACCGCATAATTTTAGTTGGGAAATAATTCTGAACATAGCAGCACTATACTCACATATAGATTTAAAATCTTGTAGCCTTTGATGAGTCCAATCATATCTTGCCTGTGGAAGAATGACCATCTTCAAGTGACTGGATCTTTAGCAGTAAGATATTCCATTTTCAGGCCTTCATCAAGGTGATGTCGTAGGAATATCATTGATTTGGCACGGTCTTGGTTTGATGCCTGTCACACCTCCCTATTTACTACCCCACATACTTAAATGCGTATAAATACACTTGTGGGGTATACCCCGACGCTCAATTACCCAAGACGGATAAAATAACGTAAGGGAAGGAGTTTTTCCAATTAAAGGACAATCGGTTCGGGATTTTATTAGAGATTAATCAGGAGTCGCCACTTGGGAATGACAATGGTGTCCCAAGTCACCGGTTAATCCCGAATCCGAGGAATTTTTGACTCTTATAAATGTCTGCGAAGCAGAGATCCGGATAAGGAACTCTGTTAACCCGGGAGAAGGTGTTAGGCACTCCCGGATTCCGTGGTTTTAGCACGGTCGCTCCACTGTCGTTCTTGATTTTTGTTTGACTCAATTATAGGTTTTAACAACATAATGTGCTTTTACGTTAAATATCATTTTTTAGGAATTTGCGGTATCGCGAAAACACGCCTCGAGTCATACCACAACCAGTACGCCTATGACTTTTGGTGTATTTCAGCTTTACCGAGATTTGGATTTGAGTCGCACCAAGTGCGCACTCGTTCATAGGAAGGTATATTAAAATCGTGCCTTAAGATAGTCTATATCGGCTTTTAACTTTGGGAGAGGCTATGGAATTCACTATTAGCCTCTCTCCGATTCTACTATGTTATCTTATTACTAAATGGGGGCCCCGGTGTTATTCGGGCGAGGCTCATCCCAATTTAATTTTAAAGTCCGGTCCTATTTTATTCAACTACATTCGCTATACATTGTTTTTGCCTTATTCGTATTGCTAACATTAAACATTCCAGGCCCGTCGAAATCTGTTATTTAATGGGCCTGGTCTTCTTCATACACGTTCGAACTGCCTTGGTCTCTGATGCCCAGGCAGTTTTAAGACTTCTGCTCGTTGGCCCAATCGGCTTCATATAGAGATTCAGGCCCAAATCGAATGAAACAATAATAAAGGAAAAAGTAATGAACTCAAAGTAAATCAAACACATAGAAATAAAATTTAACTACCATTTTATTAATCAAAAAGTGAAATAGTTGTACAAGCATATCATTATTAATCCAATATCACAACTAATTAATGAACAAGTGAATGAACTAACCCCGTTTCTTTGTTTTCTGTTGATGGCTTATATCAATATTAAAATTACTTAGTCAAAGAGACATTTCGTCTATGTGATGCAGTGTTTAAACGACCTAATCGCTTATTGACAATAACCATATTATCTAAAAGCTAAACGACTTACTTATATACACATTGCTATATTACAATTTTGGGCTTAATCAATGTTGCCGATCTAGTCTCAAACGAATCACTACTTCCTTTTCTCTCTTGTGCTCGTTGATATCCAGAGACTGATTAACCATATGATTAACTACTGTTGTTTAATAAGAGCCAAATCTATTTAATATTATCAAAACCAACTTCATTACTCAATTGTTTGTTTCCCTTTTAGACTTATTCGAACTCACGATTGACAAAACAGATTAACTAGGTGAGCTTATTAACTTATGTGATGGTCTTTTAGCTTCATTTTAGAGATTTTACCTAATTAACTAGATGAGGTGCTACTGGCTACTACTATTATTCTACTGTTATTACATTGTTTTTTCTTTGCTACTACATAAACACTATAATTCTAGGCTAATAACAATATCGAACTACTTGATACATGGCAGTATATAGAAATTAGATTGAAATCTTCATTGTTATTGCATCCAAATCACAGTACATCTTTAGTTCGTAGAGAAGTGTACCTGAATCACAAAGAAATCCAATGAGTCTAGGGAGTCAGGCAGATAAGCACAACAATTGATCCAAACAAGCAATGCAACAGTAGAGGATTTGGATAGCAGTGAGCCAAATAACACAGCAACATCAAGTATGAATCAGCAAAGCAACAGAAAAACCCAGTCCAAACTCGAGCAGAAGAACCCAGTAAAATCAATAGAAACCAGCAAGTCCTAACTCGAAAATTCCAGAAAATCCTATTGCTCTATTGCTATTTTTATCTCTCAAACTTTTGTATTCAATGAATTTCAGCTTAAGTGTATTTTCAGATTTTTCAGAATTGGCCCCCCTATTCAGCCCTTTTCTAGAGGTATATATAGTTGTGGTAAAGGGCTGATGACTTGGGGAGAAAGTATGGGATTTAATCCCACTTCTCCCCCTCCTAAAATTACTAAACTTACACTTAGGCCCCATTTCAGTTATGAAAAACCCTTCCAGCATGTGCTGGAAGGTTCTAAAAGATTCCTTTTAGGGCCTTTTACCAATGTATCCTTATGGGTTAAAGATTTTTACAGATTTCCCATTTTTAGGAGACCATTATACCCTTAAATCTCTGCAAAATTGCAGAAATCAGGGGCATGAATGACTCCATTACCCTCTTAAGTTCTAACTTATTACTGTTTTACCTTTTTAACACCCAATTATGCCCTCAAGGCCAATGCTAATTTACTAAGTCTACCTAGGTCAAATTTTCAGCTTCTTTGAACCTATTTAACTAATAGCCAGCCCTGGCATTAGTATTTAAGGGCTGGCCACTTCTACTTTAAAGAACTATTTCAATTTTAGCCTATTTAAACTAATTCCAGTCAATTAAGACCAATTTATTCCAATTTAAAGCTAATTGCAGGACTAGCCTGCTTTATTATTGAGATTAACTATTTAAGAACTAGCCAGTCTCGAGTTGAGACTTAGCTTGGGCTATTAAAGCCAAATACTGAACAGCTGGGCCCAAAACCTTTACAGGTTTGGCCACTTTGCTGTTCAGGGCTCTAAAGAGAGCCTGGGCTAGTCTGCATTTGCAAACATAGCCCTTTTGCACAACCAGCCACTTTTAAAGTGGGCTGTGTGTTAGGGCCTTATAGAATAGGTCAACCCTTTGCAAGGTTAACCATTCTTAGGCCAATTATTTAACTAACAGCCTATTTTTGTTCATTTTCAGTTAATACCTATTTAAAAACTAACCATTTTCATGAAACCTAACACTAGCAGCTATAACCAATTCATCTAAGCATAATAAACATTAACAATAATCATCTTAACACAAGGCTGTTGCAAACATAGCCATTTTCACAAAATTGCACACATATTTATGAAATCAGAATCACTCATCGATTAATCAAAACTCAGAGAAAGGGATTGAGTATTGTTGAATTTCAATCAAAGACTTGTTACTCAGATTCCACAACACAATGTGTCAATTAATCATGAAGCAGGTTTAGTCAGAACTACCTTATACTTAGAGGATTTCTGGAAGTCCTAATTATGCTTGACATGTTCTTGACTAAGCACATACAAGTAAACTCATAAAGAAATTTCAGGAGAAAGCATGGCTCTAACAGAATGGAAAAGAATGACAATGATCAGAACCATTAGACCTAAACTTTTCAAAAGCTAAACCTAATCTAACACATGCAAGTGAACAGATAGTAGAAGTGAAGATGAACAGGAAATACATGAAGTGTAGATGAAGAAAAAACCCTAATCTAACATGTAATATGAAGAAGAACAGAATGAGAATCAGAATCATTAGACTAGGTTTCCCAAAGATCGAATCTAAACTAACATGCAAGCTAACAGAAAAGAAGAACATAAGAGATTATTGAAAACCAATCATCAAAGAAAACATCCCTAGTGTAAACGGGAGATGAAGAAGAATAAAATCAAATGGCTAAACTAGAACCAAAACTAAACATGCAAGTTAAACAGATAAGAAACATAGAAGAGATGTCAAAAACCAACAGGATGAGAAACCCTAATAGAGACAGCAGATGAAGAAAAACAGGGATATCAAGATTAAATACTCAAAACAGAGAAGCAAACAAAGATGAAACACCAAATAATCCTAATTCATGCGACAGACTAAACTAGACCTAACAAAAGGAAAACATGAAGCAAACAGACAACATGAAAGCCAGCTAGACATAGAGAGGGAGGGGAGCACTTAGCTTAGCGGGGTCTGTCCCCCAAGCTTTCCATTTTCCTCTCTTTATCACTCTCTTTTTCAGACTTCTTTTCCTTTGTTTCTTTTCTTTATTCTCCTTCAAACTCCCAGGTGTATTCCTTGTTTTCTTTTTTTTCGTTTTCTTTCTGATTTTCTTGTTAGGCTTCAAGACGAAGCCTTTAAGGCTTTTTGGTTGCAGAGGGGTGTTTGGGAAGGGTAAAAGGTAAGGTCTTTATTAGGGTTGAAGTTCCGAGTCGCCGGAGTTAGGTTTCCGGCGACTTTGTTTTGAATATTCGAAGAGTTGCGGGAACATTCGAGAGGTGTGGGCAGTATGGTTGGATAGATCATGTAAAGACGATTCGAATGGCATTGGTTTGACGGGGATCCTCGTTGTTTGGTGGTCACCGGCGTAGATTCCGGTGACCGGGATTTATGAAGAAAAGGAGTTCTTGGGATTTCTCGACGGAGAAGAGAAGAAAGAGATGACAGGGGAAGCTGGGAGAAGCCGGCGACCACCATGGGGGTGGTGGCCGCCATGGCCGTTGAGGTCTTGAGGAAGATGATGAGACGAAGAGATGTAGAGCGAATTAACGGCGGCTAGGGTTAGGCGTTTGAAGAAATGGCTTGGTCTGTTCAGACCAAAGCCTTATATACTTGGGGCGATTGAGGAGATCGCAGCCGTTCGTTTGATGAGAATCGACGGCTCAGAGGCGCGTTACTAAAACGGCGTCGTCTCGTTACTAATGAGACCAAGAGTCTCTTCCGTTAGATCATCCGAATGGACGGTTGAGATCACCCTTATCTTAATTAATTTTAAAAACCAACTAGCTAATTATTTGGGCCGTTGGATTGAACTTAGGTGAACGACTAAGATTGAGTCTCTTATCTCAATTAATTAAATACTCCGCCCATTCTCTCAACCGTTGGATCTATCTTAATGAACGGCCGAGATCACTATCTCTTTCATGGATCAGGCCTAAACTTTAGGGCTAAGGGACTGGGCCGGCCATCTGAATTCAAATTTGGCCCAATCTTATTATACCATCTATTTTTGTACTTTTTTTATTTTTAAAGATTTTTTTTATGTATTTTCTTTTATACTTTTTTTTTTCTTTTTCCCTTATGCAAAATTATAAAACCTAATTTCCTATTTACTCAAATTTTCTAGTATTTTTTGCAATTTTTCTGCTATTTTTCTTTATTTTCTCCTATTTAAGCTATTTTTAATTCAACAAAGTAAGTACTTAAACTATTTTTTTTTTTTAATTTTTCTAATTTTCAATTATCCAAACACATAAAATGCATTCAATTTCACATAAGGCATGTAATTGCACTCAAAAACATATTTATTTTAATTTTGGAATTGTTTGCCTGGTGCAAAAATCACGTGCTCACAGCTACCCCTCTTTGCTCGGGAACACGAAGAGTTTCAGTGCAAAGACAAGTGAGCAGTAATGAGAGATTTTTGCACATCGGCACATTCCGTGAAAGCATTTTCGAAAACCTTTTGACCGCACCTTGCTTTAGAGGTTGCCTACATATCCTGGGCTAAACAGGAATCAGGTCAGTGTAGTTCGGGAAGGTCTGGCAGTTTAAAAACTACCAGACTCACTGTTGCATTGACACTGTCGAGACTTGCCGACTTACTCCTTATTACACCGGGGGGGGAAATGTAAAATGAAGAAGCTATTCTAAACTATGATCCTACAATTACAATTGTTCCTAATCTAGTTTTTGCTCTTATTTCCCTTTTCTTGATGCAGAATCTTCCTTTTTTTGTTGATTTTCTTTGATGCTGACTCTCTTTTTTTGTTGATTTTTCTTTTCTTGTTGACTCTCTTTTTGTTGATTTTCTTGTTTTTCTTGATCTCGAGTTGAACCTGCTCAAAACAAAACAACAAACTACCTTTTTTTCTTTTTCTGCCCCAGTGTGGGCTTTTAACTATATAAACCATGATGTGCGGAAAAATATTCCCGTATTTGAAGGTGGGCGCCTAACAGAATTTAAACGTGCAATGCGATGCAGAAAATATTCCCGTATTAGAAGGTGGGCGCCTAACAGAAATTAAACCATGATGTGCAGAAAAGTATTCCCGTATTAGAAGGTGGGCACCTAACGGAATTTAAACGTGCAATGCGATGCAGAAAATATTCCCGTATTTGAAGGTGGGCACCTAACAGAATTTAAACATGCAATGCGAATGCAGAAAAATATTCCCGTATTTGAAGGTGGGCGCCTAACAGAATTTAAACGTGCAATGCGAATGCAGAAAATATTCCCGTATTTGAAGGTGGGCGCCTAACAGAAATTTAAACGTGCAATGCGAATGCAGAAAATATTCCCGTATTTGAAGGTGGGCGCCTAACAGAAATTAAACGTGCAATGCGAATGCAGAAAAATATTCCCGTATTTGAAGGTGGGCGCCTAACAGAAATTTAAACGTGCAATGCAAATGCAGAAAATATTCCCGTATTTGAAGGTGGGCGCCTAACAGAAATTTAAACGTGCAATGCAAAATGCAGAAAAATATTCCCGTATTTGAAGGTGGGCGCCTAACGGAATTTAAACGTGCAATGCGATGCAGAAAATATTCCCGTATTAGAAGGTGGGCGCCTAACAGAATTTAAACGTGCAATGCGATGCAGAAAGTATTCCCGTATTAGAAGGTGGGCACCTAACTGAAATTAAACGTGCAATGCGATGCAGAAAATATTCCCCTATTAGAAGGTGGGCACCTAACTGAAATTAAACGTGCAATGCAAATGCAGAAAAATATTCCCGTATTAGAAGGTGGGCGCCTAACTGAAATTAAACGTGCAATACAAATGCAGAAAGTATTCCCGTATTAGAAGGTGGGCGCCTAACAGAATTTAAACGTGCAATGCGATGCAGAAAGTATTCCCGTATTAGAAGGTGGGCACCTAACTGAAATTAAACGTGTAATGCGATGCAGAAAATATTCCCGTATTAGAAGGTGGGCGCCTAACAGGATTTAAACGTGCAATGCGATGCAGAAAAATATTCCCGTATTAGAAGGTGGGCACCTAACTGAAATTAAACGTGCAGTGCGATGCAGAAAGTATTCCCTTATTAGAAGGTGGGCACCTAACTGAAATTAAACGTGCAATGCGATGCAGAAAATATTCCCGTATTAGAAGGTGGGCGCCTAACAGAAATTAAACGTGCAAATGCAGATGCAAAACAGTATCCCCTCAGCCTGAGGACTGGGGAGTGGATTTTAAAAGATGTTACCTTCCTCTTTTTGGTATTTTCTTTTTACCAACTTATCTCTTGCCTGTGAATTTCTCCACTTATTCGGCAGACTTTCTCTTTTTGGTATTTTAAATTCTCCACATTGGTCACATTCACTTTAAAGTGATTAGTGACAGTTTGTTCCTGCATGAAACAAAATTTATTAGATATAAACTGCTGGCAACTGGCATCTGCCGTCCCCACTTCTCATTGCTTCCTTTGTTTTTGCTTTCTCATGTTGCATGACTTTCAACTTCTTGTCCCTTGCAGACTTTTTTTTGTATTTTTCTCATTTCTCAATTTTTGTTTTGTTTTCTTTTCTTTGGCCATGTTTGCCAAGCTTCTTTATTCCCTTCCCCAATCTTCTATCCTTTCTGATCCAGTGTTGTTTCAACTTCCGTTATCGGGAGCCGGTAGTTAGCTCTCAAAAGGTAAACAATGAAATGTAGAAAATATGAAAGAAAGGTAAGGGTATTTGGAGAGATGACGGAACTTATCTGGGTATTTGCTGGTTGATTCCGCTGACCATGCCATGTATTTAAACTCTGACCCAGTTCGTTCCAATCATTATTCAGACTCCGAATTGCCTTTGACCCAAACCGATACTCTTTTTTGTTGCCTTTTCTCTTTTCTGATAGTCCTCACGATCGCCCTACGGTGCCTCGAAAGGTTTTCACCAATAAGACTCTCTCATTTATTCTCTCAACCTCACGATCATCTCACAGTGCCGATTAAGGTTTTCACTGATGAGACTCTCTCATTTTATTTCTCTCAACCTCACAATCGCCTCACAGTGCCGGCTAAGGTTTTCACCGATGAGACTCTCTCATTTTTTTATTTTTTCCATTTTTCCTTTTTGTATTTTGTTTTCTGTACCACGGGTATTATCCGATGCTTCGCTCCTCCTTCGTTGTATTTGTTATCATTTCAAAATTGATCAGAAGGTCTTTCTTTGGACCGTAACGTGGCTTTTGGGTGGGTTAAGAAAGAAAGATATAAAGGCTCAAAATTTCAACGAGGGTTAAAAATATTTACAACTCTCGGAATTATTAAACATAACTTCTGCCCCAGTTTCAATATGTGGGGAATTTTTGGATTTTTTCTTTGTTGTGACTGAACCTCAGAGAGGCTGCCTACGTACCCTTTCGGGATCAAGTCAGACGTAGTTCATCCAACTTCATAAGTTAGATGGATTTCTTTTTGACTTTTTCCCGATTTTTGTCTTCTTTTTTTTTCTCTCTTTTTTTTTTCATCACTTTTTTTTTACATCATTTTTTTTTTTTCTTTTTTTTTTCATTTTTCCATCATTTCATTTTTCATTCTGGCAATTTCGATCTTATTGCACTAGAGCGATTCCGAGAGAAGGATATGAAAGAATTCATTCATTAAGGCTCAAAGGGGTTATCAATGGATAAAGTGTTTGGATAGAGAATAAAACGCCTTCGTCATTTCAATTCCAAAATCACAACAAAATACAAAACATATAATTGAAAAGGAATCATACATAGTATCTTTTGACCGCATCTGAATTGATAGCAGTCTCTACGCACTTTCCTTCAACGTCTATTAAATATAATGCTCCATTGGACAACACCCGTGATACCACGAACGGCCCCTGCCAATTTGGCGCAAACTTGCCTTTTGCCTCTGCCCAATGTGGTAAGATACGCCTCAATACCAGTTGTCCGACTTCAAACTTTCGAGGTCGTATCTTCTTATTATATGCTCCGGCCATTCTTCGTTGATACAACTGCCCATGGCAGACTGCGGCCAACCTCTTCTCATCAATCAAATTCAACTGTTCTAACCGGGCCTTTACCCATTCATCGTCATCTATCTCGGATTCGGCTATAATTCGCAATGACGGTATTTCTATTTCTGCGGGTATAACAGCCTCCGTTCCGTACACCAGGTGTATAAGGTGTGGTTCCGATAGAAGTACGTACCGTCGTGCGGTAACCCATGAGAGCGAAGGGTAACTTTTCATGCCATTTCCTGGATCCTTCCACCATTTTTCGGAGGATCTTCTTGATATTCTTGTTAGCCGCTTCTACTGCTCCATTCGCCTTTGGCCTGTAGGGTGTGGAATTGCGGTGCGTGATCTTAAACCTTTCACAAACTTCCGCCATGAGATGACTGTTTAAATTGGCTCCATTGTCTGTGATAATCACCTTGGGGATTCCAAATCGGCATATAATATTTTCATGCACAAAATCCACCACCGCTTTCTTCGTCACCGCCTTGAATGTCTTAGCTTCGACCCACTTGGTGAAATAATCTATTGCAACCAGAATGAACCTGTGCCCATTAGAAGCGGCTGGATCTATTGGGCCGATGACATCCATGCCCCAAGAAACAAAGGGCCAAGGTGTTGACATTGTGTGCAACTCGTAAGGCGGGGAATGGATCAGATCCCCATGTACCTGGCATTGATGGCATTTCTTTACATACCTGATACAATCACGCTCCATAGTGAGCCAGTAGTACCCCGCTCTCAAAATCTTCTTTGCCAAAACATATCCGCTCATGTGGGGTCCGCATACTCCAGCATGTACTTCAATCATGATTTCATTTGCTTGTTGTGCATCTACACACCGCGACAAACCCAGATCTGGTGTTCTTTTGTATACCACTCCTCCACCGAGGAAAAATCCATTGGCTAGACGCCTGATGGCCCTCTTTTGGTCTCTAGTGGCCTGCTCCGGGTATTTGCCAGCTTTCAAGTATTCTCTAATATCATGATACCACGGCTCTCCATCCGACTCTTCTTCCATAGCGAAGCAATAAGCATTCTGATCTCGGACTTGGATCTGGAGTGGATCTATATATGTCTTGTCCGGATGATGCAACATAGAGGACAATGTGGCCAAAGCATCTGCAATCTCATTGTGCATTCTTGGGATGTGCTTGAACTCTATAGACTGGAATCTTTGGGACAACTCGTGCAAACAATACCGATATGGTATCAATTTCAAATCTCGTGTCTCCCATTCCCCTTGAATTTGGTGTACCAAGAGATCCGAGTCACCCATGACCAAAATCTCTTGAATACCCATGTCAATTGCCATCCTTAATCCCAAGATGCACGCCTCGTATTCGGCCATATTGTTGGTACAGAAAAATCGAAGCTGAGCTGTGACGGGATAGTGTTGACCCGTGCTTGAAATGAGTACCGCTCCGATACCAATGCCCCTGCTGTTCACGGCTCCGTCAAAGTACATTTTCCATCCTGGTCTCTCGTCTTGCTCCATCTCCTCGACAAGCATTGCCTCCTCATCCGGAAAGTATGTTTTCAATGGTTCATATTCATCATCCACCGGATTCTCGGCTAAGTGGTCTGCAATAGCTTGTGCCTTCATTGCCGTGCGAGTTACATAGACAATGTCAAATTCTGTGAGCAGAATCTGCCATTTGGCCAATCTTCCCGTAGGCATAGGCTTCTGAAATATATACTTGAGAGGATCCAATCGTGATATCAAGTACGTGGTGTATGCTGACAAATAATGCTTTAGCTTCTGAGCTACCCAAATCAATGCACAACAAGTTCTTTCCAGTTGGGTATACTTCACCTCGTAGGATGTAAACTTTTTGCTGAGGTAATAGATGGCTTGTTCTTTCTTGCCTGTCTCGTCATGTTGACCCAGTACACAACCGAAAGAGTTGTCTAGCACCGTCAGATACAAAATCAGAGGTCGCCCTGGTTCTGGAGGAACTAACGCCGGAGGATTGGCCAAATATTCCTTGATCTTGTCAAAGGCTTCCTGACACTCGTCGGTCCATTTCACTGCTGCATCTTTCTTCAACAACTTGAAGATTGGCTCGCATGTTGATGTCAATTGAGCAATGAACCGACTAATGTAATTCAACCTTCCTAATAAGCTCATGACCTCCTTCTTGTTCTTCGGCGGAGGTAGACTTTGAATAGCCTTGATCTTTGACGGATCCAGTTCAATACCTCGCCGACTCACTATAAACCCTAGTAATTTCCCTGAAGGTACACCAAAAGCACACTTCGCCGGATTGAGCTTTAGATTGTACCTCCGGAGTCTTTGGAAAAACTTCATCAAATCTCTCACATGATCAGGTTGTTTTCTGGACTTTATGATGACATCGTCCACATATACTTCAATTTCTCGATGCATCATATCGTGAAACATTGTGGTCATTGCCCTCATGTAAGTTGCCCCGGCATTCTTCAATCCAAACGGCATTACTCTGTAACAGTATGTTCCCCAAGGTGTAATGAAGGCAGTTTTCTCAGCATCTTCTTCGTCCATCAGGATCTGGTGATAACCTGCATAACAGTCCACAAACGAACCGATCTCATGCTTGGCGCAATTGTCGATCAATATGTGGATGTTTGGCAATGGGAAGTCATCCTTCGGATTGGCTTTGTTGAGGTCTCTATAGTCTACACACACTCTGGTTTTGCCATCTTTCTTCGGGACCGGCACAACATTTGCCAACCAGGTGGGGTATTTGGTAACTCTTATGACCTTTGCCTCAAATTGCTTATTCACCTCTTCTTTTATCTTCACGCTAATGTCCGTTTTGAATTTCCTCAGGCTTTTGTTTTACCGGCCGGCATTCAGAGTAGATAGGCAACTTGTGTACCACCAAATCTGTGCTAAGCCCGGGCATGTCATCATAGGACCAGGCAAAGATGTCCTTAAATTCATGTAACAACCTTATCAATTCATCCCTGAGGGGTGCCTCCAAATGCACACTAATCTTTGTTTCTCGGACATCATCTTCGCTCCCCAAATTTACGGATTCCGTATCACTCAGATTCGGTTTGGGTTTTTCCTCGTATTGTTTCATGTCCTTACTTATTTCCTCCAGGGCTTCCTCATCCTCACATTCTGTTTCACTATCTTCCTCGATTTCTTGTATAGTAACGTGATTGTCAGAACTGGGTCTAGAATCCTTCACGCATGACATGGCATTGGAATCAACACATGCAAAACTGTACAAAAGGAAAAATAAAGAAAAATAAGGCAAAAGTGAAGAAAAAGGAAAACTGCATTTCATTGATAAAAGAGTGAACAATGTTCGGGATACATGGTGATTTTCTTTTCATGAGGGGAATAGGAAAAACTATAAAAATAACAACTTTCGGGAAAGCAATGATGAAATTTTGAGCTAACTACCAAGACTCCTTCCTGATAGGGAAAGGAGTAGCTTCCCAATTGTTCAATGTGATTCCAGGTCCTACAAATTGCACGTCCATTCTGCTCGTGCCTTCCCCTGCTTCAATAGTATTCACCTCCCAAAACATCTTCTCAAATCCAAGCATTTCTTCATCAAGTTGGGTCTTGCACTTTGTTGCAGCAGATGGTTGATATTTTGTACCAGGCCTGATGAAGGTGTCGGATAATTTGGGTATGGGTTTGGGCAAGGTCCAGTTCTTTTTGGCTTTAGAGGCTCTTTGGATGTCGGCAAAGGTGGGTTTGAACCCTAAGCCGAATGTACCTTTGTTTTCCGGAAGCTGAACTGGTTGAATGACTCCCTGCAGTGTTTTGCCTAATCCCCTCCCCGGTGCAAATCCGTTTCTCAGCATTTCTCTGGCCACCATCACAGCAGTTGGTGCCATCATAGGGGTTGGTAACTTTTCTCCTTCAGCAACTCTATTCACCACAACAGCATCCGTCACTTGGTAGACCCAAGGACCCCTATCCCCATCAGTACCATCAAAAGGTGCTACCACATTACAAGCGTTTTCCTCCCCGTGTACGACAATCTCTTGCTGTTCCCACTCAAACTTGACCATTTATCTGGTGTAGAGAAGATGGTACT
The DNA here is from genome assembly GCA_032618575.1 of Nicotiana noctiflora. Classification (NCBI taxonomy): domain Eukaryota; kingdom Viridiplantae; phylum Streptophyta; class Magnoliopsida; order Solanales; family Solanaceae; genus Nicotiana; species Nicotiana noctiflora. The sequence continues at coordinate 6,496 of JASVEL010003807.1, read as the reverse complement.
GCCTTGGCCGCATGAATCCAGGGTCGACCCAACAACAAGTTATACGACACGGCAATGTCGAGCACCTGGAACTCCATAGTAAAATCAACGGGACCGATGGTCACTTCCAAAACAATATCTCCCAACGTGTTTTTACCTCCGCCGTCAAACCCTCTCACATTGATACTGTTCCTCCGGATTCTGTCCGGGCTAATGTTCAGCTTCCCTAAGGTTGACAGCGGGCAGATGTTAGTGCTCGATCCGTTGTCAATCAATACCCTGGTCACTACTGATTCTTCACTTTTTACTGTAAGGTACAATGCTTTATTGTGTTCAGTTCCCTCCACCGGCAGCTCCTTATCAGAGAAGGTGATTCTATTAGACTCGAAAATTTTGCTGGTAATCTTCTCCAAGTGACACACTGAAATTTTTTCCGGAACATGAGCCTCATTTAGAATCTTCATAAGAGCCTTCCGGTGCTCTTCTGAATGTATCAACAAAGGATAGCAAAGAAATCTGGACCGGGGTCTTTCTTAACTGCTCAATCACCGAGTACTCTTGTGATTTCATTTTCTTAAGGAATTCTTCTGCTTCCTCCTCCGACACTGGCTTCTTCGATTGACTTTCTTTTACCGTCTTCATCTTTCTCAGTTCCTCTGGAGCAAAACACCTTCCAGATCGGGTGAGTCCATGCGTTTCGTTAATTTCACCAGAAATCTCTTTTCCCTTGTAAACTACTGCTACCTTGTTATAGTTCCAAGGCACGGTCTTTGTATTCACCACTGGCATTTGCACTACTGGTTTTATGATTACTGGCTCTGCACTTGCTCCTTTCACAGTCACGATCGTCTTTGCGCCTGGAACTACCACTTTTAAACCTCCCGCCACTACTGGCTTTGGTTTCTCAACAATTGCTTTCTCCTTCACAACTTCCTTTTCTAACTTGTCACTCGACTTTATCATCATTACGGCCTGAGATGGTTTTTGACTGCCATCACCCTGCACCAATTCTATCATATGTGTTTCGTGGTGATTTGGCAGCGGATTCTGGGTAATGTTTGGGGCTTCGGGAGCCTGTACTTCAATTCTCCTCTCATCGATAAGATCTTGAATGGCATTCTTCAATTACCAACACTTTTCAGTATCGTGGCCCAATGTTCCCGAACAGTATTCACATCTGACAGAAGAATCAAGATTTTTCGGGGGTGGGTTTGGAACTTTTGGTGCAACTGGTCTTAACATCCCCAACTCTTTCAACCTATGGTAAATACTGGTATATGATTCCCCGAGAGGGGTGAATGTTTTTCTTGCTTTGTTTCTCCAATCAGCGTCCGGCCTGGGTGTATTTTGGTTTCGATAAGGTTTAGGGGTTGGGTATGTGTTTTGGGTGTGGTACACATTGTGTGGAGCTTGAGCTCTCCACACATGGGGTGGTGGTGGTGGGTAGGCTTGGGCTTGCGGGTGATGGTAATGTGGGACAGTTGGTGGGTATGGTGGTGGTGGTGGGTTATATGGGCTTGGTGTGTTGTATGGGTTTGGCGGGTAAGATGGTGGTGGTGGATTATATGGAGTTGACGGGCTTGGTGGGTGTTGGCGGTAGGGTCTTGGTGGGTTATAATGTGGGTTGCGACTCCATGACCTACTTTCTACGGTTGCTACTTCTTCTTTCTTCTTCTTTCCCATCACTCCCCCGTTTCCACTCTGTATAGCTTGATTGGTGGCCTTGATAGCTGAAAAACTCATAATTTTGTTTGTCTTCAAACCTTCCTCTACGAAACTCCCCATTTTCACAACTTCATTAAAACTCTTTCCAATTGCTGACACTAGATGGCCGTAGTATGTTGGCTCCAAAGCTTGTAGAAAACAATCCACCATCTCTCCTTCTTTCATTGGTGGATCCACTCTAGCGGCTTGTTCCCTCCATCTAAAACCGTATTCTCTAAAGCTCTCTCCTGGCTTCTTCTCCATCTTGGTAAGGGATAACCTGTCGGGTATGATCTCCAAATTGTACTGAAAGTGACTAGCGAAAGCTTGTGCTAAGTCATCCCAGACGAACCACCTTGTATGGTCCTGTCGGCTATACCATTCCAGAGCTGATCCACTCAAACTTTGGCTGAAGTACGCCATCAACAATTCATCTCTACCTCCCGCACCTCTCATCTTGCTACAGTATCCTCTGAGATGAGCTACCGGATCCCCGTGTCCGCTATACATGTCGAACTTTGGCAACTTGAATCCCACGGGAAGCTGCACCTCAGGGAACAAACACAGGTCTTTGTAGGCTACACTTACTTGCCCTCCCAGTCCTTGCATATTGCGGAAAGCATTCTCAAGACTTTTCACTTTCCGAGCCATCTCTTCCTGCCCGGCACTTGCTTCCATCATCGGAGCATGAGACTCGTGTTGTCTGAAAGTCGTCTCCGGAGGGTAGTAGTGAGGATCCTGGATATGGAACATCGGTTCACTAGATGATTTGTGGATAACAGCGGGCGGAGGTGCCACATATACAGGAGCAACTTGTGGTATATGAGGTGGTGCTTGCTTGGCTGGAGGTGGTGGTATCTAGGAGGTGGAAGCATAGTAGGGAGGATAATCGGGGTAGGTGGAGGATGAGTTCATTGTTGGTGGCTCAGGGTTAGGATTGGCTGGAGGGACATATGCAGGGTTAGCAGGGTAGGCTGGTAGTGGTTGACCTCTAGACCAAGCTTGGTACATTTCGGCCATCTGCTGTCTCAGCTTGTACATTTCTTCCTTCATCCCTGCCACATCCACGATCTCTTCTTCGTGAGCGGGGTCCACAATAGTTGCCTCGATTTCCTGGGACACAGCCTTTGTCATCTTTTTGTATCTGGTGTTGTATGGGTGGGTAGCCAGAATGCCAGTTGCCTAGAAAATCTGGACTCACAAACATCAACAGTTGTTAGCGCGTGAATAAAATGTAACGACTTTAAAAACAAACACATTTGCTCGAGTCGTTATGCATCATCCCGGCCATTGCTCACTTGGACCAATCACCTTTCTCTTTTTCCGCTCTTTTGTTTTCTTTCTTTTTCTTTCTTTCTTTTCTCTTTTTCTTTTCTTTTCTCTTTTTCTTTTCTTTTCTTCTTTTTTTTTTCTTGCTTTTCTTTTTCTCTCTTTTTCCTTGTCGTTTTCATAATTACGTTCCTATTTATTTGCCTAGCGGATTCAAAGGAAATGACATAAAGCAAAAGAATTGGTAACAACACTTGTTTTTTCATTGATAATTCAAAACATTGATTACAAAGTGATGTTTTTAAAAGAAAAATAAAAGATGATGCATGACCTAAGAGTACATTAATGCACCTAGTGCCCGCGAGGCATCGTTCGGCCTTGCCGCGGGCCTATATGCTAATCCCCTTTGAAGCTTATCCAGGTCGGCCATGACTTGTTGTACAAAAAACTTCACTGCAGATACAAAAGTCCTCCGAGACATATCTTCACAAAGCTGAGTCTTCCGGGTAATGTATTGGGCGATGCGAACAATCTTTTCTATGATGACCCCTTTTTCTTGCAATAGCCGGCTTATTTGTTGAGTGCGAGCATCCAAGGTATGTTGGTTGTCCTCTTGCACTTGTTGCAGCTCCAATTCTAATCTAGCCATAGTCGTGTAGCAGTGCTCTCTTTCTTCTTCAAGATCTTTGATAATCTTGTTACTCTTGACTGTGGCTGAGATTATTTTCCTTTTAAGCTGAGCTATTTCAACATCGTGCTTGTCTTGTAGCTGCAGAACCAACTTGGCTCTTTCATCGGCGTCTCTGCCCATTTGCTTCCGAGCCTTGACTAACTCTTTTTCAGCTATGTCCAAATCAAAGCTATAGTCATTTACTTTCCGCCGGAGAATCTCAATTAACTTTTCATCTCGGGCTGAACGAGCCGGGGTCTCGGATGCAATTTTCATTTGAGCTATTTGAGCCTTCAACATATCATTTTCTTTTTTCATTCGTTTCTTTTCCACTTCATCGGATCCTTGCTTGCAAGCCACTCTCGAAATGAAGATTTCTCGGTTTATCCTCCAACGAGATGATTTTGGCCTTGTATTCCTTTTCTTGGCCACCCATTTCTGATTTTCCTCGGATTGCTCTATCAGTGTCTTGCAAGTGAGGTCTCTTTGAAAGACGTTCGTGTTCGACCCTCGTCGGTACCATGTGGAGTATCCGGGTGATATCTCCCCTTTTGCCCTATTCGGCACACAAGTATCAATCTTCAAATTTTGGCACTCATTCCGGATTTGCCGGATTTTTGCTTCGGGAATTGCCCGTCCGGACCAATCTCCACAGCTTGCACACTGAGATCCCCGTCTCTTGGAATAATCTGACACCGACCCAACTGTCGCAGGGCTCTGTATGGGGCATAAGGTTGTATACTCTTCGAACCCATGATCAAAAACGGTGATCCCTCCGTTGGCATGTATATCACCTCGTCGAGAGGTAACCAGTCATACGTCCAATCGATTTGACCGTCAGTTAGTGATCGAAGATACACAATCCAACCTTGGACTCCTTCTGGCAACTTTACTTCCTTTGTCCTCGTACCGAACTCTTCCAAACATGTCCGTTCGGCCGAACCATAGCTTGAGTACGAAGGATGGTGGCATAGGTGCTAAATTAGCCAGATTTGCAAGATCAAGTTACACCCCTCGAAGAAGCTAGCCCCTGCTTTGCACGCAGTCAGAGCACGGTAGATGTCCGCCACAATCATTGGGGCCAGAGTACAGTTATCTTGCACTATCAGTGTGGTAGCTATTCCGGCAACTTTTATATTGATATGTCCATCTTTCCTCGGGAATACAACAACTCCGAGAAATGCCACTAAAAATGCGAACCTCCGATGTTCTTCCCATTTCGCCCGGTTGGACTTACAGCATAATTTGTTGGTAAGATCATTGAAACCCCCAACGTGTCCAAACCTATTGTAGATGAAGTTTAAAGAACAAAACCCGTCGGCCAGATCTTCATTATGAACATTCCGGGCAATTTTCAAAGAGTCGAGGAAGCGATGTACTGTCACCGTCCTCGGAGATACCGGGTATTTTCCTTTCAGCGGAACCTCGGTCTTCCCAATGTAGAAGGCAATCTCCTCCAAAGTTGGGGTAAGTTCAAAATCTGGGAAATGAAATACGTTGTGTGCCGAATCCCAAAACGTGACCAACGCTCTAACCACATCACCTCGAGGAACCATGTCTAGTAAACCCGTAAGGCCTTTTAAGTACCTTTTGACCCAGTCTTGACCATCGGATCCCATGTCCTGCCACCATAATCTTAGCTCCAAAGGGATTTTATTTAGGGAAAATTGTTCATTCATCATCGTGCTCGTCCTGCACATTTATTAAGGTGATTTTATTTAGAAGAAAGAAAAAATCTTTTTCAATGCAAGTTTTCAATTTTTGAAGGAAAGAAAAGAAAATGGCTTTCGAAGTGGCCATTTTTGCAAAAACAACCTTCCGTCGTCCTTTCGGAACATTCGGCAATTTCCAAAAATAGCAATCACCTCGATTATTTGAAAAGAAAATCTTTTTGGTCTTTTTCTGAAAGTGTGGTTGGACCCGTTTAAGGGTTGCCTACGTATCCCACCTAATGACGAGAATCAAACCTGCGTAGTTCGGTCAGATTATTTGACCAATTATTTCAAAAAATGTTCCACCTATTTTTTCAAATTTTCAAATTTTCCATGTACCTATAAATCAATATTTTCCTCTCACTCTTTTTCTTTTCCAACAATTTTCCTAATCTCGGGATTTCCGCCGGTCCGCATAATGATCAAGGATAATAAAATGCAACACATAGCATGCTCGGTCTTTTCAATACTGGGTCACCTGTCCTAGACGGACCCAACCCCTATGTTGAGTCCCCTAAGTCAGACATGATGCAAATAATCATCCTAGACCTATGTTCAAAATCTTACGGTTTCATGGATTGCTAGACCGTGTACCGAGCGGACAACTCGAATCGAGGAGGGGGCTACGTACCGGTGACCCGCAGAGTCAATCGGCTTTGTAACTTATCCGGCCTCTTTTTTCTTAATTTAAGGTGACATTTAACAGAAAGGGGAGTCTCAACCAGTAAGCACATCCCCGGGGGAGAAGAGAGAAGGGTTTTCGGCACAATTTTATATACAGTTCACATAATATCAAAGCGATAAAGCACATAGCATGTTGTTCAAATCACATAATGAAGTCAAATAAAAACGCGAACGGCGGTTCTAAGGAGCTCGAGTTCTTAAACCCTGAAATCGGAATTCAGGGTTATCCCCAGCAGAGTCGCCAGAGCTGTCACACCTCCCTTTTTTACTACCCCAACATACTTAAATGTGTATAAATACACTTGTAGGGTATACCCCGACGCTCGATTACCCAAGACGGATAAAATAACGTAAGGGAAGGAGTTTTTCCAATTAAAGGACAATCGGTTCGGGATTTTATTAGAGATTAATGAGAGTCGCCACTTGGGAATGATAATGGTGTCCCAAGTCACCGGTTAATCCCGAATCCGAGGAATTT